>OX424575.1:4224375-4716875 GCA_949152435.1 Gastracanthus pulcherrimus | reverse complement strand
GATTCGGCGCGGCGCGGGGGCGGGCTCGGAGCTAATATACGACGACGCCGTGCCCACGCCTCTATCGGCAAGAGGCTAACGAGGACTGACTTTAACGGTTAAATAATATTGCTCGCGCGCTCCGTCTCTCTCTCTCTCTCTCTCTCTCTCTCTCTCTCTCTCTCCTGCGCCCGAAGCTGGAGTTGGAGCTGGAGCTGCGGATGAAAGAAAAAGAAGGAGAAGAAGGAGGAGGGAAAATAAAAGGTCCGCGCATGCCTCTCACGCGTCGAGAAGAAAGATTGCAAGAGAGTAGAGAGGAAAAAAGAGCGCCGCTGCCGCTGCCAATTGCTTTGGCACTCTTGGTGCGGATGAAGCTTCCTCGATGGGGATACGTATACGGTTGTACTCGGATGGGCTCGTGGGGCTCGTTTTTTTTTTGGAGGAGAGAGGGGGCTTTTCAATCGGGAGAGATTTACTTTGCTTGAGTTTTTCGAGGCTTGACGTTTCGCGCTTCGGAGTCGCGGGGGTTTGTTTGTATCTCGCGGTGCTGTAAGCGCGAGAGGAATTATGGACTGGCTTGTGAGTGGTTCGAACTCTTCGGAGGAGAAGTGCTCGGGAGTTAATTAAAGTTCGATAAGTACGTGGTTACGTCTTGGAGATAAAAAATAGATATTACCGAGCTAGTTAATGTACTAGTGGAACGTTTGTGTATTTGCGTGGTATATAAGTTTTTGGCCAGTTTTGTTGAAAATTCTCAGTTTTTGAAGAAAACAAGTTTAAAAGATAGAAAAGATCTTGTGTATGTGTTAGGATATAAGAATTAATTACTAGACTTTATACTATAAAATAATTGGTTACTTTCAAGGAGAGTACAAAACCTTCCAGAAACGAGTTTAGATAAGGCTTTTGGAATGTTGCGCTAAAAAATGATACCCAACACCTGTAATTTCGTCTCACAGGCCCTTGTCTCCAAGATATGATCTGTATTTCGGATCATAAAGCCGCAAGCTTTTACGTTAGAGAAATGATCCATAATGACAAGAATATTGACAAAATAAGCTTCATTTTAAGTTTTGTTACATTTAAAAGTATTATATTGATGCAAAGTTATGAACGATCGAAAATTATGACAAATATTGCACGAAAATTATAGGATTCTTAACTTTTCAATTTGAGTAGTATTCCATGCATTTTTCATCGCCATTTTTTAATGTTCATAATTTTGTAACAAAATAATATTTTTATTTGAAACAAAACTTAAATTGCAGTTTGAATTACAGCTCATTTCATCAACACATTTATGTTTTTATATAATTTCTCTAGCATAAAAGCTTGCAGAGTTACGATCCGAAGTATAGGTATCATTTTTTACTGATATAACATATTCAAAGATATATGATAAAAAAACGACGGGTGCTGAGCATGAGCATTGGGTACCAGAAACGACTTCGCAAAGTCTGATCGAATTTCGAAACCATTCAGAAAAATCATTTTTACGAGCCCTGCTGATAACTTATCGTGTAAATTCTATAGAATTTATCAGCAGTTTGAATTCAATTGAAAAAATAAGTCCGCAAATTCTGAAAAAAGTCTATCAATTTCTAGAATTAATAGAAATTCTGTTTAATTATTTTAATAAAAATATCATCCTCAAAAATGTTGTACAAGTTTAACCACTTTCATGAGAATTAGTTATAATGAGTTTCAATTTTCAACAAAATTCAGGATCCACACTTTCGACAAATTAGTTTCACAGATTTTTCACAATTATTCTAATCATAATCACAATTATTCCTCCAAAATAACTAAAACAAAAATCAATAATAAAAGCAAATAGCACACAACGAAAGCTCCCTATATCCAATGTTCGCACCCACTCGATAACACCCATCCCGCCACCCAAATAACTTCCCAGCACTCCTGGAAACCCCCCGTAGGAAGCACGTCCACTTCCTAGCCTTCCGCTCTCTTGTCTCTCGCGTATCCGTACACGGCCCAACCCCCAAAAAATCGAAATCCCCGTCCACACCCCAACCCTCCAAGACCCTCACTGCAGTGCAAAGACGTACATACTACTACTACACACACACACACACACACACACACACACTCACACACACACACACACACACACACGCACGCACGCACGCACACACACACACATACACATACACACACACGCACACATACACACGCACACACACACACACACACACACACACATACACACACACGCACACATACACACGCACACACACACACACACGCACACACACACACACACACACGAATACTCAGGGTTCACGAGACGGGAGGGAGTTAGGTAGAGGCGATGAATAACAGCGGCCGGCATAGCGTCCGGCGCGCATTGTGCCAGATTGCCGAGTATACGGCGATTTCGATCTCCGCGGATTACGTGATTTCAGCGATTAGAGCGCGCACTAAATCTCTCTCTCTCTCTCTCTCACTTGCTCGCTCCCCCCGTGAGTTCCCGCAGCGCTCGAGCGCGTCACGCCGGACAAATGCCCGGATATGCCGAGGCTGGAAGTCATGCGTCTTTGGGGGGCAGGGGGGGATGTGCTTGCCTTGCGAGTCTTGCGCGCGAGGTCGAGGAGTAGGTATGGACTGGGTGGAAGTGGCAGTGTGCGCTGGTTTACTACGTTAACGACCGGCGAGCGCGAGCTTGGACTTCGATTAACCTTCTTGGGAGAGCGTGGATGTGGTGGCGCTGGAGGGTTCCCCTTTTGCGCCTTGAAGCGGAGGTTTTGTGTAGCTGTGGTAGTTGGAGAAGTGAGGTGGGGGATTTTGTCGGGGATTGTTTGGTTTTATGTAGGTTCTTTTTTAAGTGGGGTTTGAATATGTCGAGTGGAAGATTGGGGGGTTGGGGAGTTTTGTTGGTATGATGTTATGAGGTATGGTGATTTTGGTGGTGAATAGAGGATTGCAGAGTGTACAGAATTAAATCAATTTTATGCTCATCTGAATGAAAATGGACACTTTTTTTATCTGAAAAGAGAGACCAATATTACAGTTTTTGTCCGCAAAAGTAACTTTTTTGCCGCAAATCACTTTTGTCCCGTAAATGCGAGAAAAAAGTAATTTTTTTCCCTAGAGAACAAAGTGACTTCACTAGAGAATAGTCAAAATTCCTTTATTTCATCAAGTTCTACCAATAACTCTGATTTTCGATTGTCTTTTAACAGTCCATTAGTCCCGCTTTCCAAGTCAAAAAGTGGCCACAGTTGAGATGGGCATAAAGTACTATATGTAACTCGAGAAAAAAGTCGATTTTTCCCTCGGGTGATAATGTAGCAGTAAACTCACCCGCGGGAAAAATATTCGACATTTTGCCCTTGTTACATAATGTACTATTTTTAAAGGATGTGAAAGTGTTAACAGCTAGAATACAGGTTTATGGATAACGTTAGATTCATAAAAAGGAGAGTACGTTTTGGAAACGGTTGAAACATATTTGCCGGAAAAAGTGGAATTAGACGGTACCTTTCTATTCGTCTTTGATACACATTATATCAAATCCGTCCATCAACATAGATTTTTACATGATTTATAAAGGCTTAGTATCAATGTCTAATTATAAGTTTCCCTATGGGTTTAACCCTATGATTATACAAATATAGCTCAAATATAATTAAAATAGCTAAAAAGTAGTGTTTGTATACCAGAATAATTTTTCTAACGTCAGAAACTATATATCGACGTCCCTTACGAAGACTAGCACATTTCAGATTACTCAAAAATACCTAGTTAGTTACAGAGTGTTCACCATTAAAATGCGTTTAAAATTGCGCTTATATTCAAAATTATTCGATATGCGAAACTCATACATACACGCAACACATACACTACACTTATATACACAACACTTACATACTCGCAAATTCTATAAATATAGTCAGTTGCTCCCCCCACTACTATAGACAACCAGATTTCGTGAGTCTCTCTCAAGGAGACGCTGGAACGATCAGTCAAACAGCAATTAGCCGTGTTTCAGTACGTAACACGTCTAATTGTTTAAACGTCAGTACACCAATAAAGTAGAACCACTAGTATAAATAAACTACGAGTATTATTTCACGAACCTAGAAAATTCAATCGATCCTATCATAGTCCTACGCTCAATTAATTACAGCTAAACGAAACACAGAGGCTTCTTATACAAAAACTAATAGTGTTTAGATTTTCTGATAAATACTAACAGATTCTTAGATTCTCTGAGAAATTGTTAGTTATCGTATAAACTTCCTTACAAGAAGTACTATTTTTTGAGAAACATGAAACGAGCTAGTCTTTGTAAGGAGCATCGATATGTTATGTCAGACCTGACGTAGTATTTAAAATTGATGTCTATAGTAACTAGGTAGCATTTTAAAAGTGTGCATATAGTGACCATATTCATCGTTCATGTATCTATATATACCATTCATGAATATATATAATATATCAAATATTAGAGAAGCTATCATTCGGTGATGATGATTATAAAAATAATAATTTATCGGTGTACCCGAACCAATTAATTTTGAAATAATGGGTGCACACCAATTAATTGGTTCGGGTACACCGATAAATTATTATTTTTATATATATAATATATATAAACAAAATATAAATTTCGTTGAATATTTATAATGAAGAATTGAATAGATGTATATTGGCAATCAATTAAAAATTTCAAAAGAAACAGAAGAAACAGGTTTCTAACATTTTAATAAATTAAGACACATAAATATTGTACTACAATATGTAGTATTACTTTGTTTTATTTTTCTAGTGATACTATATAGAGCCCAATAAAATTTGAAAATATACAATGAGTATCTGTACCCTCACATTTAATTAAAAATGACAATACATTTTGTAACAATCAGCAACTATATTTTACGTTTCAAAATTCTTAAACCTTCGCAAAAGATAATCCAATACTTTCATTAATTCCTTTCAATACACCATCACAAAGATACACAACACCCATCAACCTGCCTTCTCGAATCCAAACAAAATCTTTCGCAACGATCCGCTCTTAATACACAAAACACTTCTTTGTTATATCCGCAGCGAGAGCTACACACCACGCCTCATTAAACCTGGCAAGATTGAATTTTCCTCTTGCACAAATCGCTGTATATACGTACCTCCTACCCAACCAACAATAGCCCAAACTACGCGCACTCTTTTAATCCACCGAGCGCCGCGGTTACGAAAAGTCCATTCATAACACTCGGTGCGATCACGTCGAAAGGCAATAATGGAAACCTCGTCTCCCCATCGGGCAGCAAACTACTTTTGAACTTTCTCGCTCGGCGAGAGAGGCGAGCAATTAAGAGACCTCCACCTTCTCGCGCATATCATCAGGAGCGCTCGCTCGCGCTAAGTAAAAAGCGAATTAACCCGCAGCGCCGCGGATGTATACACTTTGGAGGTTCGGGTTCGGGTCCAGGCGCCATGGGTGGGCAGCGAGCGAGCGCTTAGCAGCCCATCCATTTTTCTGATTGCTCGTTGTCTCGCGCCGGGGGTCCCCTTCGAGAGGGTATAGGTGGGGGCTGAAGTCGAGAGCTTCGATCGGTGAGTTTCTGGCTCCGTGTGGTGCTCGGTGCTTTCCTGCGGCTGCTGTGCTTTCTCTTTTTGGAAGGTATATTAGTGCTGGTGGTGGAGGCTTTTCGGGGGATTCGTTAAAATTCTTGGTGAGGTTTGGGCTGGATGGTCGTGTGTGGAAATTCGGATTTGTTTATTGGTTGTGGGGCTGCTGGGGGATATGTCAGGGTGTTTATGAGGATTTGGGGAAGATGTGTACGTTTGTTAATTTGGGGGGGATACAGGGGGGAATTTTGTGGTTGGGGATTTGATTGTCAATAATGGGCTCGTTGGGAGATAGCGATCGCTGCCGCTGTATGGATTTTTTATTGTTCGTTAAATTTATCATCTTCTTTATTGGATTGAATGTGGAGTTACTTTTGTTATGCAATTTGTGAATCGGTTGAACTCACTGAAGAATAGTACATGTGACTAAATTTACCAATCATTGCATATTTTTTTTGCTTCCTCATAGAGGATGCTTTGTGATGGTAACAAAAAGTTTTGAAATAGTTCAGAAAATGTCTATATGGATGTGTGCGTGTGTGTGTGTGCGTGTGTGTGTGTGCGTGTGTATGTGTGTGTGTGTTTGTGTGTGTGTATAATGGATCAACATTACTCTGAATATAAAATAAAAGTCTTGACTATTTAGCTTTAAAATCTAATCAGTTCTATGTTGATTTATATTTGATGCACCTGCAAAATTTCAGCCCGAAATACCGTGGTCTTTAAAAGTTATGGTGACCACAAAGTTTGAGCGCATAGATGCATACGTACATACACACGCACTCACATACACGCACGCACGTACGCACGCGCCCACGCACGTACACACACATACACACACAGCCATTTTGAAAAACGTATGTATTCTGATTCAACGACCTCAAAAACTTCAAAATTCATCAAAATCTTGGATTTAAAAAAAATTATTGTTACGAAGCTTTCTCTTCAAGAAAGTATTTTAATTCACACATACAAAATTGAAACTTTCAGTTACTTAAGAAACAGTGGCACTTTTGTACATTTATACACATTTATGTATATAAATCATCATTGGAAAATTATAATATAAACGAAAAATAGAGATTGCTGACAATATTATTGCATTTAGTAGGACTGCGTGTTTGTTTTGGTCATAACCGTATATTGTTTCCAGCAATTGATTTTCAAGCGAACAATTGAGTATAAACTCTCAAAATGTGAGAGTCTTTTCCGTAAAGGACTACATAGTTCGAGTAAAACAGGTAATATTTTAAGAAAAAGGACTCATTTATAGATTAAACTATGCGGGTGCTGGGTTTTATGCATAAGTGCCATGAAACATCTATTAAAGGAAAACCTTCAAACTGGTTCTTTAATATGGTAAAAATCATCAAATTGTTCAATTTTTTAGCCAAAACATAAGAGTACACCGTTATTCAGTAACTCGAATGCCTTTAAATAAAAATGCAATAATAATTCTACAATATATTTATGCAAGTCATTTAAGACAAACAAAAATTTTATTTTACTACTTTGAAATAATATTTAAGATTTTAAAAACTGAAGTTTTGTGAAAATGTACTAAATTAATCTAAATTAGAACATGTTAATATTTATATTGTAGAAATACAATTTATTAAATACATATTTTTTGTTAATGTCAAATCTGACATACAAAGATTATTCAAAACAATTATTGTACAATTATCAGTATACATTTTTTAAAATACTAATATTTTTTAAATTAAAAATACAAAAACATTGTTTCACGATAGTTTGCGCATGTCAGTGTTTCCCAAGTAACTAACAATCTTCCTTACGACAAATTCAGACGTTGCCCATATTGCCAGATTCCAACGCAGTATGCCAATCGCCTTATCCAACAGCAACTCCTTCTTCACAGCGCACTCGAACTTCGCAAAAATGGGAAAGTTCGTCCTCAAGTATACCGATTCAAACACATCTTCCGTAGATCTCCACACCGTGCATCCTTGCAATTTCAGCCTGGCACTGGTAATCGCACTCACTTAAGAACTTTTGCTTCTCGATCCATTTCAAGTCGGTCTTGTTCACCATCTTACCCAAGATCCTCAGTTCGGCCACATGCAGCAGCAGCAGATGCGATCCGTGTTTGTCTTCGCCCGGTAATTCGCAGTTTAATATCAGCGCGGACGTTGCATCCTATACCAATGCGGTCGACGTCGACTTCGACCTCCAGCAGCGCCTGTGTCGATCGCTTTCAGAACTAGCAGACTACGCTTGCGGTAATCGCGGACACGACATGGTTAAGTTAGCGGGCAAACAGAGCCGAGCGGAGCTTAAACAGGAGTTATATCTCGGAAATCTATGATGACAAATCGTTCAAACATTTTTAGATGATTAGGAATTCAGTGAATCTATGCGTATTGACATCCGATTACATGTAATTTAAATATTTAAATAATTTTAATAAATTACGTACAGAGAATAAGTTGCTGTGATAAGGATTATTACCTATGGTTCTGTAATTTTAGTAAATATTATCTTATGTCAAACCATGAATGATAAAAAAAAGCACAGTTTTGAGCTATTGATTAGAAAGAGATATAGCAATTTAAAAGTAATTTATTAGTACAAAGAGTTTCATTTTGAAATAATTAATGGCAGCGGTTTTATTTTCATTTTTGTTCTTACCAATTGTAGATTTTTATGTCTATACTTTATAAAAGCTATTGAAGCAATGTAATAATTTATAATGTAAGATTGCGTGCCGAACAAACCTTTAAGTAATTAAACGCAGAATAAACAGCAAGACCTTGGATATTATAATATCTTCAAAAAGAATGCAAAGATTGCATGTTTGAAATTACCATATATATATATATATATAGCTAATGGAAATCGAGTCCTGTATAACTTAATGTAACTGATATACTCACCACTACTATAAAAACATAGTTTCAGAAATTAAAATTATGTAGTGTCAAAGAAAATGTCATGTCGTAAAAATAACAGCAATCATTTATATATTTCAGTTGAATCACTTATACATTGATTCACATTTATAAGTATATGTATCACTTGAAAAATCAGTTTACACCAACCGCTGGGAATGAGTGTAGTGAATCTATAAGCACTATTTTACAGTAAGTACCACTGAATCAAATTTAGAGGTCACGAAATAATTAAAACGTTTTTAATATTTAATTTTTATATAACTTCTCATGCTTAAACCGATTCTCTCGCAAATAATGATGAAGACAAATCCCTTCAACTATCTTTTTATCATCTCTGCAACGAATTAAATCAAGGTGATAAGTAAATTTGTGGGCCAGGCATCTACAAACACAAAAAAATCCTCAAAAGAACCACAAAAACGCAAACGATCCCTGAAAAATAATCACGCAGGCCTCTAGACTCCTAAATGGCCATTAAATTCCAATGTTCCGGGCATCAAGCCGTTGTCAGATGCACATATCTCTCTCTCTCTCTCTTTCTCTCTTTTCTCTCTCCTTCTCTCTTACCACCAAAACAAAACCTTACCTCTCTGCCCCAAAATCACGCCAAAACCACACCAAACATTCCCCCCCTCGATCGATTCATCAATTTTCATCATCGACGCTTCACAGAAAAGCCACTCGAGAATTTTCATCGGAAAACCTCTCACCTCCACTCCACGATTCCGCGTATACATATATACACACAGTTACACACGCAACTCGTGGCTGTATATAAGAAACGAGCTCACGCGCGCGCGAGGAGAATCGAGAGAGAGAGAGAGAAAATACACGCAGTCACGCCGCCCTCATCAATCTTGTTCGATTATTCCGTGATGGGCGAAAAAGAGAAGAAGAAGGAGACCAAGAAGAAGAAGAAGAAGAAGCGAGCGAGCACAGCGCCAAACGAAACAAAAGGAGTGGAGACGAAGAAGAGAGAGAGAGAGAGAGAGAGAGGGCAACCTACCATTTACCGAGCGAGAGCGGCCGGCCGATTTTGATTTCTATTAGACGGGCCATTGTGCTCTCCTTGCGGGGGGGTTCTATAGTGTCCTGACCTTTTTTCGTCGATTCGTGTGTTTGCGTTTTCGAGGGGGTGCGCTGTTGTGCGCGTGGGTTTTTCTTTTTTTTACTTTTTCGAGGGTCGCCGGTTGACTTTTGTCGTTGAGGTAATGCCTCCTTTGTTGCCGGTTAATATTCGGAGTGATTGTGAGTTATTGGAGGATAAAGGAGAGGAGAGCCGGAGGATGAGCGTTCGTAACGGGATCGCGGGGCTTGAGAAGTGATCGTCTTTCGATGGGATGACTGTTTACCCATTTGTCTGTGATCGGAGATCGAATCTTATTTGAGCTTCGACAAATCGAAAATCAAGTTGAAGATTGAAATTTTGGTAGCTCAAAATGCATAGGTTGGGATACATTATTTTGGTTGATCGTATTTGGAAGTGCAGAATTTGTTTGAAATAGAATGTTTAATAAGGAGGGTGCAGGTGATATGGTCACATTAAGGAACTTTCGATTCCCAGAAAATATTGAGACATGTTATTTGAACATTTAACTCTAATACCTCATGAGTTTTTTTGTAAAAAAATGTACTCTCTGAATTTTAATTAAAGAAGTTCTAAGTAATTAAAAATTGACCAATTTACCAACAGTAAGTGCTTCAAAAAGTCAAGACTAGCCTAGCAGAGACTTCCTTTATGTGATATTTAACTACATGGTGCCGTAGCGTACGCCTAGAGGTCCATATTTTGGGATTAGTAGGCCTAGGAGGTTTGAAGAAGCAACTGCAGTTTTTATCGGCGTCGATTGCCTCTTGCCTTGCAATGCATTCATATGGACACTCTACCAACCGATAAACGTCAACGAAATTTACAATTTTTGCATTGAAAAAAATCTCTACAGCAAAAACTGTCACATGCATCTTAAAAAACGTAAAAAGAGCTAAAAGTTGATGTACTGTATGATTTTTTTTCGCTCATATCACGCTGACAAAAGTGGTTTCTTTACATGTATGCTTTCGCGCATGAATATGACACTATTTCATAACGAGAGGGCGCTAGCAGCGGGGTCATCGCGCCTCTCAACATCTATTGTCACAATACATATACTATAAGAGGTGCGACGTCCCAGAATAACGCATTCGTCGAGATCTCGTGTAGGTGGCCACATTACCTACATGATCACATTACCTACGCCCTATATACTATACACCCTACTTGTAACCAATGGTTGGATTTTATTTAAATAATAATATTTTTTCAAACAATTACATAACGCTACGTATTCTTTACACAGTTAGTGTATCGACGAAGTGGTGTAGTAAATATAATACATTTTGGTAAGTGAAAAGTATATAAGTTAATGAGTAACTTTACGTGAAATAATAACTTTTCTATTTCTCAGATGATTTTAATGTTTTAAGGCTCATTTT
Source organism: Gastracanthus pulcherrimus (assembly GCA_949152435.1). Lineage (NCBI taxonomy): Eukaryota > Metazoa > Arthropoda > Insecta > Hymenoptera > Pteromalidae > Gastracanthus > Gastracanthus pulcherrimus. Next base: position 4,705,911 of record OX424575.1, on the reverse strand, counting down.
GTTCCTTGCACGATTTCAGATCCGGTATCCACGAGAAAGTTTCGGAAATTATGGATGAGATTACCGATAAAGTCCAATTGTGTATACGAGTTACTTTGTTCAATTATAAACAATCGCACTTCATCGCTAAACACATCCATAATTTCCAAAATCTTCTTGTGGATACCCTAGCTGAAATCGTACAAGGGACAAGAGCTCTTAACCATTAAAATTGACTGAAAAATAGAATAGTTTTAAGAACTTTAGATAACTTTTATTTGGTGAGCAATATTTACGACCGCAACATTCAAATTTTTATTGAATAAAAAATTTTTCCTTTACACGAAATACTCTTCTTTTATACTGAAATGTTATTTTAACTATGAGGGTTTTATAAGAATTATTAAAATTCTAATACATATGGTCGATTTAATGCCGGAGAACTACCTTAATATCTTGTGGTCCTCTCTTTACGTTGTGGAGATTCCGCACTGACTGAAGCTACTCGTTATACGTCCTTACATACATTTTTTGTGTCCGAGATCATAAAAACTACAGGTCAAGATGAAACGCAACACTTTCATGCTTGACTGTATGTGTGTATTATAGATTAGTATATGTGAGTGCATACCGTTCAACTCGAACACCAATAACCAAGAAAGTTTGTGTAATTACCATTTCTCATTATGTTTTGAACATAGCGAACTATAATTTGAAGTTAATAACGTAAAAGGTATACGTCTACTAGTAGTAGTGGTGTCTTAACCAAATATTCACTCCTTTTTCTCGAATGATTGAAAAATCTTTTGTATTGACAGGTACTTACTTTTATATGCTGTCTCTTTTCGAAAATTGATATAGACAGGAAAATGAAAATACAGTGGTAGACAATTGTATTTTGAAATACTTCATTAATTCTGTTGATATTATATATTCAAACACACTTGCGATCGTAAATTTGAGTTAACTAATTTAATGTATGTCGATATTTAACACATTCTTTAGCTATCTTACCAATATTTTAGTGTTGTACATATGTTACGATGCCACCCACGTATATTATAAACTACAAAGCATTATGCTAACTAAACACTTTATGTCTAATTTTGATATCGTGTTCAATTAAAAACTAGTCACATGTACTAAAACATTCGCTAAAACCTAGCTACAAACCCAACAAAGTTTCTACCAGGCTAAAAACATACAATGCAACGCACGTACCTCCAAATTTTCCGTTAATGGATATCATTCTACTGCCCCGTAGTACCCAACATCCTCCCCTTGAAATCGATCCACGCAAACGAACCTCGCCATTTATCTAACACAAAAGTACCTAAAGCAAAGCTAAAGTGCCCGGATTCTCTCGAGCTCGATTTCACGACGGTCGCAACCTCTCGTTCTCGCACACACATAGAATTGCCGCGCATAAAGGAAATCAGAAGCACGGAAAATCGCGTCGTCCCCACCCAGCGTACGACAATGTACGGATTACCAGTATGAAAATCGGGCGCTCTCGCGCAACTCGAAAAAGTAGAATCCAAGAGGGAACAATGGCCCAAGAAGAAGAAGAAAAAACTGGGCCGAGGGTAAGGATGTACGAAATTATAAGGTGCTGGAAATCCGAAGAGTAAACAGGAAGAGAGAGGGAGAGATGAACTGGGAGTCTCTGGGATCGAGTCAATTCATGCAGGAAATCGGGCCTTTTTTCTCTTTCGGCGGCAGCCAGCGCCTCTTCTCCCTGCACGTGTCATCCGGGCAAAAGTGGTTGACCTATACACCGGCGGAGCCGAGGATTATAGGCGAGACCCAATGCAGAACTTACGGTTGATCCGAGCGTGCGTGTGGCGCGGAATGGAGGAAGAATGAGCGAGAGAAACGGCTTTGCAAATAAGATTTTGCGTCTGCGGCGGCTTTTCAGAGGGATTATAGTTTCTTTTCTCGGAGTGTCGTCTGAATTGAACTGGTTTCGGTTGTGGAGTAGTGACGCAATGACAGGCGTGGATATTATTGGAAATTTCCTGTGGCTGCTGTGATTTGACAATAATGGTTCTTTAAATGAAACATTCATAATATAGGAAAGATTTATTATACATCGATGTTTGTTACAGAATAAGTACCATCAGAAATCATGAATTTGGTTTGCAGAAAATTAGTATTATTGAATTAATTGAAAGTGTACTTTACATACATTCCTTAATGTATTATTTTTAAGTACATTTGCAATATATTTCAAGTAGTTTCGTTTATTAACTTTATTTATAAATTCATTTTATTTTAAATATTTTACATAAGCTTGAATGAATAAGCTTATTTATACAGTAATAAACGGTATGTCGTTTATAAAGATACTGTTTGAAGTATTTTATAAAGTAATAAACAGGATATTGTAAAAACGATTGTAAATGAATTTGAACTAACGGTTTTATATGTATATTGTGGCAATAGTACAGTATCATAACGATTGAGAAGAAAAAAATACTGAAATATTCATTAGCGCTGCATACAATCAACATATTATGGAAGCAGCTTTGAATGAAATATGTAAACACTGGCTACAAAATTTCACTTGAATCGAACAATTACACGCGATTTCAAAGAAACCTTATTAAATTCAAAGAAATTTGTATTTCAGCGCGTAACACTACACAATCTACATACATTAACATAGGATAACTAGCTTTAAAAAATCTAATTAAGCAATCAACAAGACAGAAGTTAACCAGCGTCGTAAAAAGAAACGACCTGACACACACATAAAGAAATAAAAAACGCAGTTCGTCGTATTACTTTGAATAAAGCGAATTCTTTAACTGGATTTTACATCAGTATTATTCCTTGCAAAAGAATAATCAATATAAATACTGAAATACTATTTAAGGGCATAAGACAGTTAAATTGGTTTTTAAAAATAATTATTTAATAAGTTTAATAGGAAGAAATAAAAACCTTAAGTATAATTTTTGACAAAACATCCGAATTTATTTGGAAAAACTAGTTTTCTAAATAAAATATTCAGATATAGTACTTTTTTATGAGAATAAAAGAACGTTACTCTTATTTTAAAATCGCTGCTAACTGCTTTAGTAGAATACTTTCTTAGAGATTGGATGAATAATTATTTATCGAATATTAACTCTGAAAAAGTTATTTTATGAATATACAACAATTACGTTACAAACATAATTACGTTATTACAGTTTACGTTGTAAACTTATATAAAAATGGTGCATTGTTTTTATATTAAATTGATGAGACACTGCCCACTATAAATCTTCTTTGTGAATAATTGGTCATTATATATACATATGTACAAGGTATCTAAAGTATAAAATAAAAAAAAATAATTTTTACTTATTTAAAAGCGCGTTTTATTAAACAAAATAAAAATTAGAGTATATGTAAGATACACCAATCGAATGAAAATTAAGTAAATTTTATGAATGTATGCATTATTTTGACATATTTAGCGTATAAAATAGGGGAATTTTTTTTTAAATTTTCACAAATTCTCAAATATTATAACTGCATTTCTTTAAGAAAAAGAACGTTTAAGTATATATAAGATACATCAATTAAAAGAAAATTGAGTCATCTTTATGAATATTTGCATTAAGTGGACATATATAGCGTATAAATTGACAGAAATAATTTTTCAATTTTTACAAATTTTAAAAGTCAAAAACGAATTTATTTAACAGAATAAAAATAATGTATTTCTAAGTTACACCAAGCGAAAGGAAATTATGTCTATTTAACGAATATATACATATTTTTGACATATCATGCTCATAAAACAACTTTTAAGTTTTTTTAGATAAGTAATAAGTTGCGACAATTTGGCTTCAAAATTTAATCAGTTCTATGTTGGGTCATATCTGATATACCTGTAGAATTTCAGCGCGAAATGCGGTGGCCTTCGAAAGTAATGGTGACCACAAAATTTGACCAGATATATACAAACACACACACACACACACACACACATGCTCACGCACACATACAAATACACTCATACACACACACATACATACATACATACATACAGACATTTCTTAAAACCTATATATTTCGATTCAACGACCTCAAAAACATCGACATACATCGTAATCTGAGATTTCAAAAAAATCATCGTTTCCAAGCTTTCTCTTTGAGAAAGCACAACATTGGTTAAAGTTCATACCCACCAAATATTATTATGTCTTACAGTCCAAGATAAATTCAATTCGCATTCAATTCAATAATGCTTTAAGAGAAGATAATTCAGAGTCCCTGTCTAAAAGGAAGTGATTTGAAATCGCTGCTTAAAACAACGTAATTTAATTTAAATAGGTTTTCTCTCAGACAACTTTTTATATTATTAGTATATTACAATTTTCAAGATGCCTTGCATAATGGTACAAAACCACACAATAATACTATTCTTAATTATGAATCGAGTATTAAAACTTGAAAGCCTTTCTCTCTCAACATGAACAACATTAGGCATAAAATTATAAAGAACGTCTTTGTATAAATTTCCATGATAGAATACAACTTGATAAACTTGATATACCGCTGATTCACCTTCACTAAACAATAATCCTTCAAATCAAAAGACCAACCAAGTCACCGCAACTCTCAACCTCCCAGTCAAAACACAATCCCGCGCGAAAAAAAACCACAAAATCCCCGTCACCTTCACCTCCGCAATCCGTAAAACTCCTCTCCTCCCCCACCCACTACACAGCCATAAGTCGTTTCACGCACAGCTCCAGCTCTCTCTCTCAGTATTATGAAGACGTCGCTGCCGGACTGTCTATACACCCGTCGTAGGCGTCGAAAACGACTTTCCAGCGCTACCCGCTAGTTAGACTCGCATAAAGCCGCGACATAAATTATCCTTGCCTTCCGTCTCTCTCTCTCTCTCACTCTCCGCTCTTCTACTACACTCGTCCGGGGAGTGTTTGCGATGGTCCACCTCCCGTCAACGCCCTCGCACGCGTGTATATACACGTATACGCACGCACGGGCTGTTGTATTTTTTCGAGTAGGAGAGAGAGAGAGAGAGGCCCACCTGTTCTCTGTAAATATTGTTTATTGAGACGCCAGGCGAAAAAAGGCATTAACGTCGAGTCGCCCGCGTTTGGCTTCTCTCCGGACACGCCCAGAGCGTTTCCTTCCACGGCTTTAACGGCGCACGGTATGGGAGAGCGGGAGAACGGCTGTTGCGGAGCAAGAGAGAGAGAGAGAGAGTGAGTTTTGCGAGGAGTGCGCGAGAGGGTTGGAGTGTGGAGAAGAGTTTTTTTGGTAAAAATTGGAGTGTGGAATGCGGGAGAGTGAGCTTGGGAGTGTAGGAGAATTGAGTTGGTGCTGAAGATGTGAACGAATGTAGGAAATCTCTTGTGATAACATTTCGATGATTGCTTCTAACAGCAAATTGTAGACGATATTTTTAGAGTGTCTCGTACACTCTTTAACAAAACATCTACTATATTTATTAGAACAACAGAAACAACTACTCTGCGGTCAAATACCCCTCCCAGCATTGAATTAAACTGTTAATTCATAAAATATGTAGATTTTGTATTAATATTTTAAAATTAAAAACCCAAACATTTTTTGTATTTATGTTGCTTTTATTAGAATGTGTGTATCTGAAAATTGTCTCATTTTCAATTGGTATAGTTCATGTTCAGAGATGTATGACGTGTGCATTGTTCTTAGAGCTGCAGGAGATTGAAGATTTTTCTTGGTCTTACCCTGGTCAGTAACAAGGAGAGTATCACAACTCCGGGTCACGAATTTTGATGAGACTTTAGGAGGTGTCTTTTGGTACCTAGAAATGAATACATTAATTGGTCAGAACAGCTAACACTGCCGAAATCCTGGGATATAGCTAAAAATATTAGTATTGCTCATAATATACGTAATATTGAAATGCTCTGGCCAATTAATGTCTTCATTTCTAGGTATCAAAAGACACATCCTAAAATCTCATCAAAATTCGTGACCCGGAGATGAGATAATCTCTTTGTAAGACTGAAGGCTCAGGATTCTTGGTTTTGACAAAAATCTTGAGATATATTAATATAAAGTAATGCAAAACATTAACATGAACTTTTGAATCTCATAGTTAAAATAAAAAGTTAGATCTGCGATCTTGAACGAATATGGCTTTATCAGCGTTTCATCTCATTTTTCCTAAGTTTTTAGACATTTTTCGAGACTCACTCAATTTATAGGTACTTATACTTAGAGCTGAAATAATTAAGCTCCTACTCATTGTTTTTTATTTGGATTCACCACAGTGTAGTGTAAAAAGGCCCAAAATATTGTACAATGTCTCGAAGCCTAGAATGATCTGAGAAATCATTCGGCCAAATAAGCTTAAACTTTGGTTGATCCTTACGAACACTAATGATTCTCCTAGAATCACATTTTTCATAAAGTCAACGTTTAATTTTATTATAATACTACATAGTAGTCCCGTATTATAATGCCGAAATTATAATCAGTGAGCATTTTAATTTTTAATGAAAGAATGTATCATCAGATAATCTTATATATTACATTCAAAAATCGACTTTTTACATTTTATTTATATTGAGTAAATAAATCTGATAATACAACATGATACCACTCCATGTTTAATCTCTCTGATTCAGCTCTTTTAGACCATTGGTTCCTGAAATTTCTTGTGGTAAAGTTATAATAAGGCTATGAAACCACAGGTTCAAACGATTTAAGTACTTATTTTTATGAATAGATGCATACATTGATCAAAGCTTCTGAAGATATCACTTTAACCTACAAAGACACAATTTTCTAAAAAAAATTTACCGTAAAAAACACGGGATACATGGGATAATCTTACTTCACCCTGAGTTGCAATAAATATTATCTTGATGCACACTAAAAGCGACTATAGTATACGCGATAATACAAATTACGATAAGATTAACTTTAATTTATACAGAGTACTTAATCCAGTAAATTTTATTTGTAAAAAAATTCTCTTTGTAAAATATTTTCTAGACAAACAAATTCGTGCTACATATATTAGTAAGTTCCAATATTTAATAGAAAAAAATATTATTTTATCAATTTAACACCATCTTGTCACTTTAAAATACCAAACAGTTTTATTACTCCGATATCTAAAACCATTCGAATAACATCGGCAAACAAGTCAAACTCAAAACCCGTTTCTCACAAAAGACCCAATCACTTTATTCTGCTAAAATTCATAATTGATTTTTATACCCACAATCCATATACACCCATCCGAGCAATTGTCCTTTCAATTTGCGAACTACAACATCCTCACGCTCCGCTCATTTATTCATCCTCCTCAACCTTTAAAAAAAAAATAAAAAATCATCCTCACAAGCCCGCTTATTTGCTTGAAAAATCGCTCCCTCAAGAGCCCGAGCGACTTTGTGTCTCGAGCGCGCGCTCGCTAATACAAATTAACATTTTAACACCCAAAAAGCCCCCCGCCGCGCGCATCTCTCTCTCTCTCACACCTGTGTTTATTCACACGTACACAGACACGCACACGCGAGCATATACATACATACACATCGGTGCAGAGGTGAGAAGAAGAAGATGGCACAAGAGAAAGAGAAAGAGAGAGAGTTTGCGCGGCACGTTCGACGTTAACGGAGGTGGAATTGGATTAGCGGAACAATCTGATCAGGCCGCGGTGATGTGATTAATCCCATCGCGTATCGGGGCATCGCCGCATTATCCCCTTTACCTACCCCCCCCCCCCCCCTCCTTCTCTCTCCTCTTCTTCATCGTCGCTCGAGACGCAAAACCATCAAGAACACGCCCAGCGAAGATAGAGAGAGCGAGACGAGAAATATTACGCGCGGACCGCGAGCCAGATCGCGAAAGAGAGAGAGAGAGGGAGAGAGAGATCGATCGGCAATGGCGATAGTAATATCGGCGATTACTAATTTTCCTCGGCGCGGGCCGATTTTTCACAGCCGGGAGTGTTATATATATATATATATATATATAGCGCGCATCGAAGGGAAAGGAAACGAAACGTATAGGTAGTGCAAGCGGGCCGCGATGTATAAATTGCCGCGACTAACTAATTGTCGAGTTATTGATGTGTTTGCTGGATGGTATAGTGGGTAGTGTGTTTGCAGCGCGATTTGATTTGGTCGTTCGATTTGTTCCTTGGAGGGGTTTCCCGTGTAAAAAAATTAGTCTGGCTCAATAAGTCTGGCGAAAGTCTTGCAGAAGTCCGGCAAGAAGTCTGGCTTTGGACACTATGCCAGACTTTAGACAAAATGTGCAAAACAAAAGCATCGCGACATGACAAATTGCTGGTAACCTAAATTTTTGTCTCTTTTTTTACAAATATTCATATTTTAAACAAGATTGCAATATGTAAAAAAACTTTTCTCCTATTTTATCGGAAAGTACGTATTTTCACTATTCTAGTAGGTACTAATAATTAATGTACTACTCTAATTATTTACTTGTGAAAAATGAGTTATCTTGACATAATTAAAAAAAAAAGTCTGGCATAGTGGCCTAAGCCAGACTTCTCCCAGACTTTTGCAAGACTTTCGCCAGACTTCTTAAGCCAGATTAATCCCAGACTAGTGCCAGACTATTTTTTTTACACGGGTTATGAGGGGATAGGGGAAATTGTAACGCGTGATCTTGTTTTTGTAGAGTTATGTGGCGCGACGTGCTCGTTTGATTTTCTTTCTTTTTTATTAGAAAGTCTATTTGAACCGAGGTTGAGATGAAATGGAAGATTTAATTTATCATAACTTTCTGGTAAACGTGTGTGAATAAGTTGTGTACTTGTCTTATAATGTGTAATTGAGAATAAAATTTATCTAGATGCATAAATATTGTAATGTGAAATTGCTAATATTTATGTGCATGATACTTTATAGCTCTGGACACCTCAGACTACATTTACACATTGCTTTATAGAAAATGTGAAATAGGTGAATTTAATTCGTTAAAATAATTTGTCGATGTAGTACTTTCGTTCATCAAGGGGATAACACCTACTGTGACTTCTAAATCATATCAAACTTGAGAGTTGTATCAGAATAATTATAGCTGATATACTTAATATATTAATTATCCATTTAGCGTAATTGTTCAAGTCTAAAAGCATTCGATGATGTATTTTCAGATTCAACTTTAAAACATCATATTTTCTAGTTTTTTTTTTGAGTATGCAGGATTAATATTGTATTTAATATTTGATTAATTTTATACATTAAGATTAATTTTTTAGATTATTTTTTTTCTCACTCAGTCCAGCTCTTTCAGTTTTTTACTATAAAAAGAGTTCATTACGTGTCTTGAAGAATACATATTTGGATAAACTTAAAATTTTGTAATCTAAATATATGCATCAGGTGGAAGTGGACAATTTTCAAACTCACAATGGGGAAAATGCCATTTGTATCTGGATAGAAGCCGAAAAAATTCGAAAAATTAAAAAAAAAATGATTGCAACAATTCCTCTAAAAACCGCCAAAACACATTTCTCAATATTTTTCGACGTGTCTTTTTGACTTTTTTGAGGTTCTCGTTCTTAACGGGTAAATATGTAATATATACGATTTTTTAAGAGCTATGCATTTATAACGAGTATACAGAAACCTCGTTACCATCGGCAATCAATACATGCGTGAGGAGAAGCGGCCAGTGCGAAATCAGCCTTGTAGTTTAGTCACTCGATTGTCAATAACATTTGAAATTTATTTGAAAATAAATATTTTTCATTGATAACATCATATCGCTTCTTAATATGCCATCCAGCGATGTAACAAGCCTCCATTTGTTTCAAATCTCCACAAAAACTGTCACTATAACAATAACTAAACATTTTTTCCACAAAAACACCCCCCGTCCCCTCCCCTAAAAAAATAAATCTGTAATCCAAGAAGCCCTCATTTCAGAAGACACTCCACTCCGAAGGGTTGCACCACGCTCACCAAACCGGACTCCTCGCAAAACCCGAGAAGGTCGGTCGGGCCGGGCCGGGCCGGTCGCTCGCGAGGGGGAGGCGCGCGCGCGCGCGGTTATTAATGAGTACGATTACTTGGCGAAACTCGCGGCTTTGTTGTCGACCTGGCGCATACACACACACACACACACACACACACACACACACACACACACACACACACACACACACACACACACACACATACACATTATCACACACACGCACGCACACACACACACGCACATACGCACACACACACACACACACACGCACATACATGTATACACACGCACACACACGTACATACACATAGACACACACACGCACATACACATACACACACACGCATACACACGCACACACACACGCACACATACGCATTCTCCACTGGCAAGCGCATTCCCTTTACACCTGCGCTGCATGCGCGCGTGCAGGGGTCCTCTTCTCTAACTTATGCATGAGATCCTCCCACAGAAACAATGCACCACGCGCGCCCGCGCGATACTTTTTTTCTTTCTGCGTGGAGCTGCCGTTGCTTGCTTGCTTTCTTTGTGTGGTAGAGGAGTAGAGTACGAGAGGGAGTGTGTGTGTGTGTGTGTGTGTGTGTGTGTGTATGTGAGAGGATGGGAGATTTTTGTAGGTTGGTTGGTGAAGAGTGAGGAAGTGTGAGGGAGTGTGCACGGTGGAATGTTAGAGTGGGAGTGCGAGGTGGAGTGAGTTTCTTGCTTGGGAAGTGCAATTTGTTTAGAGATGGGTGGATAGGGAGGTGGACCTTATAGTACTTTTGTTGATCAAGTGGATAATACCTACTGTGACTTCTAAATCATATCGAACTTGAGAGCTGTCTCGGAATAATTATGGCTAATATACTTAATATATTAATTATCCATTTAGCGCAATTGTTCAAATCTAAAAGCATTCGATGATGTATTTTCAGACTCAACTTTAAAATATCATATTTTCTAGTTTTTTTTTAGTTTGAAGGATTAATATTATATTTGATATTTGATTGATTTTATACATTAAGATTAATTTTTTAGATTATTTGTTTTTCTCACTCAGTCCAGCTCTTATTGCAACAGTGATAGAAGAGAATAATTCGATGCAAAAGTACCGTACCGGCAGTGATGGGTCAAAAAGTACTTTTGTCTTCTTGCTTCGAGTACAAGGTAACGTTTATTAAGTAATCGAAAGGATTGAATTGAAGTGTCTGACAATTGCGTTGCATTGATGTCATTATATATGATGCATTATTAATTCACCATTAGTGAGAAGTGATTTTTCGACGATCTTATTTGAAACGAGAAGGCAAAAGTACTTTTTGCCCATCACTGTGTGCAGAAGCCGGTTTTCATTATTTATAGTTACAAAACCTGATCTTTCTCAAAACAAAACCTTTCTTACATTGTACAATGTCTAATAATTTTGACTGGTGAAACATTTTTCAATTCCTTTTTGCTTTCTCAAAGAGAAAGCTCTTTTAAATGATACAGCGTAGTTAGTTATACTTGTTTTTTCATAAGCGCTTACATTAACGGGTATTGTATAAAATTTGAAACACGTTTTATAAAGAGAAAAAAAAGTGACTGAAGATAACTACGTGTTTTGTCCTTTTCAGTTTCCTGACACTCATAGAAAAAGAAAGATATCGAATATTCACTAGAATATCTTAGGTGAATTGGCTAAATTATATAATCGATTATCAAACGTTGCTTGTCTAGAAATATTCGCTAGAATACTATAGTTACTCGCAGCTTAAGACATATTTTTCGCTATTCTAGCTAAGTAGTATCGCATAAGAGATTTAGTTCGATCAATGTCTTCATATCAATAATATTGAATTGAAAATTCAGTTGATCCAATTAATCGCAGTACCTTAACCAATACATCATCCAAAAAAAATCAGTCAAACACCCGTAACATCCTTCTTACACTCACCAACAAGAAATAACTAACGCAATTTACGTTTACTTACTAGAACAGAAATAAATTCGTTACCCTAGGCATTAATTCCTTCCTCAAAGACACCATAAAACTCGACTACACCAACATTCACTGACCTGCAACAATTCGATGAACACCCGCGCAATGAAATCCCAACTGACCCTTCCCCCTCCGTCCCACCCGAACTCTTAATTTCTCACTTCTCCCCAAATCCCGCGTCCCAATCTCAAGATCGATCGCTCGCGCTCTCTCCATTCCACTCGATTTGCAAGCAGAGCAATTTTCCAGAATCTCGGAAAACACCGCGCACCCAACCCACCCCCTATCCAGATTGATTCTTCACCCCACTACCGAGTATCCCGCGGACCTTCCAAAATCCCCAGTTTCACACTCGAAGTGGCGCGCTGACCCGCGTCTCCATCCGCCCTCCCCAGAAATCGAGAAATCAAATAAAAATAAAACACCGGGGATCTACTACTGCCTGCTACGCTTGATTTGTCGAGCGCAAGGGGCGAGGCGATTCGTGATCGAGCACCTTCTGCTTCGCTTCGAGGATCGAGCGGCGCGAGTTGCGCGCGTCCGACGACCGGAGGAGATCGGGACTACTTTGGAATGCTCGATGTGACAGACGCGAGGAGGAGGAGAGAGAAAGCTTGCTGTCGCTCGCGCTTGATGCGGACTTCTTGCTCGCGTCGCCCGTGAGCTTATTTCGGGTTTATGATCTGAGTTTTTTTGGGGGGAAGGGGGGAGGTGATTGAGAAGGGATTTATAAGGTGTTGTTTATTGGTGTAGGGAACCGTTAGAGTGGATTGGTATTGATGCGGAATAGTAGGTGGAAAATTTGGCTGTTTATTCGGTAGTTTTTGTATAATGTGGCTTTTATTTATTTTATCTTTAGAACCCTTTCTTACGAAACGAATTGGTTTCTTTTACGATGTTTTAATATTACTCGGTATAGGTAATTCATTAATTCGACCAAATTATTCTATATGAGGTAAAGGGCTACTCGAAAATTTATATCTAAAATTTGAAAAGTTTGTTTGAGGTAATGTTCAAGAGTTGAATTGTATATTTATTGCGAAGACCAGTAAAATATAAAATACAAACTATTCCTCGTTGGGTATTTCATGATAATGTAAGATTATTATAAACCTGTTACATCTACTTAAGAAACAGTTCGCTTAATTTCAAGAAAAGATATACTTCTTAAACCTTTCACAAATTATTATGTAAATGCGAAATCCTAAGAGGCAAAGTAAAATCAAATAAGAAGTAACAAATATATATAGGACTGATTTGTTCATCTACTTTTATCAACATAAACGTCTGATCAAAAACTACTCTTCATAGCTACAAAAAAAAACTGGGCCAGTAACAGTTTTGTAATTATATTTAGAGTAATGCTATAGTATTGGCAAAAATATAAAAAAAGTTAACATACATTTACGTGTAACCTACATGATATAGGAAATAAAATCAATTTAATCGTATTAAAAGATTCCAACATTTAAATTAATTTAACGCATGAGTAACTTTTCACTTCGATACTAATTTCAAAGTTGTTTTCCTCTTTTTGATATGTACGTTATTACTAAGCTCATCAGAAAAGTCTGATTGAGAAATGAGTTTCAAGATAAAATTAAAAAGTATATAAAGTTGCACAGTATACTGTAATTAAATCATAAAATCTATAATAAAGAAAAAAGTATTACTCATGCCGTTACTCGCAGATGAAATTATTTTATTACGCGAAACCATCAAAGCAATAAATGTTCTTAATGTAATTGATTATTCAAATCGTATATTAGTTTTATAAGTATCGCAAAATGTATGTATGTAAACGTTGACAGTTTTAATACGAATGTGTATAATATTACACTATAAAGCACTTTATTTCAATACAAAAAATTTATTTGATTATAGCATTAATAATTGAAACGTCGTATATAAAGCAATCTAATTCACTCTAATAATTCTCATCTTCAAATCTAAATACATCCCAAACCCCAAATAGAATTTCCAACGTTAAAATTTTGCATAACACACTCACCCACTTACCCAAAAACCTTAAACCCCACTCGCCCTTTAAACCCTCACAATAAGCCCTCTCTCTCCCTCAAACCCAGTACACAATCCAACCAGTCTTCCAATCCCCCAAAAATTCCAAAAAGTCGAACCATTCACAAAAAAGGGAACCTCTACGCTACACCGATCCCTCGTGAGAAACCCACAGCCATCGCACGGGATTACGCGGATCCCAGCCACTCTCTCCTCTCTATACATCTACCCGAAATACGAAAAACTCATCGGCGCAAAAGGTCAACTACTAGCCACACGCACGGCTCCGCTCTGTATAACAAGGTTGCGCGCGTGTACGCGACGGGAACAGCTGCGCGAGCGCGATCCGACTTAGCTCCTCGCGCGGGCAGCGGCGAGGGCGAGTGTGCGCGGGGCTTAATTCCCCGTGAAATGAAAGCGACCTGTGCGGGAGCGAGCGCGCGAGGACTTGCGGGGATTTACGTGGCCTCGGATTTGCGGGGATCGCTTCGGCTTTGACGGGACGGAGAGTAAGGAGCTGATGCCGATGCTGCTTCGACGGGGATGAGGAGGGCGATGAGTCCGCTCGAGAGATGTGTCTTTTTCTTTTTCGGTTGGGACGAGGTGGTTGCTCGTCTTTTCGGTGGAGAGGTGCGGCCCCCTTAAAATATCGGAAAGCTATTTATTCGGAATGCCAAAATATCGGAATATTTCAAAAATCGGAAAGTTAAAAAATAGGATTTAGAAAAATTCGGAAAATATTTTTACTGAGAGTTAAAAATTCGGAAAATTGAAAGTTGGACATGTCGAAAAGTGGAAAAATAATTCAAAGGAAACTATGTTTTCTCATATCTAAAAAATGTAAACTGATTACAAATCTAGACACTACATTTATTTTTACATGGGCCTTATGGCGCCAATAAGAATATGCTGTTTTAAGATAGATTCCCTAAAATTTGTTGTGAAAGTTACAAAATAGGATTTAAAAAACTCGGAAAGTATTTTTACTGAGTGTTAAAAATTCGGAAAATTAAAATTCGGACATATCAAAAAGCGGAAAGATAGAATTCGGAAAATTTTAAATTCGGATCACTAAAAAAGACGAAATTAGATATTCGGAATGCAGGAAATTCGGAAAATTAAATGGCGTGACACGTCGTATTGAAAATGCAATATGCAGGAAGTCTAACGTTAAAATAGCATTTTATCGTTAGTGGCACCCGTCCAAAGTGCAAAAATCCTATACATATCTACCGGGAATCGACAGTTTCTTAAGGTGGCCACATTACCTGCACCCCTCTTATTATAAAAATATGCTACTTTAGCGTTAGATTTCCTGTAGAATGCATACTTTCAGTACTACGTGTAACGCCATTTAATTTTCCGAATTTCCGGCATTCCGAATAATTAATTTCAACTTTTTTAGTGATCCAATCTTTAATTTTCCGAATTCTATCTTTCCGCTTTATGATATGTCCGATTTTTAATTTTTAACACTCAGTACAAATATTGTCCGAATTTTTTAAATCCTATTTTTCAACTTTCCGATTTTTTGATTATCCGAATTTTGAATATTCCGATATTTTGGCATTCCTAATAAATAGCTTTCCGATATTTTAAGGGGGCCCGAGAGGTGGAATGGACGGAGGAGGGCATTGATTTTGCGACGAAGGAAATGGCGACTCACGCCGGCTTTGTCGGTCGGAAACTGACGTTTGCCGACGAACGATGTGCGTAAATATACAGAAGGATATCGTTCGAGGCGCACACCGTTCGAGGTTCGGCTGTATATGCATGCGTATATGTATTGAATGCGTAACTAAGTAACGAAATTAACAATAAGTTAAGAGTAGAGAACTGAATTAGGTAACTTCGTTGCAAAATACTGGTTTTTAATCGAATTATGGTACTTTAAAATATCAGGCATGTCAGGCATGCTACGCGCGTCACATTTCTATGTCATTGATCCCTACGTCCATATGAACTACAGGAAATGGATATTAATATCTTTATGTAGACAATATTTTTATATATGCATTACTTATTAGACTTAGAATAAGATAAAATATGTAAATAAATGATTATTTGATTAAAAGGGTCCTCACTAACAAAATCAAATGATTTTCAATAGTAAAATAATGTGAAACATCGACTGAAATTTTAACACATTTTTTCACTTGATTTATTGTCCAAAGTATTTTTAATAAAAAATTATCATAAATGTGCTGTGTATATAACTATTATAAAAGGGATGTGAACTAACACATCCGAATGGTGGGGATATCTATTTCAATAAACTAACTCGTAGCGATCATTCCAGTCTTCTCATTATTAACTAATTGAACATCGAGTAATCGAGTCCTCCACAATATATAAAAGATTATTATCAGTAAATTGGAATATGAAGAGTTAAGGTGTTTTAATATATCTATAGCTTCCACCAGTGGGCTCGGCTTGTTTATTATTTTCTATTAAGGAAAGAGGTCCAAAAAAAATTATTGGCAACCGACCTGTTAGAAGAATTCCAATAAATTTCATCGCAGATGTTGAGGCAGACATCGACGCAGACATCAACACCGCAGACGTCATCGTTGCAGACATCAACACCACAGACATTAACGGCGCAGGTGTTCCCGCAGACGTCGACGCTAGCTCGGTTTGTAGTTCAGATTGAAAAATATTCATTGTGACCACAGACGGCAATACAGACTGCGCCGCAGACATCAACGCAGACGTCGCCACAGACATCAACGCCGCAGATGTCATCGTTGGAGATATCAACGCCGCAGGTGTCATCATCGCAGACGTTGACGTAGACATCACTAGGTGGTCAATTGCCGGCAAGTACATAAACGCTAGAAGAGTATGAGGCTGCAGTGCTCTCAATTATAAAGAGTGATTAAAAATTAAAAAAGGTGTACACTAAAATGGCAAAGCTGAAAAGGCTAATATATTTTTAAAAGATGAATAACCAAATGTATACAAAATGAATGAATAATTTACAGGGTTAACGGGCATCATAGTGTGTCCGGTATTCACCGACTTGATAGTAGAATTCCAATCAATTTCATTGTCGCCGCAGACGTCCCCACGGACATCAACAGCGCAGACGTCGCTGCAGATATCAACGCAGATGTTACCACACTGAAAAAAAAATGTGTTAAATCTAAGTAAACGTTTCCTTGAATCGTACTAAGAAAAGATTTACTTAAATAAAGTAAATATTTCTTAAATTTAGTAAATATTTATTGAATTGGTGAATACCAGTATAAACATAATTAAATATTTACTATTATCAAATCTTTTCTTAGTACGATTCAAGGAAACGTTCACTTAGATATAACAAATTTTTTTTCTGTGCACATACGTCAACGGCTCAGACATCGCCGCAGACATCAAAGCAGACGTTACCACAATTTGCAGATATCAACGCCTCACACGTTATCGTTACAGACGTCGACGCAGACATCGCCACAAAGACTAGCTGGTCAATCGTCGGTCGGTACATAAACGCTAGAAGAGTATGAAGATGCGATGCTCCCAATTATAAAGAGTGATGATAAATTAAAAAAGATGATTGAAATATTATCATGTCGCCGAAGACGTCAATACAGACTGCGCCGCAGACATCAAATTATTCTATAAAATATGTTTACCGTGTCATGTAGATTATTGATTCGGCAGGTGTGTGAATATTTAACACAAAAATGAAGTCAAACGTAAGGAGTAGTTCTGGAAAATAAAGATTTTTTGGCATACCCATAATATTAAGTTTTTCCATTCTGACAAAAGCCTTGTAGTTTTAAAATTTGTATACCGAGATTAATTTTCTCTTCAAGATAGCACTTCATCACATCGATCTTCAAACGGAGGAGGCACGTCATGTTAAGACTTTTTATTCGTCCGAAAATATGTCATCCGAAATTTCTCCTATTACTTAGTTATTAATTTGTGAACGATAATATTGGATAATATTTTTCGCGAACAGACTATGGCCCTACTTAGTATCTAAACTTAACAACTTTGACTGAGGGTGACGAAAACGAGTCGCCATGTGGCGGACAGAGAGTGCGAACGCACAAATCGTGTATAACGCAAAATAACAATTAGAAACTTATTATTTTAAGTTTCTCTTCTCAGTTTCATTTTATTTATTATAATTTAAAAGAATAAATCATGAAATAGATTTTATAAGAACCAATAGAAATATAAGTCTAATGTAAAAACATTGAAATAGAGCGTTTTTTAATACAAATTAAAGAAAACGTTAAGACTCTTGCTGGAACGGTAAAAATGTAAACATATAAATTTTACTATAATTTTATTACTTTATTATGGCATGATATCAACTCAATTTTGCAAACTACCATGAAACCTTGTATGGTAAAATGTTCAGCCTCGTGATAAAATCTTTATGTAATAAATATTTCTTACGGATAGAAATTTTATAAATATGTCTTAAGGTAATTTAAACTTTCTATGGAATTAAATGGAAAAAATGTAGAGTTTCGAAGGTATACATGGTCGTTATTTTCATTTTGTATTTATATTTTTATTATACTTTATATGTGAGAAGTATAATCGATATGTGAAAATCATCCTGATGCAAATTGATAATTTCTTTTTTTATAATTGTGGTATATTAAATTCTAATGTATGTACATTAAACGTGTACTCGCCCCATATGTAACTTGATACATGAATGGTCATTGTCTTTATTTAAATTATAATCTTCCCCAATATTACTTATTATTAATTTCCTTTTAATAATACTTAATTTATGTATTTAATTTCCAAAAGTTGCAACTCAACGAAAAAGATTTTTTTAATTAAAATTCATTTTTTTAAAAATTACTATATATTCATTATATTTTACAACTTAGCTACATCTTACGATACAAGTGTCTAGTTACCATAATCCAAAGCTTTACATACACACACACAGAGAAAACCCATTTTCATACCATCATCAAATAAAAAGCCCGAAGGCAGCCGAGTAAAATCTCCCGTGCAAAGTCCGCCTTTGGCTTGAGCGCAAATGTTTTCCCCTCCACGCTAGCGTAACGACGACTCGCGAGCCAAGAACTGCCGCGCCAGAAGAGGAAGGAAGAAAGAAAGAAGGGAGAGAGGGCAACGTGCAAAAACTCCCTCCCTAATTTATTCGCATTTTAAGTAATCTCGCGTCTCGCTACACACGCACAATTCGCGCGCGCGCGCGCGCCTCTCCTTTCCTTATCTGCCTCGAATGCTTTTTCCGACCGCTTGCACACACACACACACGCGCGCGCAAAGTATCCAAAGCCCGCATGGCGCGCGCGGACACATTTTCGATAATAATCGGCGCCGGCTCGAGCGATATATCGTTAATCGGCCGCCTTATCGCGCTCGCTCGCTCACTGATTTACATGCGAAAACACCTCGTATCCGCGATAAGGCCTGCTTAATTGAGTTACACGTCTTAATTAATACCGACGCCCGAGCGATTCGGGCTTCTCTCTCTCTCTCTCTCTCTCTCTCTCTCTCTCTCTCTCTCTCTCTCGCTCTGTTCGATCGATCTGTGTTTTGTTTTCGCGGCGGCAGCTGATGCTGGGCTGCCAGAGTCGACGAGGCTCGATCGACGATTAAGATACGGCTGGGTGCGAGTGTGTGTGCAGGAGCGACTAAATGGGAAACGAAGATGCGTGAAACGAGGGGCAAAAAAGTGTGGAAGGGTGGAGGGGCCTTGGCTTGAATGCTACGATGTTGCATGGTTTGATTTGCGGAGAAATTCCGATTTCTGGGGAAAAAAAGGGTATATTGAGTTGGGGATTACAGTGTAGCGCAGTTTTTTATTCTTTACGTGATTTTTGTGCTCGAATAATTGTCGTAAAAAGTAATGGTTTCGAAAAACATTTTTTCATAAAATTTTGTTTATTTCAGTACTTTGGTAGATATATATGCTGCTAATCTTAAGAAAAATCTGTATACTATTATGACAGCTTTCATGTTATGCTAAACATTGAAACAATAAATGTGAATGAAAACTTTAAATGTAAGTAAATGAGCAAAAATTCCTGTTTTAACGAACTTGCTTTTAACGAACATTCGGCAATAAAATGAACTTATTTTAAGCTTTAGTTTGTTCTGAATGTAAAATATGAATAAAATATCAGCAGAGGCCCAGAATTTGATCAACTGTAACGAACAACTATTTGTATAAGGTATCCAAAGTTAAAAACAGTTACAATTTTTTTGTTCTAATATGACTAAGATAATAAAGATAAAAATGTCGGTTATTGTATGGGAAGTCAACAAACCCATGTTATAAAAATGTATTAAAAATGTTAAAAACTTACTGGTTAGATATTAACCAAATAATAAATCATCAGTAACATCTGAACTCGTGAGAAAGGATTTGTGGAACTATGGTGATTATAGTTAATAAATATCCACCTTACTGTTAAAAAAAACATTAAAAATTTAACGGTCTTAAATTTATGTTACTTCTTCCCAATATTACATTACTTCTGAAATCGAGTGGGTCAAGGTATCTTTAAGAGTTATTAATGTCACTTTAGAAGACAGATTTTTGTCTTAAATTATTAACGGTCCTGAATATCGAAATGAAAATAAAATAAAATGGTATTAAACATAGTAAGAATTTATAATGAAATATATTATATAATCAGAATTTAAAAGTGATAAAAAAGTTTAATCCATGAAATTTTATTTTACTTATGACAAGCGAATTTTGAGAGTCTCTTAGTACTTGTTATAAGCAAAATCTATTATAACTCATATAAGTCAAAAACACGAATAATGTTATAATATTCCGACTTTGCCTTTGTAAACATCGTAAACTCATTAACATCTCTCTTAATCCTCAAAAAAAGACCCCTCATCTCATATCTCAGGACCGAAATAATCCACGATCCATTTCTTCGCGATTTATGTAAATCAATTCGCTCCAGCAACTCTCAAAATAACGCATCATCGCTCTCCTACATTACCAATTCAGCGCTCGTTCCTCAATCACCAAAGAAAAAAGAAAAAGAAACCCTCGCCATCTCTCCATCCTCTCCGATTTCGCAAAAATCCACGCGCATGCGTTCGCCGCTCCAAGACAAATTGCAGGCCTGGCGCTCCCCACGCATATAATATATACCGAGCGATGTATATATAAGACTCGCGCCGTGTCATCCTCCTCTACTGCCGCTGCTGCTCCGACGTTTTAATTACCGAGCGAGGATGTAACGGTAGCGACTCGTGGAGGTTCTCAACTAGCTTTGGATCGTGAAAAGTTGACCGATCACGCCGAGGGATTTTCCGCCCAGGTATATAACGGACTCCGGCCTCGCAATTATTACCTCGTCGAGGCGGAGCGGAGATGATCGCTTTAATGTAGCCGAGTGTGCGTGTGTATTTATCGGAGTGGTTATTACGAGGCGGAATTTATTCCTTTAGCGGGGGAAATAGCGGCGGTCTAGTTGAGTTTGCGCGATGATGCGGATCTGGATCTAGTTCTCGAGATGGCGCTGTGTTTGAATGTTGAGTTTAGTAGGGGTATTTTTAGATGCGGCGGTGGCTGGAATCGTTTATCTTATTTTTCAGCTAACATCGGAGGAAATGATTTATGTTGTTATTACTCGAGTGAAAAAGGCAAATGCAAATTCTAACGTTTGCTTGGCAGTCGATAATAAGTATTAATGATTCATTACTTACGTTTTCCAGGTTCGCCGACATCGAGTTTCCAATGCTTACAACTAATATACGTGAAGAAGAGGAAAAAGGAAGAATCGTGATGGGTATACACTTTTACATAATAATAATATAGGCAAATGTCGTGAGATTTATGAAATAAATAAAAACATCAAATCCACTATGGTGTACGATTTATCGTTTAATTTATTTTAAGTTAAAACTTTTTTACAATCATATCTTACATACATTTTTACACCGTTTGTGTCGTTCGCACGAGGCGGCAATATTATTTTTGTTTGTTCGTCGCTCTCGCGCGCAATATCTCCCAATTACATTATTACCATCGGAGCCTTCTCCAACGCTTTTCATCTACAGTTTTCATCCTCGCTGGCGCGCGGTGTCTCGTGTGTGGATGTGTGTGATATATAACCTCGTGTCCGTATTCGCATGATTCTCTCTCTATCTCGAGTTTTGCTCATCAGAACGACTCAGCGCGCGCGCTTTTATTATACGTACACCGGCTCGAAGGAAGCATCGTCTCCTCGCAGCTCTTGTTCGTCTTTTTTATTTCCCGATGAAGAAAAAACAAATCAATATTATACGGGCTACACGCTACTCCCTAATAATACTACGATAGATACCTTTCCACATGTCTGGGGGGGGGGGGGGGGGGGATAAACGCATATATCCAATACCTCATTGTACATCTCGATTTCCTCTTGGCGCGATTTTCGAAAATTCCAGCACGGCGTTTCTGTTTCTTTATTTTTCTTTTTTGTTCGTTTCTCAGTCTTTTGGAAAATCGCTCCGATCTTCTTTGTTCTTGCTCGGTTGCTCGCGGCGCGAGCGAGTCCCGAAACCTTCCTTCCGCTGTATACGAATGAAGAAATTGAAAAATCACAATGCGCGTCCGTGTGTGTCTTGTGTGCCCTGTGTGTGGCGTTCCTCCTTCCGGATTTTCGTCCTTCTCTCCGCACCGCGCTCTCTTGCAATGGGAATATTGTTTTTTTTTGTTCTTTACCTATTTTGCTTTTATATAATAACTTCTCTTAATACTTTTGACTATCTATCGTTAAAACGTTACTCGATATTCAATTGCTATAGTTGATTTTTTGTTTGTATGCACAAAATGCGGATATACCACACTAATATTATTACAATAATGTAACACGATACACAATCTCGAAGATACAAAATTTACACTTTAGTTCTCTCTCTCACTCTCACTCTCACCCTTTCTCTCGCTCTCGCTTTCAATTTATCTTTTTTTTTTCATGTTCTTCACTCACGCACACCCTCGCGCGCTCATCTCTGACTATATAATGCTCAATTTAATCATTTATCATGTTTAATTGATTTTTATTTTCTTTATTACTTACGTTTCGTTATCGAAGCTATAAATGATCCTGGGCGACGCGCGAGCTTTATTATTTTTCTCTCTCTCTCTCTCTCTGTGTCCGTCTTTTTCGCCCTCGAAAATTGGACAGAATATAATATATAATTAATAATCTCCCACACGTGCATACAATGGCGCGATCGCTGAAGAGGAGAGATCGATATAATTTATAAACGTATATTTTTTTTTTCTTTATATCACTAACCATTTACAACACACGAAACGACTGTATATTTGTCGGGGCGCCGTCGGACGGCCGACGCTCGCGCATACACACACACACATATATTATTTCCCGGCTCATCTGGACACTTTTTCCTGCCTCGCTTCCACGTCCTCTCGCAGCGAATGGAATTCTCCCTACCACTGAGCAATCCAGAGGAATTCCCTTCGCTCTCGCGATAGGACTTTCTCTCGATGCGTATGAAGAAGTCCATCCGCCGCACAATTTTGTATCATTCCTACTACACGGCAGCTGTAGCACAGCCAATTTCTCGAAACTCGAATATGGTCCTTCGATCGCGGCGACGCAGGAACAAGCGCCAGAACGGGGAAAACGAAGAAAAAAAGGACCTCGTCGGCTGTCCGGCTAAATGAAGCGCCCCCCCGTAAACGTCGCCATCCGTCACACCACTTTATTATTGTTAAAATTGCACGATACACCCTTTTTGATCAAAGGGGACAGGCTAAAATCTCGAACGCTTCTTGTTTTTCCCTATCTCTCTCGCACGCACACGCTCTCGCGTACTATATCCTCGACTCTGCGCGCCGACGGTTCCGTCGCTCTGGAAGAGCGCCGCTTTACCGAACTCTCGCACCTTACCGACGGCCGAGTCGAGACTTTGGACTTGAGTTTATCGTATTACTTTTTTTTTTGCTTTTTTTTATTCTTTTTCTTCGTCTAGACGAAACGCTCCTTTCGCTCGCACGGTCTTCGAAGGGGAGAAGCGCGCACTCGCGTTTTGATCTTTTAGACAGGAGGACCGTGGGTTCCGGTTAGGAATAATTTGACTAAGCGGCTAATTTAACCGAGACCTCGGTTTTCCGGGCTAAAAGTGCGCTCGGGCGTGTTAAAATGTTACGCTTATTTGATAAAAAAGGTACTCTTTCTTACCTCGGTTATACGATAAAATTTTAAAATACTCGATAAAAATCCCGCCAGACTGACCGACAGTTCCAGCTACGGAATGTCACTCGTGAATCCGAACACCTACGCTTCTCCCAGTGCCAGACGCACGCGCTCATTCGCTTCCTTCCGCTCTCACTCTTGACGTACATCACGAATATAATTCATCGTCGTCATCATCACGAAAACACTAATAAAAAGAAAAGGAACGAAATATGAAGGGGGGATAGGTCCGCTGTACCGCGTAAGGGGGGGAGGCGGAAGCGAGAAAAACGTCGTCATCAACTCTCATTCGCACACTTTCACTCGACGGAATCATATACCATACAATTAGCGCGGGGGAGTACTCTCTCTCTCTCTCTTTTATTTATTTACTCGTTATAATTATTATCATAATATACGATATAATTGTGCTGCTATGTACAAGAATTATAAGACTCGATACAAGTATATAATTAAGAGCTGACTTCGTTTGTACTTGGGGCCGGGGCTCGATGGACCCTAAATATTTTGTTTATCCTTATTTACTTAATTTTTTTTTACTCTTCACTTCACTCTATACCTTCCTCCATCTCGGTATACTTTACTTTACATATGTACACGTCGTATCATCCTCTTTATTTCCTGTTAATAAAATCCCTCCGCTCTCCCCTCTGACACGCTCACGCACGCATTTTTGTTTTCCTCAAAAAGAAGCAACGACACATAATAATAAAAACAGGATACGCACACTCTCGTCTCTCTCTCTCTCTCTCGTCCACGCGTATACACAGTCAGCTGTTTCATAGCCTCTCGCGTATGTGTATGTGTGTTTTAAACTATATATCCTTTTCCTCCGTCCGATGTAGAAACACCCCCCTTTTTGTTTGCGCGCATACGCATTTCGAGGAGGAGGAGGAGGAGGAGGCATTTGGTTGGTTGGTGGCTTTTCTGTGTCTCTCGTTACGTGAATCGCGACGCGGAGTGTGAATCGGGTGGGTGAGGTGGGCTGCGTCCTGAGCTGCTGGGCTGCTGCTGCGGCGGCGGCCGGTTTGCCGAGTCTGCTATATGTTTAGTACGCGCAGCTGGCCGTTCATGTGTACTCGGATCGCCAGCCCGACTGCAACAAGAAGAAGAGAGGGGGTGGTGATGTTAGAGATTTCTGGGATTTTCGGGTTTTGCTTTTGATTCTAATGATTTTAGATTGATCGGGGGACTGTTTTAGGAGAATAGTAGAGTATTTATTGGCAAATAGAACTATGACAAAGGGAGCAGTGGTGGTAGTTCTCAATAAATAAATTTTGGAATTTTTACCCTCTTTGTGCCTCTTTTACTGGGGCTTATCATGTTCATATTATTTACATGTTAGAATTGGTTATTAGAGTGGGTGATTGCGAAGCTGTATTCAAAATGGCCGATCCAACATGGCGGATGAAAAAGTAACATCTTGCTCAAATTAACTCTATAGGGAAGTTAATAGGGTTGAATTTAATCATATTTACTGGTTTTCTAGAGATTTTATGTGATAAATTAAAATAATGTTGAATAAATATCTTATACTTAATAAAAGCCAAGCAAATATAGAAAAAAGAAATATAAAAAATGATAAGAAATGATTATAAATAAACTACATCTGAATTTTTCGATATAGAATGTATTTGCAATGCTTTATTGTTTCGACCTTATAAAATCTCTAAATTTTAAAACTTTATAATTAATGTTTCTCAAAACTGTAAAATAGGGTTGTGTTGACATCAAAACAAAATTTCAGGAAAATATACGTATTCTTTATTTCTACCACATTTTGCTACTATTTGATCGGGTGATAACTAATATGATAACATTTTTAAGATAATTAATTTTTTCTTAATAATCCTCTATTCTTGAAAAAATCCATTTAGGATGTTAACAATTTGATAAATGTTTTGAATTGGTGGATAGTTCTAAAGATTTGAATTTTGGAAATAATGTGCCATATACATCCTATTAATCACGAACAACATTAGAGAACAAATCTACTAGCATAAGGACATTTTTCAGGAAATCAAATAAAATTCAGAATATTTAAGCAGCACAATTTGAACCTAACGAATATTGCTATTTGTTAATTTCTTATCAGAAAAAATCGCCCAACAGCTCCGAATCACGAAGCGCTCAGCCAACTCACCATTGCGTTCGTCGTTGCGGCCAGCTGCAGGCCCTGCAGGCTCGTCATGTGATGCGAGTGCGAGTGCGAGTGCGAGTGGGGGTGTATGGGCGGTGGCGCCGGTGGCGCGAAGCCCTGGTGCAGCGAACCCGTGACGCCGACGCCGACGCCCGCCGTGTGGTACATGTAGTGCTGCATCGCCGGATGCATCGTGTGGTGGTGCTGCGAGGTTCCTGCAATCAAGAAAATCAAAAAAACCCAACCCGTGAGAAAGACGTCGTTGTCATATATATAACGAGCGATAATAACAACACAGAGAATTTTCTAATAAAAATTATAACGAAATTTAGGGTAAAAATTACCGTAAATAACTAGCTGGGACAGTCCTACTTTCCGGCACTTTTTACTGATATTTTACTAAAAACTTTACCTCATTGACTACAAATTCTACCGCACGGACTATACATTTTACCGCACTGAATGGTAAAATTTACCTGATTTGAGAAAAAGAAGACAGTTGATAAAGGAAACAACTGAGCGTGTACACATTTTAGGTTAACTCAAATATAAATGTGTATAAATGTACTTACTTAAGTATCAATGATACTGCTACAATAATTGGAAGAAAATCCAGATTTTTAAAAAATCTTTCGTACAAATTTTACCACCAATTTTGGCTTTCTCTAAGATTTGTACAGGGAACTTTTACTCTGCGGCAGGCAAATTTTACCCTTCAGTACGGTAAAATTTATCGTAAATATGAATAAAAAGCCGGAAAGTTAGAGTGTCCCAGCTTTATAGTCATTCACGGTCATTTTTACTGCGAATTTCGTCATAATTTTTATTAGAAAATTCTCTGCGTGTGTGCACTCTCGATCGCGAAAATCAACGGTGTGTGTGTCATAAGCTTTAGTGTCTTGAGCTTCGTCCTAGAACAGTTAGGATATATCTGCTTGTGTTCGAGCCGATGGAGGCATTGAATTATGTATAAAGCACCGGCATATAGGTCTATGACACTGGATACACAGCGTCGAAATTTTGGAAATCAGAGTAGACCGACTAGCTATCGAAATACAGCGTGTGTGTGTGTGGTTTTGTGGTTAGAAAAAAAAGGTGGACTTACGATAATCGCCCATGGGCGAGCCGAATCCGGAGTGGCTGAAGGGCTTGTTGTCGAGGTCGAGGTGGCCGGTGGCCTTGATCATGTCGCCCATGACGCCGCCCAGGCCCAGGCAGCCGCCGGCCTTCTTCTTTTTGCTCTTGGACGAGAGCTTCCGGTTTCGCGTCTGGATACCCTCCTTCTTCATGGTCAGCGGTCGGTTAACCTGCAACAATCGTAGACAACAATTCGTTGAGAAACTTTGCCGTCGCACCTAGCCTTTTCATTATTATTCTTATTATACAGATTTTGACAACACAGACGTACACACCATCGCGAATTCATAATCATTTATACGGAATTTGTAGAAAAAGTAAAGTTTAATTAATTGTAAGAATTTTCTTACGTATTATTAAATGATTATTTGTAAGTTTGCGTATTTTAAAACGTCGAATTCAAATAATTATATAATAATAATGATAGCGACAAATGTTTACTGTAAAAAGAGTCAGCAAAGACCTAGTTTTGGATGATATATTTTAGACTTCTTATTCAAGTTAAACCGGATATAAATTGTTCAATTTTGTTCTTTGCCCCTACTTAATACTACAACTGTACATTATATTCATAAAAGTATGTCAGATATATCAATTTATACACTTCTTTAGGACATAGATCACAATTACCACAGTTTAACCATCTCGAAAGCTAGGTCCACAAGTACAACCCACGCGAGCGCAAATGTGCAACAAACCAACCGTTCTAAATATACTTTTTCCTACGCGTCCACGTCGCACAAAACTCAGCCACATCATCCAATACTCGGAAGAAGCCTGCACACACACCAGCAGCGCAATTCGCGATCTCCGTCGTGATTTATCGCGTGTAAAAAAGACCAACTCTCTCTCTCTCTCTCTCTCTCTCTCTTATCTCGCGCTCGAACCTAGATTGAAATAGTCAGCGGCGGCGCGCTGTGTATATATTCCCGAATAAAAGCGCGGCATTGTGCCGGGGAAGCTATCGCGCAACGCCATCGCCGGGGCAGTCGTCGGTCGGCTTTTATAAATATAAACGCACTTGCGCGCGTGCAGGAGCAGCCGCTGCCGCGAAACTTTATCGGCGCGGATCATCAGCTGCTGCTGCTGCTGCCGTTGAAGAGGAGAGGAGAGGAGAGGAGAGCAAGGGTTAACGGCCCAAGCTATGCGCTTGGTGCATTCTTGAAAATCATCCCGCGGGGAGAGAGAGAGTGGCATCATCTTGGGATCATCCGAGTGCGCGCGGCGCTGGTTAATTAAGTCGAGCAATCGTCGAAGGTTCTGAGAGTGTGTGTGTGTGTGTGCGTTGAGATGGTATGGCCCTTCGAGACAGAGATCGCTTTGATGATCGAAAAATATATGTTCTTTGAGATTTTTTGTGTAAAGTATAACTTTTTCCGAATGTTGAACGAAAATTACGTTTGCTGTTTTTAGATTGATTTTGAACGTACAAAGTACATGTTATAATGATTGGAATGTTTGTATGATGTTAATACGAACATTCGTTTCTTAAAAATGATTTGAACGTCTATCTTTGATAAAATTTAGATGATTGCTTCTAACAGCAAATTGTAGACGAGATTTTTAGAGTGTCTCATACACTCATTAACAAAAAATCTTAAATTAAACTGTTAATTCATAAAATATGTAAATGTAATTAGTATGGAAAATTCAAACATTTTTCATATAGTAGATTTTTTGTTAAAGAGCGTATGAGACGCTCTAAAAATCTCGTCTACAATTTGCTGTTAGAAGCAATCATCGAAATACATGTTATAAGTTTTGTATTGAAACAATAGTTCTTTTCGCAATACAACTGCTCAGAACGAACTACGTTCCTTCAAGAGCGCAATAAGAAGTTGCATCCTGCTTTATCATCATCTTAATAAGAAACTATGATACTACATCATTGAGAATGCAACTTTACGGATTAGAAGTAGATTCAAATCTTATTACCTCTAAGATCTAAAAGAATTAATTCTAATTTCTGCTCATCGTCCTAACACACTCGTATTAATTTTCTTCTATCCCCGCAAAAGAGAACGTACAAGTCCGCTCAAACGAATAAACACACATACACAGATACCGATTCAATGTCTCAGCTCTCTTATACCTACACCGCGAGACAATAGGAAAATTCCGATACAACTAGGCAACACCGATACGAACGGTAAAAGCCAGTAATTACAAGGATTAACACGGCCATTATTCAATCGGCACTGCCTAGCAATACACACACACACACACACAGGTAAAAGCTTCCAGCTTCAGCTTCAGCTTCGCCATTTCAACCCAACACCGCGACATGCTCCGCTGATTTCGTCTCCTACAACTCTTACACGCACGTTCGCGACATACATCGACCCAATGCATACCGGTTGTTACATATCGTGCTCTCTGATACGCGCGTAGTTTTCAGGAATCCCGAGGATACGAGCGATAATAAAGACACAGAGAGAATTTTCTAATAAAAATTATAACGAAATTCAGGGTAAAAATTACCGTAAATAACTGTAAAGCTGGGACAGTCCTACTTTCTGGCACTTTTTACTGATATTTTACTAAAAACTTTACCTCATTGACTACAAATTTTACTGCACAGACTATAAATTTTACCGCACTGAATGGTAAAATTTGCCTGATTTGAGAAAAAGAAGACAGCTGATAAAGGAAACAACTGAGCGTGTACACATTTTAGGTTAACTCAAATATAAATGTGTATAATGTACTTATTTAAGTATTAATGATACTGCTACAACAATTGGAAGAAAATCCAGATTTTTAAAACATATTTCATACAAATTTTACCACAAATTTTGGTTTTCTCTAAGATTCGTACAGGGAACTTTTACTCTGCGGCAGGCAACTTTTACCCTTCAGTACGGTAAAATTTATCGTAAATATGAATAAAAACTGCCGGAAAGTTAGAGCGTCCCATCTTTATAGTCATTCACGGTAATTTTTACTGCGAATTTCGTCATAATTTTTATTAGAAAATTCTCTCCGTGAACCATCCGCGCAGCCTCTCCGCTTTTCAAACGCGGGAGTGTCTCTCTCTCTCTCTCTCGCGCGCGCATCGCCTCTGCGCCAGGTACACGATATATCTCGGCCGCGCACGATGAGAGCCGAATATGAAAAAAAAAAAAAATCAGTCAAGGACGCGGGATTCATATTGCTGAAACAATGCGCCTCTGACGCAACGTGCTCGCTCGCTGCAGCGCACGAGAACGTTAGTACGTACACGAGTTGCCGCGGAGGGAACAACGCCGAGCGGAGTGGAGTGTGTCGAACGAGTAGAATGTGTACGTGTGTGTGCGTGTGTGTTGAGAGTCGATCGATGGATGTGTTGTGGGAGAGAGAGAGAGATATTTATGTTTCTGTGGCTGTTTTGAAAGGAGAGACAGGTTGGAAGATGGGAGATGAGGGTTTTAGCGGGATTTTCTTGAGGAGGGAAATGTGGTGGAGAATGTTTGGTTTTGGAGGCTCCTGAGTTTGTCAATATAAGTAAGTATTGATACATTTGACAAATTATATTTAACGGATTTCGTAACTATTAGAATTTGTGCGTTCAGCTATTAAGAGTGACTAATGTTTAAAGTCAAATTTTCACTGAAAAAAAATATTGTTAAATCTAAGTAAACGTTTCCTTGAATCGTACTAAGAAAAGATTTATTTGATAATAGTAAATACTTAATTATGTTTAGACTGGTATTCATCAATTCAATAAATATTTACTTTATTTAAGTAAATCTTTTCTTAGTACGATTCAAGGAATCATTTACTTAGATTTAACAATTTTTCTTTCAGTGTACTAACTATTAAGATGCAGTCAGTTCGTCGTATTTTAAATCGGATGACTTGATAGCTCAGAAATCGTATTAGATACAATGAAGCTCTTTTTTCAGTGTAAAATTTTTTTTATAAAATTTTGATGCGAGAGTGATATTGAAGTAATTCAGCATTTTTGAGGATAATATTTTTAAGTTTAGAAGAACTTTTATAATGAATGAAGGATTATTAGAAACTATTCGTATAACAAGACACAATAATCTTCAATGTGGAAATGAAATTCATTAATATTACATTGGAGTTGCAACAGAGGCACAACTATATCAATTCAAATAATGCATAATATTAACATAATAATATTTTATACGTATCAATTTTGCGACAATACTAATTTTTCTTTGATAATGTTAAAATAAATGTGTGTTACTAGTTCTTCAAACGATCTAATTTTACAGACATTCTCAGCTTTATATCAGCATAAACAAATAAGAAAAGGAATTAACTACCATATGTAAATCAAAGAAAAGTTCGATGAATTTCATCGGCTAGAAACTCCATTCCAAATCACCCTAATTAAAATCCTTTTCTTTCCACCTCGACTTACACCTTACAATCATAAATACCCACATTTGCGTAAACTTTCTCTCTGAAGATTCACTTTTTCGCGCACGCCACCTCTCGCCACTTCACGGCCGCGCGCCTTGGTTTCATCGAGCGCAAAAGCGCAAGAAGAAAACCGAACGCCGCGATAATAACAATAACATCCCGACGCTCGCTCCACAGGCTTTGAGAGCGAAAATTGCGCCTTCTTGCACACACACACACTTAGAATCTCGTGCACTGTGCCGGCAGACAACGCAATTAAGGAATCCCTCAGATTCTCGGTAGCGTCTCTTCACTCGCGCAATTATAATTAACGAATCGACAGCAGCAGCCCTCGCAGCTCTGCTCTTATAACTCTCAATTCCAGCGGCTGCTCGGTTCCACGGCTCGCTGCAGATGCGCGCATGTGCGCCGCTACACTTTTCCGAGCGAGATCGTTGCTCTTCCCCCCGTCGCGCCGACGCTTCTTCTCTTTTTTCCTTTCCTCTCCGCGCGCACGCATACTTTGCATCGAAAGCGAATTAATGCACGCCTCGTGCATGACGATTGTTGGAGAAATTTTTTATTTGTTTCTTGCCTTTTTTTTCTCTCTCTGTGCCGATGCGTCAGGCATGTAAATATCCCCGCGTGCGCGTTGAACATTAGAAACGGAGGATAGTTTTATAGTCACTTTTCTTTTTTTCTCTTTGGATAGTGTAGTTTCTTTTCTGAAGATTCGCCGACAATTTCGCGAAATTAATATCCAGGCCAGTGGAGGTATTTACTTTGTCAGCGCGAGTAGCGGAAAAGCCGGAAGAGATTACAACGAGCGTGTACGTCGATTCTCGTGCAGAATCAAAATAGCCGCGATTTCGTTAAGTACAGTGGATGAGGCCGGCCGAGTACGTGCGGAGAAAATGGACAATGATAGCCGAGGCTGCGCAGCGCGGCGCGGGAAGGAACAGCCTCAAGCAGAGCAGAAAGTGAGCATGAGTGGCGAGCTTGAATCTCCGCTGTATACGAGCAAGTTAGCTGAGCTGCGCGCGTGTGTGTGTGTGTGTACTATATATTATAAGGTAAGGATATTTTTTTGAGGAGAAATGAGTAAAGAAGTAAGATACTATGTTTTTAGAAGAATATTGTACAATATAAGATCCCGTGTAAAAAAATTAGCCTGGCAATAGTCTGCTTTGGCCACTATGCCAGACTTTAGACAAAATGTGTAAATTTCTGTCTCTTTTTTTACAAATATTCATATTTTAAACAAGATTGTAATATGTAAAAAGACTTTTCTCCTATTTTATCGAAAAGTACGTATTTTCACTATTCTAGTCGATACTAATAATTAATGTACTACTCTAATTATTTACTTGTGAAAAATGAGTTATCTAGACATAATTCCAAAAAAAGTCTGGCATACTGGCCTAAGCCTGACTTCTACCAGACTTGTTAAGCCAGATTAATCCCAGACTAGTGCCAGACTAATTTTTTTACACAGGATGCAACAAAAATAGAATAATATTTTTTCAAAAACATCTTCAGTACATTTCAAGTACATTTTTTGCTGTTAGAACAGCAAAATCTCAAAACATTAGGCACTTAAACGGGATAATTAATGTATGTTCATAAAATAAAGAATAACTTCTTATTTTGCATATTTTTTTACATCAAGTAAAAACGTTTCTCAAACAAAGAAACTTGTTCTTTTCTTCTAGTATAAGTGTCTAATAAGGAAAATGCACGTTCTTGCTAACAAAAAGTCCCAAGTCTCACAAAAATAAATTGATTTCTTTTTTACTCATCCTCTTACTTTCGACTTGGGTTACTTCCATTTTCGAAGAAGAAAAAAAGTGCATCTCTCGAATCCCCGATATACCCAGAGCCCCACGAAGCTCGAACTAGGTATGCAAGCGTTGCGCCGTCGAGTTTGCGGCGCGGAGGAGGAACGACAGTGCGACTTTGTAGTCGCCGCGACGTGACGCAACTGCCAACTCGCGAGGCTCCCGGTATATCACGATGCGCGCCACCTCGCTCTTTTCCAACATTCGCAATGATCGCCGGCGCATAAATCCCGAAGCCTCGCTCTTCCTATGACGTCCACTTCTCTTCCCTCTGCACGGTCAACGACCATCGTCGTGTCTCTCTCCATCTCTGCTTTTCGGAATTATGCAATTGGGCGAATTTGTCGGAATTAGTCGCGTCTTCCCTCCGTCTGAAAACGAACGGTACACACACGTTGCTTTATGCGCGTTATATGCGAAGGAGAGCCGCCTGTGATGACGAGCCGCGCGCTTCTTCATATTTTTCGTGTGTGCGCAGTGGCAGAATTGAATTTCGCCTCGTTGAGAGGCTTTTCGTGACCACGCGGAGGAGAAATTATTGGACTGCTGCCGAGACGCTGAGCGAAATTTGCGAGGCTGCGCGCTGGGTTACAATGACCCCGATAATAAAGAATTGTGTTTATACACTACTTTTATCGTCCTGCGCGTACGGTAAAGCACTCTACTTTTAATCATTCCATCTGGATACGTTCTCTTTTTTGTCGTTGCTTCTGCTACTTTTGTAAAATGCCCAAGGCTCGTAATGGTATTTTATTAGTATTCTCATTGTAATGTCTTTTTACGTTTATGAGACACAATGCATCAGCGTTGCGCCGCGATCCTATCGCAAGACCGTTTTAAATGCAATATCTTTTTTTTTCTTCTGCGGCGCACGCATATATTAGTCTCGCACGCGTGCGATGCCGAAGATTTACGCGCGACATAACTGCGACACACTGCCAGCGAGCGAACGAGCGAAATATGAAAGAAAAATGCTTTTCAAGGTGGCTTTTTAAGATCGCGCGCGGAATTGACGTTAATTGCAATTTGCTTGACGCGCCGCGCTCTCTCCCTCTCTGCACTGAGTTCGCTTAACCAGGCGAGATTAAATGTTGTCTTGGTTTGGAGAGCAAGGCAGAATCAAACCGTACGAAAAAAAATTTACGACGAATCAAACGTTCTTTTTTATGCACTGTGAAAAGTACAAAAAAGACCTCTTGGAGTGCACTGATAGAAAGTATGCTTCACAATGTAAACGAATTCTTGACTATTATGATGATGCTGAATCCAGTTACAAATTCATACATTATTTTTTTCGTTTTTCTGACTTTTTCATGTATGATAATTAATAAAAATAAAAATTGCTGAATAGTAGCAATGACGTCCTATTAAGTAATACGACTTTAAGAGGATGTCGGAGCTAAAATCGTGTTTTTTCTTTTAGTGATTACTTTTGAAGAATAGAATGCATGGGAAAATCAAAAGGAGAGCCGCGTAGTGCTCTGTATAATAAAGCTTTTGCATGCAAGATAAAGTTGATCTGTTAAGTTATTTTTCTAATTAATTTGAAATACAATAGGTTGTCTAAGCATGGAAACCTAACCTCAAAATTTTAATCCTACCAAACTTTTGCAAATAACTTTTTATAACGTTATTTTACAGTAAAATTCGGAGCAGACCCGTTTAGTGCTTACTATAATTAATCGACCTGTACAAGATAAAGTTAATCAGACTTGTAGTTTTTACATATGATTAGAAATACAAAATAGGTCGGACAGCAAAAGTTAAGGTACAATCTTAATGTTCAAGTATATATTTGTTCAATTTTCACAATCTAACGTCTCCTGCTTTCCAGTTAAACTACCTCGCAACCCATAAATACCACTCGCAGAGAAAAAACTCCCAAATACGCGAAACTCCTCACCCACAAGTAATCCTTTTCCCCAACGATACCTCCCCAATTTGCAGTCCCACATTACCCATTACTCTCTCCACTCCTTGGGCGATCCCCCAAAACTCTCGCTCGTCTCCCTTCGATTCTCTCTACCCTCCTTATCCCTCCGATCACTCTCTCATTACGCAGCCTCCCATCTCCGCCCCGCCGTTGACGAGCGGCTGAGCAGCAGCCCTCCGAGACGGACTACCCATCGCGCTCGCGCAAATTTGAATACAATGAGCGAGAGAGAGAGAGAGAGAGAGAGAGAGAGCCGAGGGGCGCGCGATACGCCACGAAGGTGCAAACAAAAGAGACGAGAGAGAGAGAGAGAGAGCGGCGCTCGCGATTGATGCGGTCACACACGATGCTTATAACCGAGCGCGGCCCGCATGCGAGACACGGCCGAGGCTCCCGGACGAACGGAATGCCCAATGAACCGAACGCATGCGCGCGCGCGATGACGGACGCGGTGCCTCGTTGACCGATTCGTAGGCGAAGACGGCGGAGCTCGGTGCAGAAAATTGTTGAGCGGGGAATTTTGTGGAATATATAGAGATTTGCGGACGGTTTGGAATTTGAACCGTGGGGTGGGATTCGCGTTGTGGAGGTTCATGGAGGGTGTACATGGGACTGCTGGGTTGATCGGTTGATGTTTGTAGGTGATGGAGATGAGGTTGTGGGAAGGTGTTTTGGATTGATATGTAGTGCTGAATTGGAAATTTGAGAAGGATGCGTTAGTTTCTGGCCAGTTTAGTAATTTTTCTAATGTTAATTGCTATAAATATATTTCTTACTATACTTTTATGCATAAAATAATTTGTCTTGATATATAAATATATCTTGCTGAAAATTTTATAAGCATAAATTCTAGAAGGAAAAATTTCAGCAAGACTTACAAACCGTAAAAAATACATATTAAAACCTTGAAGGTAGATAAGTGAAAGATAAATAACAGTCTAACGTTGTTAATAAATACGATTGAATAATGAAAATTATTATTGCCTTAATTGATTGCATGTATTTAATTCATAAAAGATTATTATTCTATAGAAAAATAACATTTTTAAGAAAACTACTGATAAACTGCCTAGAAGAATCATTTCATATCTAAAGTAAACGTTTATTTATTTTCATTGACTAACAAATCAACCGTTAACAACTCTTAAATGAGTAATAAAGTCAAATATTTGAAAAACTATAATAAATTAATTTTTATCCGATCAAGATTGCCACCGAATCAATATTATATGCGAGGAAGAATGACTCATTCCAGTGTACGCAAGAACGTGACAATCAACTCATTAAACTCCTAATCCTACCAAGCGAAAATACTCCCCGCTAAAAAACCTCCTGTTTGTTGATAAATTTATCGTATCCTGGCACCGCAGGAAGAATTTTATTAAGCACATTAATAAGAATAAAAAATCCCGTCATACCGACAAAGCAAGAAAGAGAAAGAGAGAGACGCACGGCAAAGTCAGAGTAAAAGGACCGCCGCCGGCGCATACATACGCACACTCGCCATGTCCTCTCCTCCATAAGTTGAATATGTGGCGCGGCGCGCTCGCGCACGTCGAATACTAATCGCGCGGGAGCTCTCCTCCGCGCTCACATCACGAGAGAGAGAGAGAGGCTAAGGGCGCCTTTAACGTCGCTTCTGCGTAGCGCGATTTTATAACTTCCGCCGATGCGTGTGTGTGTGTGTGTACCGCCTGCAGAGAAACCGGAAAAATTTCGTGCGTACGTAGGTACACGTCTCGTACGCGAATGACGAGAAAAGAAAGAAAGAAGGAGAAGAGTGTAATCGAGGAAATGTGCGCGGGACTAAAATTGTAACTCGCGGAGCGCTTATCGAGCCGATCGCTGTGGGGGATTTCCCGGTATGTGTATTTGTGGAAGAGTACGAGGGCACGAGGAGCGAGATTGAGATCGGGGATTTTGAGAGACAGGGTTGGACTTTGTGCCGTGTGACAGTTTGCGCGAAAAGGGAAGGATTCGCGACGAACGCGGAATTACTTTCTTTTTTGCGATACGATGTAGTCGCGGATTCTAATTTTGGATGGGCAAATACTGTGGGTTGTTGACTGTACAGATATTTACTGAGATTAAATGAGTACATTGTTACTTTTAGTATGTATGTTTCACTAAATAGTAAAAATGTACACACATGATGTCTGAAATTCATTTAACTGTATGATATAATGTAACGTTTCGGACTACTGCAATCAAAATTTGAATATCAATTTGACTAAATCGTGTATACGTTATTTCCGTTCTATTGCCTTTTCACACCTATTTAGGCATAGTCTTACAATAAATTCTAGTCCCAGCATAACTGATTGTTGTCTTCATTAATATCCATCTCCAATTTAACCTACTATTAAACATTGGTCCTTCGCAGCCGGATTATGGAAATTGGAAAAGTGTGCCGTGCTGAGTGGAAAATTAAGAAGACGCTACAGTGGATTCACGTGCCGCCATTAGCACATTAATTGTCATTGAGCGTGGAAAAGTGCCTCTACTAAATCAGTAAAGCTAAGTGATTTGAAGCTTCGTCAGTGCCTATATTTTAGTTCGTTACTCGTGTACAATTCATTAAACTTATACATCAGATCTCACGCATACATCTACGAAATTCTAATAATTCTATTTTTGCCATCTCTACAACAAGCATCCCCAAGCTCAACTCAACGCTCTCCGCTATCAAAAACCTTCATTAAATCCTCCTCGGCGCTCCGTGCATTCCGACTCTCCGCGATGCTATCTCCTCAGTTTAACACTGTATTAATATCGAGAAAGCAGTGTTTACTCGCCGTCTCGAATTAGAGAAGCCTCCCGTCCCACAACCTCAAAAAAGAAAACGACAAATCCAACCGCGAGCAACCGAAAGAAACAAAACAAGCCAACGGAATCAAGATTAGGACTTTGAAATATGTAGCGGTAGCTCTCGCTCTCGTGTACGTATACGTATATAAGACACTCCGAGAGAGATCACCTGGGCGAAAACCGCGCGGGGTACACACACACACACACACACACACACGACACTGACGAAATCGAACTCCGATAATAATGGCCGATCTCGCGGGGAGTAGGGCAGCGGCGATTAGCATATCTCGAACACCCGGTAGTCTCGGTATACACACACACATGGAGAGCAGCGTGTATATATATACATACACACGCGAGCCAACTTGGCCCCCACGACTTCTCTCGGACGAGAGAGAGAGAGCAGCTCCTTAAAACTTTTGGGCGAGCGCCTTATCTCCCTGCTCTATCTTAACGACAGCAGATCTGTCTTTCTCTCGGTTTGCTGCTGCTGCGCTCGACCTTCCATCTATTTCTCGTCGGTTCGTCTCTTTCTTTTCCTTTTTTTTCTCCTCCTGTGTCTCTTCGAGAGTACAGTACCTATATACCTACTCCTTCCAGCCGCAGATTTATCATCCCGGAGCGCGGCTGCGGTTGTGCTTATACCCTTCCCTTAACAATAATCCCTTATCTCGCGCGAGCGCGCGACAAACGAGATAATTAAGTATGTGTACTCTCTTATTATGAAATAGTGAAAATTCACTGTAAAACGTTTCATTTAATTATAATTTTTCTTTTGAAAAATTAATAATTTTAGGCATTTGTCCAATTTTTTACACAGGGAATATGGATCAGAATTCTAATTAAAACATTAGTTGCACCACTTTTATTCATTAATTGATTAATTATTTTGTTATTACATAATAAAAATAATATTTAATGTTCATGTAATAAAAATAATGTCAACTGAAATTAGGTTATGAAATACCAATTCGATCCCTACCGTGCCGGCTTTTAACTTATGTATTAACTACCAAATTAGTGATAAGTCACTATTTTTCTAATGAATACAGTGAAATTTTCACTGTTTCGCAAGTGGAATTATTTTCACTAGCTAAAATAGTGAAAGTTTCACTATAAAATAGTGAAGTTTTCACTGTTTCGTAACTGGAAATTATTTTCACTAGCTAAAATAGTGACAAGTTCACTATTTCAAATTAAGAGAGTATAGGTACAATGGAAATTGTTCTGTGTTCTCTGTATCGAAGGCCGGACTTAGACTTGTGTCTATCAAAGATTAATTCGTGAGGCGCGTGTATATATATATGCGTATACAAAATCGACGACCTTCCATCCTAACCGAGACGAAGTATTATACGTACGCGCAGGTATGTATATATATAGCAACGACAATGGAATTTCTTTATGGGAATGCGTGTGCTCGTGACGCGCGGTTTATCTCGTCTCTCGGGCCGAAACTTGATTGACAGGCCTCGGGGAGACTTCGGCCTTATGTACCGGGCTCTTTTTCCTCGTGTATACGCGGCTCGACCCGAAAAATTTCTCGACGCTGACGCGCGACACAGTTTCGTCTGCTTCTTTTATTGCCGTTTTCGAAGGGTTTTTAAGCTCCGCGCGTGTATATATATATATACGATTCTTCTTCCGTCGCGTCCGTCATACGAATCGCCGTTTATGTATTATACCCGCGTGACGTGGAATTTTTAATAAGGTTTTTGGGCGAGGTATTATCCTGTTATTATTAGAAGTATTTTTGGAGCAGTGTTTCTTTCGAAGTAGGTTGTTAAAAAATTGAATGATACACACAAATTTAATTAACGTCAAAACAAGATTTCACCCAAGTGACAGGCCGCGGCTATAAAAAGAAACATACTTTTTGACCGATCGCTCCGCGCGAGTTTCTTCAAACTTCTCACGCATTGTGAAGGCGGGAAAAGGCCCGAATCCAAAACTGGCCGATCCCCCAATTTGAATATCGAAAATGGATCGCGTTACGAGTTTATGTTAATACCGACGTCCGTTCGTTACCGTTAAAAAATCACCCGACCGCGCACAAGCACACGTCACAAACTTCACGAGGGAATAAAAGGGTGCAGGAAGAGGTCGTTTATCTCCGTCCGCGCTCGTGCATTTTTGCAAATTAAAAGCCGGACTCCGTTCGTTTAGGGAAAAACGCCGCGGAGTCGGTCGAAAAAGAGAAAAGCACGCATTGTACACTCGCGTGCGAGTGCTCGCGTGATGCGAAGACGCAAATGAGAAGCGGCCGAGCGTTTATCAGCGCTTTATCGGAGCCGGCGACGTTTATGCGTGTGCACGTATCTCGGGGGAAAAAAGAATTCGCCGCGTTGATGTATTTTTCAGGCGGAGCGGAGCGCCGACAGCGAGGTGGAAATTTAGTGGACGCGGCGAATTTAGAGCGGCTAGTCGACGGAGATTCGATGCGACGATAGCGAGATGGCGGTTTTTGTTTATTCTTATGCGTGGTGGAGAGGGGGGAGTGAGTGATGGAGCTGAAAATTTTAAGTGTTTCGTGGAAAAGTGAGCGGCTGGGTTTTATAATGTATTTTGTGCGGTTTGCGAGTCTTGCTGAAATTTTTATAACAGAATGCTGCGAAAGCAGAGTTTGCGGGTAGTAAGGACATTAAACTCACTAAAAATGTTGTTAAAGGACTTTAAGAAATAGTCGTTTTTAAATTTGTATCAGTAGGAATGAAAGTGAGAATGAATTTTTAATTTATACTGTAATAAGTATTACAAGGGTGACGTATTTGTTGGATATTGTAAACATTTCGTATCGTATATACAGTAGGAGAATGAAACTGACATATGAATGAATACTTTTTCAACCAAATATTTAATCGAAGATTTTCTTTATAACTCTGAAATACTAATCTTTAACCCATTTCTTCCCAAGCGGCCATTTTATAGTCGATTGGTTTTTTGCCTAAAACATTGTCAAAAACATTTTCCAACGGAAATTTAAAAATTCTGACTTCAGAATCGGAAAGAGCGGACAATTTTACTTCAGAAAAGTGCTATTGGTTATTATTATTCTTTTTTTCGACACATTTTTAGGCAAAGAACCAATCGACTATAAAATGGCCGCTTGGAAAGAAATGGGTTTTGGTTTTTTGCCTAAAATATTGTCGAAAAAAAATAATAATAACCAATAGCACTTTTCTGAAGTAAAATTGTTCGCTCTTTCCGATTTTGAAGTCAGAATTTTGAAATTTCCGTTGGAAAATTTCAAAATGGCGGTTTTAGGCAAAAAACCAATCGACTATAAAATGGCCGCTTGGGAAGAAATGGGTTAAACTAGTTAATATTTATAAATCTTTTATTTGAACAAATAAAAATTAAACGTTCATTCACTATATCACTGAACCTAATAAAGAAATACTAATTACGATCGATATCCGCGTACACCTCAATGAACCTAAAACCACACTCCATATAACCAACTTATCTCCCAACTAAAAAAACAATCCAA
The DNA here is from genome assembly GCA_949152435.1 of Gastracanthus pulcherrimus. NCBI lineage: Eukaryota > Metazoa > Arthropoda > Insecta > Hymenoptera > Pteromalidae > Gastracanthus > Gastracanthus pulcherrimus. The sequence continues at coordinate 4,664,068 of OX424575.1, read as the reverse complement.
AACCACCACCCTCCCGACCAAAAGCCAAAAAATCCAAAATGAAGTATCCTCCCTCACTGGAATTCACATCTCTCCCCCAATATCCCAACTACACCCACCCCCTCTCCAAATTTATTCCTCGCTCGCTCATGTCCCTCTCTCTCTCTCTCTACCCCCTCACCGCGTGCTTAATTAATGATTACCAGGAAACGTGTCTCCAGCGCGCGCGCGCCCCCGAATTCTCCCCTGACGTGTACGATCCTTGTTGAACCGAGAGGAGCCGCTGCAGTCGATGCAGATTCCAGCCGATAAAGCGCGCGCGCGTGGTTGCAGAGGTCCGAGAAGACGAGGTTCGGGGAATACGCCGCCCAGCGAGAGGAGAGGGGGAGGGATTCCGATGGAACTGTTGTTCCGCGACCGGCTAATTAGACGATTAATTGATTTTACCGGAGGGAGCTTCGTATACGGAGGAGCATCTTGCTCCACTTTCTTTTTATTGGCTTATCTGATTGTTTCGTGATACTGTGGGGCTGTGCGCCTCGTGTACGTGGATATCCCCCCCCCCCCCCTTCTTTATTGCTGTGTCGCTTGGGTAAGTCTTAGTTTGGAGTAAGTAGTCAAGGTAAAAAGTGCATGATGGAAGTAGCGAAGAAGTTTAGTGCAGTCGTGATTTTGCGGGGATCGTTTAAGAATAACGGAATTTTTAGCTTGAATCTCAAAATGTTTGTAAAGTTACTGCGTGAGTCCACAGTGCGATTTCTTTCATTTATAAACTGTCGTACAAAATTTGAATTTCGCGCACTAATTCCTATTAAATCCATTTCTTCCCAAGCGGCCATTTTATAGTCGATTGGTTTTTTGCCTAAAACCGCCATTTTGAAATTTTCCAACGGAAATTTCAAAATTCTGACTTCCGAATCGGAAAGAGCGGACAATTTTACTTCAGAAAAGTGCTATTGGTTATTATTATTTTTTTTTCGACAATTTTTTAGGCAAAAAACCAATCGACTATAAAATGGCCGCTTAGGAAGAAATGGGTTAATCTTATGAACGATTTACACGATACTATAAACGACCATCATTCCATTTTTTAGACAACAATCATTATTATTATCAAAGTATCTTCCAGCATCTCAAGATCTCCGCCATGTCAATAACTCATTCTATTACAGTCCGCTAAAATCCAGCGCAGCGCACTTTTCGCGTCTCGCGCGCCCTCGTAAATAAACGCTATGATCCGCAACCGCGGTGCGGCTAAAAAGTGGCGCGTAAATTCGGACGGACGATTTGCGCGACGATTAAGAAAACAGTCGGCCGCCTTGTTCGCGCCGCCGCGAGGAGACACAGAAACTCTTGTGCGCGCGCGCGGTGGACGCTTTATACGTTGCGAGAGCACGCTCGTGCGCCAATTAACGAACGAGATTATCTCTCGCGCGCGCGCGCGTCCTTTTACTCTCGCGGACGATTTGAACGGGAAAAAGAGGAGGAGGGGGAAGGAGGAAAATTGAGGGGTGGGGAAAAAGAGGGATATATTGGACAAGGCACGAGTTGTGAGTGGGGTTAAGTTGGCGAGGTGGTTTTTGTGGAAGGGGGGACGCGTGCGCTTAGAAAACTGAGTGGGTGGTCTATGCATGTCATCGTTGTAAAAGGGTATGTCAGCTGTTTGAAGTAAAGTAGCGTGTTAAAAATTGTGTTGTTGCAGATTTTCTTGGAACTTGTTCATTACGTTTTTGTTAAATTTGAATTTGATGGAACGTATAATATATAAATAGATTTTAAATGATTGCTTCTAACAGCAAATTGTAGACGAAATTGTTTTAATTTATATGAATATTTTGACAACGTTTCGGGTGTCTCTTACACCCTTCTTCAGGTCAAAGAATAATTAATTCTGTAATAAGCTTAAAACTAGGTAACTTATCTAGACCGGAATTTTCAACCGCGTTGTGTGGGATGCAGCAATCATTTAAAATTTATCAAAGTTAGACGTTAGAGTCATTTTTTAATTAGCGAATGTTCGTATAAACATCTTACATACATTCGAATAAATATATAATAAATTTCGAATATAATATATTACACGATAGTGAAATCTACAATCGGGATTGAAGCAGAAATTTGATAAAAATGACCGTATAAATAATATATGTTTACTTACATTAAAAATTCAAACACTATTCTTTTACTGTATATATGTATATTCTAAATAAAATTGTTGCATATTATTCTTTTATTTAGAAGAATATAATAATATTCTTCTGAATAAAAGAATAATATGCAACTATTTTATTTAGAATATCACACACTAATTTCTACTGTATATTATTCTTCTGTTTTTCAAAGCTATACAATTTAAGTATAACTATTTATAATAAAAACGAACCAATTCTATGTATTCTACAAGCATTCACAGCCAAACTCCAAACATCACCCTCCCACTTCCAAACAGTATCGCATCCCCAACAAAAACCAACGAGTAAGTACCCTCCGCACAATACCCCCTCAAAGGAAAAACCAAACACAGTATACTCCCTGCACCATCGCTCCTGCATACGCTTCCGTTTTTCCCTCGGCACCTCCCAGGATGCACGCAGAAGAACCGATCTGTCGCGCGCGCGCGCGCGCACGCGTAACAGATACTCGTGAAGCGCCGCCGAGATGACAAAAGCCGGAGGGGGTTCGTATAATAAAGCCACTTGAGCGCGGAATCTGTGTCCCGGCGTGTATTGTCGCTTTAGCGGGGAGTTTGGAGTTTAGAGGCAAAAGTTTGAGAGAGAGGCGTTTGCGAAACCGAAACGAAATATCGGATTGCCATTGTCGCGTGGACGAGGAGGTGGAGGAGGAGGAGGAGGCTTCTGTGAGGATCGCTTTCCCATTGTCGCGCGGGGACCGCCTTTGAGAAGGTAATTTCGCTGGGATCGGGGGTATACACGGGGCTTTAGGGGTCGTCTTTCCGCCGACGTCGGGGTTTTCTTTAAAGTTTTCACGTTGGTCTTGTTATGTGCTTTTTCTGGTATAGGTATAGCTTTGAGATTGAAGTATGTTGTTTATTAAAAAGAAAAAATTGTCAACTGACTGAGTTGATCAGCAAACAATCAGAGAATATTTTTAACCCTTAGGGATTTGGACTAAGATTACCGATCGGAAAGTTAATTATATAGTTACATTGAATAAACCGATAGTATTCAACTTTGCAAGAAACTTTTCTCTATAACACAAAATCATTGTCGTACTTTTATTGTTATCATTTAATACTCTAAGGCAATGCTGGAGATGATTATTCTTTAATTTCAAATTTGGTTGTTTGAATCTCGACGTCTAACCTGTCAATTTGCGCATAGCGCGCAATTCTCCAGCTACAATAAAAGAAAAAACAACTAATACTACTTAAACAATAATTAACACTTCGAAACAAGCCCCAAGAAAACAAGCCTAACGAGTATCCCGGAAATCGCTTAAATCACTACCAGCTCCACATTAGCGCTGCGCTTGCGTCTGCAAAAAATCTCCATCCCTATCTCCGGCGTAATCGGAAGTCATCGCGCAGCGGGGGTCCGAATTCGCACACTTCGATCCACGCGCGGGAAAGTCTCCCCCCCCCCCCCTCGCACACAGTTGCAAAGAGAAAGACAGCTTCCGCGGGCCGCTTCCTGTGTCACACGCAGTTGAGCACGCGCTCTCCGCATCCTGAGTGTATATGTATCGCAACAGCGGGGGTGAGAGATAGAGCGAAAAACACGCGCGCCTCTGTAGACTTATAATTGCCGATGCGACTATGGGCCGTCAATTATGGGAAACTTATTGCCCCGGCGTGTGTGGGATGATGATGGTGACGACGCGCGGAACGCTGGGGATCAGAAGTGGAGCGGGGATCGAGTTTCGGGGATGAAGTGTGCGTGTAGTCGACGGGGGTGTATTGTGTTCTTGCGTGGCTGTGTGGTTCATAGGAGGATTGTTTTTTCCCTGTGTTTTCAAAATATACAGGCAACTCGTTCACACACTAATTAAGACGAATGTAGGATGATGAGAGAGTCTAATTTTGCACCTAATCATCACTTCGCATTGATTTTTTTTTTCTTCTTCCTTAATGAATATGCTAGTCAGTTATTTGGATTTGCATTGATTTCTATAGATTTTTAAGATTCTATTCATCGTTAGCAACAATACTCAAAGTTTTGCAGTATATATATTATAATACTCGAGTTGTACACGATTCGTTACGCTTACTATAATCTAAAAATCTATTTAAGCCATTCTAATTTTCATAATACTGCGCTATTCTCATTTTTTAATTTGAATTTAATGCATAACTAAAAAAATAACCACTCTAAATGTATCTAGGGCTCGAAGGCTCTCTTTTTCGAAATCCATTTTCTGCTACGCTTTCCCAACATCCGCATGGGTACTAATCGAATTACACACACACACACACATACGAGCTATATTCCGAGTTTGTAGTCGGTTTTATCAGTAACTTACGTTGTGAAGTTTGTAGTAGAGGCCGCAGGCGTTGCAGACCGGCTCGCCCGCCTGGTTTCTTCGCCAGAGCGTCGTCGTCGCCGTCTTGCAGTTCGCGCAGCTCGTGCCCGCTCGTCTCGCGGCGCTCTGCAGTGACTGTTGAGTCAACAAGAAAACAGAAAATCGATTATTAATTCAATTTGTTAATACATTGTTAAGTTGTGTTTTCATATAATTGAACCTTGCTGTTCCTTGTTACCAAATTCTAATTAAATGTTGGGATATATATATAGATGATTATTTTGCACTATTTTTAAAGTGCTTTCACGTAATAATTAAATTATGAGAAAAGGATTTCTTGTAAATCAATTAATCCGATTTGTAGTAGAAAATGAAAGTATATTATGTATATTGTACAGAGAGATGTGTTTCAGTCAAGTAATTTTGGTGAACTGACTACATATTACGTTTTCATTATGTGCTATAATTCAAATAGTGGACTTAGTGTAGAGATAAACTAAACACGCGTAAGAAAGGTTCGAATGTTACATGAAACCGTAAGAGATAAGAGGAGAAAGCCCAAAAATACAAACTGACTCTTTATGAGTATTCGGAGGAGTCGTAAACTATCGACATACAAATATATTATTATAAGTATTGAATATATAAGTTTATAAATGAATTAATTTATATGATTGTTGAATAATTAATAACAATGTAGGAATAATAATAAGTATAACATCTGCTTAAATTATACAATAGATACGCATTTGTTTCTTTGAGAAAAATAAATAAGGGAAAAGGACTGTGTACTATATAAAACGTAATATATTCTAATAAAATGTATATCACAATACTGACTAGAAAATAATATATTTGATTTTAATAAATATCTACTTGAATAATAAAAATCATTGCTCTGTTTATTAATTTCAAGTCTCCGATTTTCTAAGCAATATTAAAGTGGACGTTGCTTTCAATTTACTAAAATTGTCCTTTCAATAGCCACAAAGACTATTCTTCAGTCACAATAGCCGTATTGACTCTAGCTTTGACTTTAGCATAAAACAACAATTTTCCCCCACAATGCATAATGAAGACACACCTCATCTCCCCACAATTCCCCTGCACTCCGTCACAATGAAAAAATCGCGTATCCATTTCGCGCTCACGCAGCGCGGAAACAAAAACTACACCTCCACTCTCCCTCTCCCCCTCAAGAATATCCTCACAGTGCTTATACACACACACATCCCCCTTGGGTCCTCAAATCCTCTTATAATTCCATAAGCTCCCAAGGAATGACCGGGCGCTCGAGCTCGCGAGAGAGAGAGAGAGAGAGAGAGAGTGACAAATGAAGTCGCGTGGGCGCAGAGGATTTGAGAAGAAGAAAAAAAAAAGGGAGGGCCCTCGCCTATATACGTATATATAATCCTTCTGGTGCGCGCGCTTGGTCTAAGAAAGAAAGAAAGAAAGAAAGAGTATATAGGGGGCGTGCGGGAGGAGAAGAGCCTTTTAGGGGCCCGGGGCCCGACACCTGTGCGACCATGTGTATACCTATACAGTCGCTGTTCGCTGGCCGGCTGCCGCTCTGTGATCGGCCCGAGTGCCGAACACTTAACTAAAAAGCTCTATTATGAGAGGCACTAGCTGAGAGAGTCGCGCTTGAATGCGCAGTGCGTTTGGAGTGCCTCGAATGCAAACGTCATTTTTCAAGTTGGATCGAGTGCGCGCGAGGGAGATTTATTTTTCGGTGATTGGGTGCGTTTTGTGCGGTAAGAGTGGGATATGGGAGCGATATTCAATTGGGGAACGATATGTTTGATTTGGTGAAGGGGTTCTTGGTGTTTACAGTGGCTCGAGTGGCTGCTTGAGAGAAGTATGTGTTAAGATTTGTATGAAATTGATTCATTTTATTTTTGGAAGAAGTTTTTTATACCTTTTATGGTACATTCTTTTAGGAATCTAATAAAGTTAGAATTATTGATATAATAATGATTCGTGAATTATAATGTTCAAATGTTTCATAGTAGTTTCGTAGTAAAAGTGCATTAATAGGAGGCCGTACGGAGATACGAAGCAACATTCAAGGTTCCAACACTGTTAAAAATTGCTTGAAAATTCAACTTTTAGTAACTGAAAACCAAATTCAGTAACATTTTATTGAATTCATGATTCGGCATGCATTGCTAAGTAAATTCAAGTACATGTAACTGAAAAAACTTATAAAATTTTCACTAGCATAAAAACAATATCAAATAGCCGATTAGATTTTATACTCTTTCTCTACTATTAATACTTTCTATTATTAATAACAAAATTAAGTAAGCTCGAATCCTCCTTATATTTTATCTGTTTGAATAAATCTATCTTAAGTACCTATAATAAGATTGGAAGTATGTGTTAATTTAATCATTTTGAAAAACTATTGCTGTATAAAAGTACATTTATGCAAGTTTTATAATATTTAATTTTTGTGGTGCAGAATGCTATTGAAAATTCAATTCAGTTCTTGAATTTTCAATAATCATTCATGAATTTTCAATAACTCATTCTTGAATTTTCAGTAGAAATGTAACTGAATTTTTCAATTACGTGCATGGAAAAAACTTCAATTACATTTTATTGAAGTTTCAATCATATATTTTTAACAGTGAAGTTTACGCAATTTTTACGAATTTTTAAAAGCTGTCCTTAATTTCATACATGTAGTACAGAGAATTGGGGACAACTTCTAGAAATTTGAACACTATTATTCAAATATTCTCCCTTATTTGGCATTACACAACTCGGCGCTAAAGCTCCTAATCCTTAAAAGCGTATTACATTGAAAGAAAAAGCCCTCCAGAGACTTTTCAAATCCACTTACATCACATTCACGCTTATCAACCAGCGCCCCCTCAAACACATGCAAGCAATCCAATACGAGTTTAAAAGCCCGTACGAATAATGAATAACGGAGCCATACGGCTGCAACGATCGAATCTAATCCACTCGAGGAGCTACGGCTACAGTGTGTTTACACTCGATCCTCTTCACTACGGCTACTATACTACTACCCACTCTTCGCTTGAAAGAAGCGCCGCGACCGAAGCATCGTCCTCGCACAATGGGCCTCGGCCTCTCGGACCACGGTGCTTTCTTTCCTTTGATCGTTAGGGGGGTGAAGGCATACCTGCGAGCGCATACAGGCGACACTACGCCGACGGAAAACTCGTATAACGGCGAATTTATTGAAATTTCGGGCATTGTTGCAGGGAGTATTGGACTCTGTGCTCGCCGACGTCGCTTCGGATTTTCCATGCTTGAGAGACGAAAGTGTCCTTCTCGCGCAGTTTTCTTTCCCAAGTGTTCGCCTCCCGCTGGGGTATTTTCACTTTGGACGAATAGTAAATTACGAGTGAATAGCCCTATTATTCGGTGCTTATAGTTGCGTATTTAATACAAATCAGATTTCAATTATTCCCCATATTCGAAAATGTGCGCTTCGAAAGTCACTCCTCCCACTTGAGAAATGAAAAAGCAGCGTATCTAAATCATACACCACCCATAACAGGAAATTAAAAAGACTTTCCCAACACCCAAGAAAATCGAAACACCATCACGTCCCCTCGAGGGGATACTAGCGATTGCGCGCCACCAATTACGCCGAACCACAAAACTAACCAAACACACTGGAGGGTGCCGCAAGAGAAAACAAAAAAGAGCCCAGGCTAAATTAATAAGAAAGAAAGCCGCCGGGCGCCGTACGCGAGCAGGAAAATGGAGGAGTGTGCGTGCGTAATCGTGCCTTATCGCGCGGGATCTTATCGCGCGAGGCGGGGGGCCAAGGCGAGGAGGGAGTAGGTAGAGTTGTAAGGGGTACGCCGCCGCGCAGGAATCAATACGAGCTGCGCGCATGTATACACCCCCGCGATGGTGGTGGGCAACACCTATATCTGCTCTAGATCTCGTTCTGGCGGAAGGGTGAGGGGAGTTGGGGGGAGGTGGAAGATTCTCGCGCCTTGGAGATTTTAGGAGTGTGAATTTGATCGGGTTTCGGGAGGTTTGGGGAGGGTGTTAATGATGGTAATTGTTGCTTTGGTGGTTTTGGGTGAGTAATTAAGGAGAGATGCTTTTGTTGAATGATTTGAATAGTAGAAGGAAAATTAATTGAAAAAGTAAAGAAATACGTTCATACTATAGTAATACTAGAAATCGGTAAGGCACGTAGCAAGAATAAATAGTACATTCAGTCGATAGTAATGCTAGCTTGCATCTAAATAATTTAACAAAGGTGTTTTGTTAACTTTCACGACGATACTTTCAATGGTTGACGCAAAATTATAGAAATCGATCGAGAAATTGTCTGTCAAGCCTTCATTATTAAACTAATTATACCAAAAATAGGTACGATACGATAAGAACAAAAAATACCTTGAATAGTCAAAGTAAAATTGCAGAAATTAATCGAGAATCATGTAGTATAGAAAACTGACCATCTTGAGATTAAATAAACCGATTACTTACTCTTGGAATATCGCTATGCTTTAGCATACGTATGTGTGTAACTGTAGTTATACACTACTACTTGCTTGTACAAAAATGAATCGACTTACTAAGAAATGTTCCAAAGACATAAACTGAAATGAGAGATATAGAAAAGAGTGGGTAACTATATGCGTCAGCCCCGATATTCTCTTATGCCCTTTTGTCAAGTGTTTTTAGTCGTACTAAAGCATCTAACTAGAGCAGTCGCACATTACTGACGTTATTCCTTCCTTGTGCGAGTTTGAATAAACGAAAGTTATTTTATTTGAAATATCATTTATTTAACAACCATTTCCAATACTTACCGATTCTAGTAAAAATAACTTGTGTCGAGTCTTGATCTAAATCCAAACTCTCCGTCAATCTTTCATCAACCATGCCAAAAATCGGTATAAAGACCACGAATCAAGAATCGTATACTCCTCGCATCATCCCCTATCGACGCATCCATTCCCCCACTAATTCAGCAACCCCCTCAACTCTCTCCGCTCTATCCAAAGAAACAGAAGAAGATGGAGTAGGAGTAGGAGGCGGCTCGGAGCGTGAGACCGGCAATTTATTATGCAAATCGTCCTCGTGCACGTTCGCGCGCGCATACTCCCCTCCCCCCCCTCATACACACACATACACACAATACTTCTGCTCGAAGAAGAAGACGAAGAAGCTACACCGAGCACATACCAAAACCGGTTGCAGAGAAGCCAGCAGAAGAAGAAGAAGAAGAAGAAGAAGAAGAAGCAGAACGAAGGCTACTCCTCGCGGAGGCAGATCCCCGAACACTGACGGATATGACATTTCTCAAGTTCTCACACAGCCTCTCTCTCTCTCTCTTTCGTTCTCCTTCTTTTGCAGCGCCCGCTGCGAGAGCAGAAGCAGCAGCAATTCCTTTACATTTATTTCGTCGCCGCCGTGGACGCTTCTGAGTATTATGTATATGTGTGTGTGTTTGCTCATTTTGTGCATACCGCGAGGGAGCTTTATTAATTCTCCGTTTTCTTGCTTCCTCGCTTTCTGAAGTTTCTCGAGCTGGCCGCTGCTGGTTGGGATTACGTGAGTGCGGTCTTGAGAATTGAAAATTAGAACGGGGATCGGTCTTTTTCCTTTTGGGCGTGGGTATGCTAACGAAGGGAGATCGATTAATAACGCGGGTAACGAGGATTGAAATATTCGAGATTGGTAAAGGTTTGGCCGAGGAATTGGAAATTCTAACGATCTTTTTGCTCGTAATATCGGTGACAATGCAACTTTGTCACTTTGATGGAGTTAGAATTTTCTGGTCGAACGATCGGTTTAATTAAACGCGAACCAACTCGCGAGTACGTTATTAATTTCGAATAATAATAACGACGATGATGATGCAATACTTACAGAAAACTTGCCTAATCAACAAAACACACTTTTATTATTAATAAACTTGACGTCTCGGTATCTACTCGGAAATCACGTTTCTAAGAATAAATTAAGTATCCGAAATCCGCAGTGCGGTCCAAAAATCGTGCACAAGGCGAGCTTAATAAGACTTCGGCCAGCGCGTGGCAATTAACATTGAAAAATCGCTCAAGGCTGACCAAGGCCCGCCTCGGCAATCCGGTTCACGCGCGCTCAGCGCGGCAATTTTTCTCTTTCGGAAGCAGCGATGCGCGCGCGATTGAGTTATATCCTCGCGAGAGATGCGCGACATCGCTTCGAGCATTGGGTAGACACTTGTAGGTAGATAAGGGCGCATCATTTTTCAAACGAGCGGAGACGCACGTATTTCTCTTTTTGGATATTTTACTATCAGCAGCAGAAGTCTATATAGCGTTTTTGGTATTCTTTTTATGGTTATGTAGTCTCTGAAGTTGAAATAGTAGAATATTACAGTTGCATTCTTATTATTCACTGTTTAACTCTTTCGCTGCGTCATGCTCATGCGATTTTCAGACATATATTTTTGATATATAAGTACTCTTAGAAAATGAAGACTACAAAATATTTTTTAGCTATTCTTCAACTATAATAGATAGATAGATAGATAGATTAAGATTTATTTTGCACAAGTCAAAAATATACATCATATATACATAGTTTCGATACATTAATACAAATAGAAATAAAATATTTATTTATATCTTTTTAGTCTTATATAAATTTTTTGTTACCAATATTAAAAACTTGTAAAAAAATGCGTTTAAAAAGTGAAATGTTCACTTATTTAATAAGGGATTACATTCCACTTATTCAATACGTGACCATTCACTTATCTTACGCGAGCGACTCTAAACTTATTCAATAAGTGAATATGCACTTCTAATAAGTGGAATTTCACTTATTTGAGTTTAGAGAGTACTAGAATTTCACGCTCGACTTTTAAACCCACGAATGAGAGAACGTTCACCGCGCTAACAAGAATAGCGCCATCAGCTCTTTTTTACAAGGATAGGATGGCTATATACATTCGACGGTCACCCGGCATCGTCAAAAAATTATGAAATCCAGTCTCGAAGCGGTCCACCGCAGCCTCCGTAACACACAACACACACGCAGACATGCACGAGAGAGATTTTGTAATATCGTCTTTGACAAAAGCCTTGCGCACGAATGATCTATCGCGCGGTGAGCCCGCGGGGGTCCTATACTCCACCTCTACTATTTTTTATACCTCTCGCGCATATATACACAGCGTAGTAGTATTATATTATATTCACTGGAGTAGGTAGCGCAGCTGCAGCTGCGACTTTGTGCACTTTCGATACACTACACGCATAATTGGCTGTATCTCCGGCTCTCTAGATGCTTTATCTCGCCTGGTGCTGACTGTTTTATTAGCTCGGATGCTCGCGGAGGACCCGGCGATTAAAAAGTGTATACCACAGGCAAATAGGCGATATATATATATAGTGTTTTTTTGCGCGGATACAAAGGAGTATAGTCATTAGCCAGCTCGGAAATATACGTATTATACTAGAGAGAGACAGAGGAACTCTTGGCTTTCTTATTGCCGGGCGTTTATATTCTCTCGAGCGCGATTGTGTACGTGTGTACATATAAAACGCTTGTAAGCCGCGCGGCGATATTTCGCAATGCTGGACCGCCGCCCGCCACGACGTCGTGTAATACGTACGTGTACAACTGTAATGAGGCAACGCGCAAAAAAACAATCATCGCGCGATATTCGGAAGCGAGATCTCCGTATACATTTTAGAATCGTATAAACGCGAAGAACAATAAATACAAACACATTCGTTAGCTCGGTAATGCGAAATGACGTTGAGCAAACTTCACGACGCGAGTCGTGCTCCTTTTTTTCCCCTCGTAATTAATGAACGACACAAACTGCCTGCTCGCGACTTTTCCACGGCGCTGCACGAGAAAGAATAGGCCGATAAAAAGATATACCTCCGTTGTTTTTTCCATCGCTGGGGAGAAAAAAAGAACGCGAGCGATACACGACACGAGTCGCTCGCTCAGATACAACGGCAAGTAGCGTCGCGTCGGTTATTAATTACTCGCAATGACTCTCGATAAAAGGGCATTTAATCGATTCGATCGAGAGCAAGCGAGTGGCGATTGTTCTCTCTCTCTCTATCCTTTTTATCTCCCGCGATCGCGAGCTATGCTACCACACACACTCGTGAATCGAATCATAATTTCACGAGGAAATGGCTTTTCCTCGAATCGCCCTCACTGCGCGCCATGCGGCCAGAATGTAGAACTAGGTCTTATTACAAAAAGCGAGCGTACGTAAAAACGAGTTCCACGCCACTCTTTTCTTTTCTTTTTTTTTTTGAGCGCACGCGCGCGTGTGTGTTTACGTTTTACAAGGAAGAGTCGCGTGCCGATCACGTAGGTTTATAAGTAAGCCCCGCGCGCATCGCCTCCGGGAAACTCTTGAAATTCATCCCACTCGAGTCCAATAAATTAATCCCCGAGTTTTCGAGGTATTACACGTCTGCGGTGGGGTTTAATGAAGAGCGGAGAGCTGAGTCTCTCCCGAGGCGGCCAATTGAAATTCACCTCGCGAGTGTCGTATACACCAGAAATAAAAAAAATGAGAGGAGGAGCACAATTTTCCGCGGGAGAGTTTCGTCGCGGAGAGCTTTTATGCCGCGGGTACAGGTGTGCGTGCGTGTGTGTGTGTGTGTGTGTGTGTGTGTGTGTGTGTGTGTACCAGCGCCGTGTAAACGAGCATTTACGAGCAAGGCCGAGATAAGTATCTCTATATCCTTGACTAAATCGTGACTAGGAGCCCCCGTCGCAGCAGCCGCCGACGCCGATCAAGGAGACTCTCTTTCCAGCTGCTGGAGAGGAGAGAGAGATATAGGGATTATACAGTGTGTACGTGTGTGTAGTGGTGTGGGTATATAGTGGATGAGTGTGCACGGGTATTGAGATATACTTATTAACAATTTGAGTTGGTATAATGGATCGCTTCCGAATATGCAGAATCTAAAACTTTCACTTGCTACAATTCAAAAGAGTTGTTAGTGTATGATGTATTATCGTACATGGATGTATTTGAAGTAAGATACTATAAATATATATGGATGTGTATCAGCATAACTAATCTTGTATGATACTATAAATTTCTAGGTTTCTGCTATCATATGCGATAATCTGTTATCATAAATATAATGTCATACTTCATACATGCCCATACTTACGATTATACATGACGATACACATTTTTAATCGAATACCCAATGATTATATATATATTAGCATATAAGAATCGTTATTTACCCAAGACCTCGTATTTGCCAAGATATTTTTTCCTCTCGATAAAACTCTTGTCATCCTTCATAAAAAAAAACACTACACCCATCTAAAATCCTTCAATTTTTTCCTTGCCTCCACCTGACCGACTAACGGCCCACTACCAAATCCAAATCCTCATTTCAATAACAACATTCGCCCACTCGATCGATCGACGTATATCGATCGGAAGCTTACATATACTCCTCTAACCGAACAACCTCCGAGGTGCGATTATAAAGAACGAGCTCCAGCCGCGAGCCCCGGAGTCTCAAAAGTACAGCACATCAGCCGCGTCGCTCGCGGAGAAGATATAAATCGGCGGGACATATCACCGCGAAGAAAATGCTCGGTCGGCGCTGCGAGCCATTCTCTAGTTTTTACGCGAACCACGCGCCCCGTGGAACAAAAAGATTTACATCGATGACGCGAGAGAGAGCCCAGATCGATACATAAATAAGCGAGCAATTACGTGCCTCCGTTAAAGCGTCCGCGTCCACGTGCACGTGTGGTGTACACACGTATACACGCGTGTATTTGGGCTCTGGTCTTTCTCTTCCTCGTGTGTGCACACGTGTGTGTATACCTGTATACAGGGTATGAGGCTCGACTGGAAGGTATCACACGTATACGAGTGCGCGCGCTCGTGTTTGTGACTGTGACAAGCAGTGGTACCACATTCCTAACACTAGCTCGCCGCCGCCGCCGAGAGCTGACTCGGTGCATGGCACACACACACGCGCCAGCGTTAAAGTCAGAGTCCCTCTCTTTCTCCTCCTCCTCCTTCTCTTCCTCTGTTTCTTGTTCTTTCTCTCTACTCTCCTGGCTGCGCTCTGCCTTCGATTCGATACACTACTATACGAGAGTGTGTGTATGGTGGACACGGACTTGGTGAGGACTGTAAGCACTTGCCTCCGAAATACTGAGCCTACGCACGCGGGAGGCTGTTACGTGTGGCGATGGTTTATCGGGAGAGTGGACGACTTCATGAGTCCGGTGAAAGTTGGAGGAAAAATTGTGGAGTTCGAGAGTTGATTGCTTATGTGCTGGGTTTGAAGGCAATTGGTACCTATACTTTTATATATGAGGAAAAGAAAGATTGGTCACTGGATAAGTAAAACTGAGACAATAAGATAATTTGTTCCTCATTACCTGACCAGTTAGTTACTTATTACCTATGTTAGATATTGGTTAAGTATGAATCAGGTACTAAGCAGTATCTTGTAGTCCCCACTTTACTTATCCAGATATATTGGTCATCATAACTGATTATCTTGCTCGTGTATACTGGAATCCACAACCGCGTGACCCATAATATTCAATCACGGCCATAAGTATCACAGATAACGCACACCACCGTAAGTAATACTCACGTACAACTTTCCTACCAATTACCCATCCCACGAGAAACTACGTAGCTCGCCCATCCCGATAATCGAGTGTACACCGGTTAACGCTCCTACCCACCAGCCGTCAGCCAGCAGCCCCAGCTTTTTACAGAAGCAGCAGCAGCAGGCAATATCATCACCTCGTAACCTCGAGGCACTATCGACAAAGTCAAGGAGAGGCGATGTATATACATACACGCATGCAGCGTCGCGAAATCGACGAATCGGCCATTATACACCAGACCCTTGCAGAAGCTTCACCTCCAGCTTCTATATACAAGGAGAAAGGGACGACCGACTCGCTCTCCAATCTATATGATAAACAGTCTAGTTATACAGCGGGTGCGCGCTCGCTGCATCCGTGTCACTCGCGACCGTTAAAGATCCTCTCGCGTGCACACCTACACGCGCGCGTGAATCTTTCCTCGTCTGATCGATGACGGCTACCGGAAATTGCCGGAGCTTGTCGCGCGGGCGAGTGTCTATTTGCCTTGCTTCCTCGTACTTTTGCCCTGGGCTCTTTTTGCTCGTTCGAAAGAAACAGATCCAGAGAGAGGAAGGTCCTTGCACGTGATAGCGAGAGAGTTGCGTGAGCACTAATTGGGCATTAGCATATAAGATATTCTTTGCTTGGGTGTTGTGTGTTCTTCCTTTTTGGTGTAAAAACTTCGTTATTCCGTCTTTAATTAGCCGGCTCCGAAGGAGAATTCGGAATTCTTATACGCACGCTCTTCGGGATATGATTTACCAGCTTGATATTCAATAACCCAGGCCGGCTGATGTTAAACTCCTAAAAAAGAATCACATCAGCGCTGATTAATTTCTAATTGCGAACCGCCGATAATCCCCCAGTGGCTAATAAATTCGATCGCGCGAGCACCGTTACCGATCCGCGACCGCGCCTCCCTGAAATTACAATCGCGCGCTCGCCCGAGTAAAATATGAGAATCCGACTGACGATAATGCGCGCGAGCGTGCGAACCGAGGAAGGGAGAGAGTGAGAGAGAGATAGAGGCAAGCCGGGGGTGAATTTATTTAAATTGCGAGCGATGTTCCCTCGTGTTCAGCAGCTTCTTCTGCAAGCCGAGCGAGCGAGCGAGAAATCGAACAAAGAGAAGAGAGAAGAAACTCGGCTGCTGCTGCTGCTGCTGCTGCTGCTGCTTCTGCAGTGTTCTTCTTCTCTTTTTCTGCGCTGAAGCGAGAGAGAGAGAGAGGAGCGACAGGACTTTATAGGTAGGACACACCAGCACCACCGGGACTATCCGCCCTGGCCACACGCTCGGTTTCTTTCTTTTTTTTTGTTTTGTTTTTTGGACTGTCCTGCCTTCTTATGTAGGTTCGTTCTTCGTTCTTCTTTTTTTATATCGGAGCCTCCCACGAACTGCTTAAATAAGTCGCGCGCGCGCGCGCTCGTGAGAACCGGCAATTTCTCGGAAATTGATCCGAACGAAGGGAGAGAGCGAGAGCGAGCGGCAGTTTGAGTTAATTTGTTTATTTATGACATTATTAAAATGAGCGCGTGGAGAGGCTCCGGGAGGAATGGTTTTATCGAGGTTTATAGTCCCTCGTGTGTTTTTGGGTTTTTCTTTTGGGTGTTTTGTGTTCTGTGGATTCTTCGAGGGAGTTTAATTGAAAGGAGCCTACAGTGTAGAAGAAGATTTGTAGGCTGTATAATATTACCTAATGCTGAAATCGAAATACTTTTTTTAATACTGGAAATTAACAGGTGTAAATGTAACTTTTTTACATTTTCTTTATAATGCTTACAAAGAGGAATTAATGTTTCATGCAAGAATATTTTAAGATTTTAGATTTAAAGCGACAATTCGCGACTATTTGCTATGTAAGTCTAGGGACATGGACCATGTATATCTAATGTAGAATGACGCTAATCATACGAGTGTTGACTACAATAGAAATTGAAGTTTGATAGTCACCAAAAAATGTATTATTCGTAATGATAATAATATATGATAAATGTAATGACGTTATTGATGTACGACAGATATAATATTGTGCAATATATGTAAGTTAATGACGAGCAATGTCGAGCTGTGATATGATTGACTATACTAATGATCTCTGTAAATATGTACTATTATTGAATGTAGTTTTATTGTTTTTGTCTTGCACAAAATAAACATCTAATCTAATCTAATTTTGATAGCAATATATAAAAATTAAACCAAAATTCAAAAAAGAATTACTGTTTAGTTGTATATAAAAAAGAAATATAAAATGTTACCTGTCCAAGGCTTAAAAAATTTTGTAGAGTATTGTAAAACTTGTCGTAAAATAAGGTGACTCGCTATTCCAAAGCTATGTAAACAAACCCGTGGCAAAAATCCAATCCAATAACCCAAAGCACGCCACTCCACTCTCCCATACGCGAAAATTACAAGGACCTCCACTGTCCACTATACGCCACGGGTCACCCAGCTAACAAGCATCCACGCGCGCTCACGGTCCACTAATGAGCCTCTCTCGTCCCTCCACGAAATATCCTAACGTTTTCATCGACTCTACCTCCTGCGACCTCGTTAAACGCTCCTCCCCCATCCGCCAAAGAAAAACAAGAAGCTCGCAGCGCGCGCTCGTAATCGCATTTACATGTCGTAATAACCCGCTATATGCCTGGGTGGTAGGGCCGCGTAAATCATCCTCAGCCGCTGCCAAATAACACCTTGCGCGCGCGCCGATTTACAGCTACGGCTGGGGGACTATATATAACGCGCGCGCGCAGCCTCCGCGAGGAAGCTCGAGTTAAACGCTTTCTGGATAGCGAGGAAGAGAGGTACGAGGTAGGCGAAAAATTCCGCGCGTGACGCGCATGCCTGTACTGGTTAAGAGGAGTCGCCGGATTTATCGACGTGTGGTTGGAAAGAGAGTGGGCAACACCGTTACGAGGCGAGGATGTTGCAGAAGGAGTAGCGAGCTTCGGGGAGTGGAGAGTGGCGCGGTGTCACCGAGTTTCTGGGTGGAGATATTCACCTGTCGCTGGATGTAGCTGTGGGTATACGGTGAAAAGGGATATTACTTGTTTTATTTTCGGTTTTAGTCGATGTTCGTACTATAAATAAGAACATTTTTAAAGAAGAGAAAAGAGCTTTATTTTAAAAATATGCACTGTGTACGTGATCTATGATTTTATGGTTTGACAGAGTAATAAGAATAATAGTTACTTAAAGTTCTTAGATGATCTTAACCCATTTTTGCTCAGTTTTTTGTGCATAATTTAGACAGTTTGAGCTCAATATCGCTCAAATATTTTTCTATATAATCCTAGATACCTAGGGATAAAATCTTGAGCTTAAATTTACAAATGTTTGTTTATATAATTAGTTGTAAACAATTTAATATGAAATAACTTCGATTTTTTAGATTAAATTCGCCCCGAAATTCGTCAAATTCTTCAATTTAGCCTGTATCTAATTTTCAGTAAAAAAATATTCTCAGATTAAAATAGAGAATCATTTCTGCTGTATAAGATAATGAGTATATAAAAATAAGGAGTTATTCTAAAATACAGGTTGATTTGTACGCAAGTGGACCAACCGATCTCTTTACCACTCAATTATAATTCGTATTCCAGAATCCACGTAAACTGCCAGCGATACATCATAATCAGAGATCTACGACAGCCGCGCGATCGCCTTAAATATAGGTGATCCACTTAGATCGATGCCAATCTATCCACCCAACCTGATCGATCAATCTTTTTACCATTCAAACATCTCTCTCTCTCTCTTCAAAAACATAATCAAATTATTACCCCCGCGGCCAATTTGTCGAAAAAAACCCACAGACATCCCGCTACATCCCACAAAACGCGTTGACATCTACATTCCCCACAAAGCAGAACAATACCAATAAAAGAACCCCGATCCTCGCGCCGGGGCTAATTGAAAAGGTCCCGGGGACTTTATAAATCGCGCTGATCGCTCTCTCTCTCTCTCTCTATCTCCGGACTCCAAAGAGCCTCTGCATATATAAAGGACCGGGCGAAGGAACCGCGGAGAGCCTAGGCCACAAATCATCTTCCCGAATATTATTAAGTCGACATTACGGACTGACAAAGGCGGCGGCGCGTCGTCGATCCTGGTCTCTTTCGCGCCTGCGCACCAGCACAGGTAATAAAGAGAGGGAGAAAAAGAGCCGGGGCCTGTTTCGGTAGCCGGCGCGCGTGAATAAATTTTATTTATATTCCATTGAACCGAGGAGAGGATGCTTTTTTTCTTTCCTCCTCTCGTTTTTCTAGAGTGAAAGAGAGCCGCAGGGTGCACCTCGTAATTCACTGCCCACGCGCACGGTGTTAGTGTACCGTTGCGCGCGCGCGTATTCACGGCTCTTGCGAGAGATTTCTTTTTTGCCACGGCTGTCGATCTTTTGCACTTGCTGCCTTGGGATCTTCTTGAATAATAACGAACACGGCTCCCTGATTGCACGAAATGAACGATACGTATAGCGTTACGTAATTATATACTTTTGGTTATGTACAGTAGCGAAATGCTGCGTTGTACGCGGGAATTCCGCGGCTAATTCGTATGTAAATCCACGCGCGAGCGCATCGATCGGATCGATTTTTCAATCTTACCGTATTATACACGCAAACATTAATACCATAAGTAATTCGCCTTGTTATTACAGTTATTCAACAAAGTGCACTCTCGCGCACGTGCTCGGCGTTAAACTTGAATTATCCCCCTTATTAATTATGTCTACAAATTACATACGCACACACGCGCGCCGATTCGCGCTTAGAATGTACCGTTTTTTCTTAATGGCTCGCGGGCTTATATATAACCCGCAAAGCTACATAATCGAAGGCTCCGCTACTGCCGGTGGAAATACCAGGGCAAATAATAAAGTGTCTCCTGGCGCGCGGGTTTGCAATTTATGCCGCTGTGTCGTGCGCGTGTATATAGTGTAACGCGAGCACTCGTAACGACAGTCGATAATAGATTTTCGCGAGTTTACTTCGAGAGGTTGAGGCTCTTCTTCTTCTTCTTCTTCTTCTTCTTCTTTTGGTGCGAGGAGGAGAGCGAGGTAATCAGGCCAGGATCTTGGAGAGGAATGCGGATCGTGTTCGTATATTACGCGGCTATGGCTGCGCGCGGTTTCTCGATTAGCCGAGAGAGAGCCGTTATCGATTGGTTGTTTATTTAGTTGAGGTACGGGATTGAAGTGTGGAGAAACTCGAATTTGACATTTCTGAGGTATTGGTGTTTTAGTTTCGAGGATACGTTGTAATTAGTGGATTTGAATTGTATGAATGAAGTGGGTGTATTATTATATGTAAATATTTGCATAAAGTTCACACTGTCAGTGAAGTATAGCTCGTATATACGTTGTATTCGCGTGTATTATATGAAGCGAATGAGAATTATTATTACTATTCATTTCTCTTTCAATAATTTAAAAAACATATAAAAATAAGAAAACTCAATTTATAATTACTTACACTATTTATCTATTAAAAAAGTATCGCAATTATTTTGATAAATTACCATCGATCTATATTAATTAACAGTACATTGCAAATTATAATTAATTATCAGTTACACCAAGACAGCTTACGCTCTAACTCTATCAAGAACTATTTGCTTTGACCATTACCCTTTACAAATATTCTATCGAGTATACACCCGTTCAAATCTATCTTTCAAAAGATTACGTTTAGAAATACAACCGTGGACTCTCTCTTTCTATCTTCATAACGCCAGCGCGTGTAATAATCATCATTATCCGGCGAATCTGAATCGCGTCCAGCGCCTATTGTGCGCGCGCTCGATCTTTGTGCTTGTTTAGGGAGCCCGAACGCATATACATTATACACCTGCGCTCACTGTCCTTTTGTGCTCTATTACGAGCGCACTTTGCATTTCGCGCCTCTCTGCTCTCGCTCGCGTTCTCATTGTCCCAATCTCGCCCCGTAAAATTTCGACGCGCGACCGGTATAAAAAAACGAGTCAACGGACATTCGCGTACACGCGTATACGTGTTATATTGTACCAATTACGTAACGGCAAAGAAGAGAGAAAAAAATGATTTTTCCAAGTTCGAATGTTACATAAAGCGCGTTAATTCTTTCATAATGAAGCAATTATCGTTCTATTCTATGCAGCGGTGCACGGTTGTAGTATGAAAATTCGTCGCTGCGGCGGAGCCTCATAAATCAAAAGCCGCGCGCCGCTTAATTAATACTAAACGGCAAAAACTCGCGGCTCCCGCTGAATTATGCGCATAAATATAAAAGCCCCGCGACTGGCGAATGAAAAAAAAAAATGTTACAATCTCCTACACATTATGTCAATGTGTGTATATATAATTAAAGAGGCAATTCCGCGATTCTCATTTTTTTCTTCTCTTGCGATTTACATGCGCGAGCTGCATACAAAAAAAAAGAAACCAGTCGCGCGCTTTATCATTACACGTACGTGCACTCGCGCAGATCTACGAAGACAACGAGAGGAGCTATGCGCACACACGGCCATTGTTCCATGTTTTTCAGAATATATCCGTTTACGCGGTTATATAACTCGGACAAATACGAAAATGCGAAATAAATCCTTTTCCCCTTCCTACTCGCCGCGTGTAATATAAAAAATGCAAAGCGCCGCTCGTCGATTGTATGGAGATACGCGATGCATGTGTGCGCGTGTAAGTTGGCATCCGAAAGTGCATTAATGAAGCGGTCGCGCGCGGATGCGAGTGCAGCGCAGTCGGTAATGCCCCGCAGGAGCCGCGCGGATAATTTCAAAGAAGTAATTTCCACGATTTATGAGACTATGTGGATGGTATGGCTGTCTTACTATGTTTCCGAATGGATGGTATAGGGAGTAATTTTATAGCGTTTGAGTTGATTGTGAATTTTATGTAAGCTGTAGGTCGATTTTCATACACTGTAAAGTGGACTTTTTTTGTTGGGCTGGTACTTTATCGTTTTTGTTAACACCGCTGGAGGATTTTTTAAACGTTCGCAATAGTTGTTCCGTTGAGTCTAGTAATTGAGAATTTTGGAAGAATATAATGGAACTATGCTAAAAAAATAGTACTATTGGACATTTTTTGGTTAAGAACTAAGTAGATCACTATAATGGTTAATTTCTACAGTATTATGTAAAACTGTAAAACGCTTATTACTATTTTAGTATCACTATACTATAAGGACCGAAATTGCATGATTACCGATACAATTATAGTCCTCATATAAAAATAGATTGGCACGTTTTGGAATATTTCTGTTAACTTTGAGTCAAATACACTCTATCATACATCACACATTCACGCATAAAAATCACATTCCATTCACATTTCCACCACTAGCGTAAAAACCATTAACTCCACTCTCAAACTCACCACAACTGCGCGCACTCTCGCAACAATACCCTCCCATATATCCCTTCATTTCTCCGTCTGCAACTTCATTTTCCGCGCGCACACTCCTGCACGCCTGTATCCTCGCGAGCGCGCGCACAGGTTGCGGGCTTTCCACGGCTATCTATAATTCAAGGCGGTTACAAGCTAAACGGCCACGGGAGAGCATAAATCTACCCGGCTGGATCTTTCAATAGCTCGGCGCGTACGGCGCAGCGAGAGCGTGGCGTACGCGTAGAGGACGAACAGTATACGCGAAATATTACGAGGGAACGGAGAGTGGGTTTTCCGCGCGAGGAGGAAATTGTACACTGTAGCGAATTTGTAATGCTTGAGAAGAGACATTTAAAAAATATAGTAATGATTTTTATAGTTCATGTGGAGAATTTTACCATGATTTTGGGTGTCAGGAGTCATTTGATTACTGAGATTTTTATGGTAATTTTTATGAAAGAATTCTCACTGAGTAGATACGAATTTAGTGGAAGTAGGAAGAAGTAATTTTTTGTTTGAGAAAAAATATTAATTATTAATTACTAAATTTAATTAATTTTCTAGGAAGAGATAGTGCAATAGTTCTCGACAAACGCGATTTTATCATCGCTCCGTAATCTATCCCGCTTCAGCTGCATTTTTCCACCGTAAGCCCCTGCGTCGCTTTTCATTCTTTTCCCTCTCGCCTCTCCGTTATCAAGCTAATTGAACGGAATAAAAGTTCGCCTCAACAGATATGGCACAGATTCTATGTATATATATTCACGCGACTTCCGATGAAATCTCGCCGCATTTATAAAGAACGAAACGAGCGCAAAAATCCAGGTGACAAAAAAAAATCTCGAGAGAGGGGACAAAAAAATTTGAATGAGAGGCGCGCGATTTAGAAGACGGAAATTACAATATTGAGATCGGAAGAGAGAGAGACTGTCTTACGCACACGTATATACGCAGCGATTATAAATTGAAATGGATCCGAGTGTAGGTTCGCTGTCCTCGGGCAAAAAGTGCCGGTTGTAGCGAGGAAAAAAAAAGGAACTGCGAGCGCGGAGCAAGCAGGATATACGAGCGGGAGAAAAAGGCGGCGGCTGGGGAATAAAGCGAAATATTACAAGGGAATATTTGTACGAAGCCGAGGAATCGAGGATAAATACTTTTTACTGCATTGGAAATTGTATCGTATAAAGTGGTTTTTGTGGAAGTGATCGCCGCGGTATAAGTGTAAAACTGATTGTAATTTCTTATTCTCGCGTGTAATCCTCGCTCAGTACTAATCAATGAAGCTATTTTCTGCGAGATTACGATAAACGCGCGCACTCGAGCCTGCAATCAATGAAGCTTCCAATAATCCCAGTGCACTTATAGCACCTATCAATCACATAATCACACATTATATTAACTCTTGCAATAAAACTAGAAACAATCACCGTATACATTCAACATTAAAATTCACCACCTACAAATCACCAGTTCATAAGCACCCATACCACAACTATATACAATTACCCCGCGAACCTCAGCCTCTTAAGAGGAGGCCGTATCTACTGTCCTTGTCTAATTACATTTTGGCTATTTATTCAAATAGTAGTTTGTTAATTGAAAAACTAAGAGTCGTCCCCAATTCTTCATAAAATAAGGAATATTTTGAGACCTAAAAAAATATTTAACATTATTTCCTTTTCGAGAATACTTCGAAACGCGAAAATTGAGGTTAGGTTTTCCGTTTCGCACTATTCTCCGAAAGTAAATAACGTTAGGTACTCTTTTAGGTCTCAAATTATTCCTTATTTTAAGAAGTATTGGAGATGACTCTTAGTTTTACAATTAACAAACTACTATTTGAGTAATTAGTAAAAATGTGATTCTCCCAGATGAACACGCAAACTCAGAAGAACATCGGGCCGGATATCGGAATGTTTGCTCAGGCAGCTTCTGCTCCGATGCTAATGATTGGAAAATCGCGGGCTTTATTGAAAAGGCGTTAATATAAATTACAGATGCGCGGCTAAGCGATGCGTTCAGACGGACGTAATTACGATTCAAGAAGAGAGAGAGAAAGGTAGGAGGCTGCGATCTGCGGCTGTGTATGTATAATGTACGGTGTAATGCGCGGCCTGTCAGACGGCGCTGCTGGATTATTACCATAGTCGTTAATGGCACCGTAGTCGGGTGTATGTGTGGGTACTGTGTATGAAGTTTCATGGTACAATGGAGGAGTGCAGTTCCTCAAATGTGGCTGGTTGATTTGCACAGTTTATGATAATGCGGCTTTCTCAAAAAGTGGAGTTTAAAGATTTATTTACGCTAAGATTTAATAATACACTTTTTTGTAGATACTAACATCTCCTAGCTACTGTAAATTCTTAATACATAGCCATAATTTAAAATAGTAGATTTTATGAAAATATATCATCCTAGAAATATTCTCTCAAACTGTTGAAATACATAAGAGATTTTTCAATTAAATGTAATCAGCTTTTGAAACATTGTAACGCATCTTTCTCGAAACGAAAAAAAACTGGTTTCAAAGTCAGCTTGCAAGATATAATCTCGAAAACTACTGCACCTACATCCAACCGAGCTCAGCTGCTCTACTAGTTAATATAAATAGACATTCTTCTTAATAATAACGGCTACCTGCAAACGAACAATGTTCGATCGACAATTCACTCTCAGAAAGTTGCATATACATACAGATACATATAGATCAAGCGAGAGAAAGATAGAAGCGTGTTAAGTGCGCTCCGCTGAACTTTTAGTCACGGCCACACCCAGACACACACACACACACCAAGTGTACCTGGTTAGTCGGTTCATACATATATACCAACATTCGAGCATCGCGGCGCGCGGCGAGTCCGAGGCTTGACCCTTTTTCTCACTCTCTCTCCCTCTCGAAAAAAAAAATCGCGAGCGTTTCTCCGCAGCGCGCCTTTATGCTGTATCAGCCACTCTCTGTTACACACGGCGTGCACGTGTGTCTGTGTGTGTGTGTGTCTATACGATGCGGACTCACACAATAATTTGCTTAAGGCTGAATTCGCGATTCGCGCGTGTACAGCGTTGACGTGCCATTTCTATATATGCTTATATACGCCGGCCGCGTCTATGGATACGAGTGTACACCTATGCGTTTTTGTTCGACGAAATATGTACGCGGAATGTGCGCGGAGTGACCTAGTTATAAGACCTGGCGATCGAGAGCTGCACGAATTCGAAAATGTTTTCAATAGCCTACATCTGAATCCGACTGTTTCCCTGATTCCATCGCTCGAGAACCGTTTAAAACCCGAAATCTCCTTTTTCTTTTTCGTTTCCTCGCGTAAAACCGATATATAGATTTGACGCAACTCTCGCTCCCCCCAAAATGAAAAGCCACGGAAACGAATTGAACATAATTTTCTCAAGCAACATTCCGCGTAAACGTTCCTCTTTTTTTTTTTTCTAAAAAACACACACACACATACTGAAGCAGGCACTCCAGGCGCATATAATTCAATTTCATTTCCAAGAATCTTCTCATCATTGTGCTGTAGCGCAGCCGCGCGGCTATCACAATAAATTGCCGGCGCGAGCGGTGTGCTATTTAAAATAGTCCCTCTCTCGGTCGCTCGCGTTCGCCCGAGGCCGCGTATACAGTCGTGTGTATGTACACGGGAGAGCACAGCGCGTTGTGCAACAGCGCGGCTCACGGCGCGTACGTACGTACGTACGCGTATATGCACAATGTGGCGGTGCAGAGGCAGAGAGCAGAGTAGAGTAGAGTAGAGTATCCTGTTCGGCTTATTGGGGCAAGGTGGCCAGCCTTGCCACCTTTGATACTGTTATCGATGATAGCGCGCCCGCGTGTGTGTGTGTGTGTAGAGAGCGAGAGTGAAAGAGAGAGAGAGAGAGAGATAGATAAATAGATAGATATACTGTTTATTCATCAATGACGAAAATTCTTACAATTGCATGTACATGTATAGTTATATTAATTAAAATATCAGTCAGTTTATACATTTGTTATCTCATATTTGAGAGAGAGAGAGAGGGAGAGGAAGAGAGAGAGAGAGAGAGAGAGAGAGAGAGAGAAAGAGAGAGAGAGGGAGAGGGAGAGAGAGAGATAGATAGATAGATAGATAGATATAATGTTTATTTGTAAATATTACAAAACGTGGTTTACATTTAATTCTTAGTATAAAATTATATCACATATAATTTCATGAGAATATCACATCGTTAGATTACATAGAATATCACATCATTAGTAAACGTCAAATAAGGTTGCACGTACTCGAAGTCAGGTCGACATAAAATATTGCACACTGTCATCAAAAGTGTAAACATAATTCATAATTTAGTCATCAAATCTATCAGTCATATAATTAACATTACATACATACATTTAACAATTTCTTACGATACTCATACTAATAAATACTTGCATATTTTAGATTTTAGAGAGAGAGAGAGAGACGGGAAGAAGTTGTATTTTATGAGAGCGTGGATTATAGTGTTGGGATAGAGGTGGATAATTCAATGATGATGTGTGGGGATTTGGTGTTTCTTTGAAGGAGCTGGTTCATTTGTAGAACATTGGTTGTATAGGTTGTAGAGACATTTGGAGAATGTAGGATTTTTTTCGGAGACACTGGGAAAAGTGTATGGTAGGTTGTACTGAAAAAGTACTAGAGTTTCGAGTGGAGAAGAAGTATTATTTGTTATAACACTCGTTATAATTCTATAGTTTGCATATGTTTGTTTAACCCTTTGTGGCTTAGTGGCTACTATAATAGCCACCTTTTTAGTCTAAGATTTTTATGTATAAAATTTTTATTTATAGGTGTATATAAATGATTTTACATTCTTCTATTAGCTAAGAGGTTTCTCTATAATACTAATTAACAAAAATTCAAATTCGTAATCAGCGATCCCAAAAACCCCTGAGTAACAATTTTCAGCTTAAAATATTGAACAGAAAAATGTGGGCCACAAAGGGTTAAATATGTCTTATATTTCTTGAACTAATCATGAAAAGTTAAAAGATAAATACAGAATTCTAATATTATTAACTTTCCATAAAAAATAGTTTTTCTAAACGTATTTTCTGTCACATTAGAATAAAAAAGTAAATGATACTAAATGTAGCTACTCTAAATAAATGTTTGCAAGCGATTATTTCTCAGAATAGTTAAATACACGAGAAATGCTGTTCAAACAATGCAAAAAAAAGCCTGCTAGATTTATATGAAAATTGTACGCAAATACCGAAGCATAAACTAAAATTATTAGACACCTAACAAGCTCCGAGCGCATAATACACTCACATCCACGTCTAGAAACTGCATTCATCCGCAAGAAGTTTTTCTCGCCTCTAATAAAACTGTCGATAAGTGCAGCGACGCGCGCGAGATATTATTGAAAAGCCCATTCAATTTGTCTAATTAACGGCGCTCAGCGACGCACGCGCATACCCCGCATACTTACACACACACTCACTCACTCGAAAACGGCATTAACTCTATCCATAAAGATCGCAATTATGACGTAGTTTATAAGCGAAGTATCCCGGCCTTTCACAAATTATCCGCGCGCGCGCGCGCGCTTAATTGCCCGCGCGTATGGATATGAAAAACGTTAATAAACTCGCGTGTATATATACATCGCGAGTGCACGTGCGGACACTTGGATGTACATGGAATCCCGCACAATGGGGAGAAACGTCACTGCGGATTTTTTGAACTTTCAATGTTAAAGAGTGTTGCGCATCTTCGCGCACAGCTGCGGTGTTTGTTCGAGCGTAATTCATATGCGCACCGAGAAAAACAATTAAAAAGTCGTGATTTATTGCCTCGAGTTTGCTAAATTAAAATCGTCGTACTGTACCGAGCGCCTTGCATTTTCCTACGCGCGTCGCGAAATCCCATTAAAAAATAATAACCACTTGTTTAATTACACATCAACCGTTGTAGGGCGAGCAAGCAAGAACGTTCTACTTCAATAAAAAAATATTACTTAATCAATTACAAATAAAAGAAAAAATACAAACATTCGTCATCGCTATTCTCGGCGCGAGAATTAACACTCACTTCGCGGTGATTAAAACACCAATTATAAAATTACCTCGCGCGCGCGCCGGAATCTCCGTGAAATCGCGCCGCGACTTTCTTCGACGCCGCGGAATCAATTCCCGGTGAATCACGTGTCTCAATATATATAAAGAACGAGAGAGAGAGAGAGGAGAAGGGTATGTATATACTTTATACGTTCGACCGTGAGCCTGCGCAGCGGAGAATAATTAGCTATAAATCACCGGCTGATCGATACGCCGAGTGGTTATATGCGCCTCGCGGAGTCGTTGTTTCAGCGATAATACAAGTATTTAGAAAGCCATTTGTTAGGAGGCTGTGTGAGATCATTCGCGTGCGAGTGTGTGTACGAGTAGCATGGAATCGTGGTATGACACGGTCAAGAACCCTTTAGATGAGATCGCGGTGTGTGTGTGCATTAGGAGGCTTATCTCTGTAGATGTATACTTGGAAAGAGTGCGCATGTTGAGGTATGACTATTGCGCAATGATCGATACATGAAGGAGTATGGATTTTGAACATGGTGAAAGTCGCAGGTGCTGTATACACTGTAAATAGTATATTACTTATTTGAAGAACGAAATTTCATTAAAATAAAATGTAACTAACTTTACGCTCTGAAAATGTGAGGTTTTTCGGTTTTCAAAATTCACATAACCGAGAATTTAGTAAATTTTGTAAAATAAGTAAATTTCATCTCTTTTTCCAGTATTTACGAGATTTATTTCTTATTATAAGTAACTGCATTTCTTATTTTCTTATTCTAGAATAGCTACTGATTTTAAGTTTATTTTTCTTATAATTAAGAAAGTAAACAATTGTCAGACGGAACAAAGTTTCTTGTGTAAACATATCCTTTCCTTAGTGTACAATTGTATGCTCGATAAGTCAGAATCGTGTCTTTGAGAAGTTGAATGACGTGTACATCAACACCGAAGCAAAGTTTGTTTGGATGCTCACGCGTGGTAACCTCAAATTCGAGCATATTATCGATCCTTAATACCAGCTATTAGCTTTATAAATTCAACGTTCGTTTCAATTGATCGTCGCGATAATGGCGCGCGCGCGCGGCTCTAATGAACAATATATTCCGATGGCGCTGTTTTGCCATTATTTTCGCGTCGAGAAAATTGTTATCCTGCGCGGCGCGCAAGCGGCTCCTGCATAATTAAACTGATTGCAGTGCACAGCTCGCGAGAGAGCCTTGGTTGACTCAGCGATAAACTCGTACTTATAATACAGAAATTGCACGCTTTTAGCCTCGTGCATTTGCATTAGCTATCGATCGCGCTTTTTAAAAAAAAGGAAAAAAAGCATTCCCAACTATCGAAACTAAGTACCTACAAGCAGGCGCCTTCGGCAAGTGAAAGAAAACAACAACAATCAAACGTATATTTCACTTAACGCTGCAACAGTTTTATATACATCTGCCGGTACAACAATGCGAAATGCAACGCCTACAATTGCGTACGCGAACGCGCGAACTCGCAGAGGTCTCAATTTTCCCGATACGCGAGCCGCGCCGCGATTATTGCCCAATATCGAAATCCCATTGATCTTGTGTTTTCCTTTTCCTTCGATAGCTCGCGCGCGGGATTCTATAACAACGCGCTTTCGATACACTATCATTGCTGGGCGCGCGTGTGTCGGAACGCCTATTAAATAGTGTTACAATGCACGCGATATTAGTATGCTAATGGGAACCAGCTCGCGCCGATAATAAATGTTTCGAGAGTTTCTTTACACAGTCAATTTGTATTTTACGAGTGGAAACACCGCACTCCGCGTTTGTATGGCTGGAGTGCAGCGCCGGCCCGGCGTATATAAATCTTCATTATATTCGTTCTCGGAGGAGGTGGAGGAGGTTTTATTCGTATATAGCGTTTGTTTATGGGCGCAAGAGTGTAAGAGGGCGCTCTTTAAAAGGCGTGCGAATATTTCGCCCTGAAATTGGTGTAATAATGCGCGAAAGGAGCTGTAGATTGTGCACCTGAAGCCATTTGGTATGTGATTGTGTGCGTACGCGAGTGTGGAGCAATTGAACTTGTAAACGGAGTGCAATTTTGAAAATCAAAAGCTGGGTTTTATTGTAAATTATGTAATTATTGTTCTCATTAGAATTATATGATCGATGAATCATAAATTTTACTATTGTTTGCTGTGATAAAATTAATTACATTTTTTAGTGTTCTAATATACTCAATTTTTCATATAACGTTAACCTAAAAAAGTATGATAATCGTATATTTAAAAATGAGTATCAGTTACAATATTAATATCTGAAAATAATGTATATAGCTTCTGTTTACATGAAATAAATTTAAAAATATAAAAACAGTATGAACAGGAAAAAAAAGTTACTAAAAATATTCAGATAAATTAATAATAATTTAGTCATTTTTAAAAGAAAAGTCAATATTCAATTTAATAACCATCGATCTCCAACCCAATTTCAGTCACTATTCTTATTTACATCACTAATGCTGGAACATTATCAACATCTTTCAAAATCTCCAAAATAAATTAATTCAATTACAACCGTAAACTATCCACACACACACACGCGCGCACACACACACACACACACACACACACACACACAGCCAACCACTATCACATTTATTTATACATCCATTTACGCTGTCTCCTATTGTTATCAACTCCAGCACTAAACGTTCGACCGTCTATCACCTCTTTCTCTCTCTTTCTCTCTCTCCTTCTGTTGCGCGACTCGCGTATGCCTCGGCTCTAATCGAGAATGCGTAATTGCCATTATGCGAGTCACTGAAACCGGTCGCCGCAACTTTCCGTCGCGCGCTCGCGCACGCACGCTCGAAGAGACACACTCGCACTCGCGCGCGTGTATCACGCGCGCCGGCTAATTTCTTATCTCCACTTGTCTGCGCGCCGGCCGCCGCCGATGCCGGCACTTCGTGCTTGACTAATTTACGCGCGTCTGGATTTGCGACGGGGAGGGGGGTTTTAGTTGGATCTGGGGTGTGGGACGTTGTGTTTTATAGGTACAGTCGAGTATTGATGATTCGAAGTCGCTAAATTCTCGTTTTTGATAAACTTCAATCTTAAGAACGACGAGTTACCGAGAGTCAAATTAATAGAAATTGGAGGAATTTTAAGTAACGAGATATTTCTTATTCCGAACTAGATAAACAAATTCAATGATAAAGGTTCAAATTATCCATAGTCCGATTGTATCATTATAAAAATACTAATAAAACTATTCTCTACAGATGAAACACGCATTAAGAAACTTTACCACAGCTACAATCTCCATCTCAAGGCACATAAAGAAGCCCTCCTATATGTACCAATCTCACCGCGCCACACAAATATACACCCAACCTAGTAAAAGGTACATTACATCGTGCGAATGAAAATCGCAGCCAGTAATTTTCTCACAGCACACACAAACACATCGACGCGATACGCACGCAATTCTCATCTGCGCTTGCGCTCGTCCTCCATTTTGCGCAGCTCGTGACTAATTAGCGCGAGCGGGCGAGCGCGGGGGTATAACCCCCCCCGAGGTAAATTAATCGATACGGCGACGCGACGCGACGCGGCGCCGGCAGCGCGGCGACATTCTAGTCTGCGGAGGGTACGTCCGTCTGTGTGTGTGTGTATATGGAGCAGCGCCATTTTCTCGCGGTTGTACCACATGCCGGAAGGGCGTTTCTGGACTGAGAGAGAGAGAGAGAGAGAGTGAGAAAGTGAGGCTTTTTGGGATTTTTAAGGTGGTTGGCGGTTTGAGGTGACTTTTTGCGAGAAGGAACAAAACATTAGTCTGGCACTAGTCTGGGATTCATCTAACTTAACAAGTCTGGCGAAAGTCTTGCAAAAGTCTGGTAGAAGTCTGGCTTAGGCCACTATGACAGACTTTTTTTGGAATTATGTCAAGATAACTCATTTTTCACAAGTAAATAATTAGAGTAGTATATTAATTATTAGTATCGACTAGAATAGTGAAAACACGTACTTTTCGATAAAATAGGAGAAAAGTTTTTTTACATATTGCAATCTTGTTTAAAATATGAATATTTGTAAAAAGAGACAAAAATTTAGGTTACTGGCATTTTCACATGACGCGATGCTTTTGTTTTGCACATTTTGTCTAAAGTCTGCAAGACTTTCGCCAGACTTATTGAGCCAGACTGTTGCCAGACTAATTTTTTTACACGGGCAGTCTTATTTGTTTTAATTCAAAGGTAGGAAGAATGTTTGAAGAATTTTCAGTTATACTTCATGACTTGCGATTTTTGTACAAAAGAATTATGTGTGGTTTAAGTACGTTATGGAGTTTTCACTAGAATCTGATGACACACTAGACTGTACGAGACAGTCGGAATACTGTTGATTATGCAAACATTTTCTTTTTAATTATGATATATACTAAAAATAGATTTTTAATAAAATTGTTAACTCGGCTATACAAACGTGCTGCTAGAGCCATTAAAAACATGCACATATTAGTAGACGCTCGAGCCATTATAGGATTTCTGAGTATTCTTGTAATATTCATGAACATTTTAATACTGTATACTTTCACTAAACGTAAATTCCTACCTAGTTTCTTATACGCATTGTTATTCTTTTTATAAATTTAGTTCTTACTTTTGTTAGCTCAAAAACTTTGATATTAAAATAATTTTCTAATACCAATAAGTATAATTCCTAATTACTAATATTGAATTCTTAATTAAAAATGCAGAAGTACTGATAAACACTATACTGAATTACGTTAAAGTATACTAATATAAACAGTCCAAAAAATCCTACAAGTTCAAATTTTTGAAAATCAACGTCTAATATAATTCCCTTCCAGTCACTCTCTTACAACAAACCTCTCCCCGCACTAAAACACACACTCACCAAAAAATTCGCAAGAACCACTCAAAAAAAAAAGAAACTCAAATCCCCACCAACCAGCCGCTATCCCCTCTAAAAGCCAACCCCAACCCCCGGCAAAACTCCCTCGGCCATAATCGCGTAGACGCGGAATTGCTCGCTGCGCGCGTTTCCCTGCATTTCCTCGGCGTATTTATGCGACCGCCGCCGCCACCGATAAATAACGTCCAGGCCGGCCAGCACGCGCGCGCGCACCGCGGCCATTACCTGTCCGTCGCGGATATTCGTCGTTTACGAGGCAGCAGCTCGTTAGCCCCCGTAGGCGCCATTATAACCCCTGCCGTGGCGGCAAACCTCTCTCTCCCCCTCTCGCAGTGTCATTCCTGCGTGGGGTGCTTGTTCTTTTGAGAGGGTTTTTTTTTTCTTTTTAACCCATTTCTTCCCATGCGGCCATTTTATAGTCGAGGGGTTTTTTGCCTAAAGAATAATAATAACCAATAGCACTTTTTAGAAGTAAAATTGTCCGCTCTTTCCGATTCTGAAATTAGAATTTTGAAATTTCCGTTGGAAAGTGTCAAAATGGCGGTTTTAGGCAAAAACAATCGACTATAAAATGGCCGCTTGGGAAGAAATGGGTTAAGAGGAGTGATGGTAGTTTGTGAGTCATTGGGAGGTGGAATGACTTTTGAATTGTGAAATATTAGAGATTGTTCATTCTGGTGGTAATTGGATGGTTTGTGAGAGGCTTTTTGGATTGGAAGTATAGTATTTTTATCGAAGTTCGCAGGGTTTGCGGCGAAACGAAGTATATGGATATATAAGCTCTAAAAAGTGACTACAACTACTGGTCTAAAAATAGTTTCGGATTTTATATACGTGTAGAATTGAATATATTTGATAATAGTGTCTATAGTTTGATATCAACGTCTAGTTTGATAAGAAGAAAGTACGATCGTGACCATGACTTGATAAATAACCGGGCGGAGAAACTTGTTTGTATATATCACTGTCGCACCTAGGCTAGACTATGAATTAAACTTTTAATTAACATAATTGTAAATTTAATTACGAGTCGGAACGAGATAAGAGCGCAGTTTAAATTATTTATGCTTCCTTTTCTATAAATCTTCGAAAAATATAGTGTAAGTAGATGATGTCCGAGATCGGTAAGACAGCCAGTGTGTTTATCACTGAAGAAGACCACATATACTCGTAATATGTTATACAACCGAAATCGCAAAAAGCATGTTGTTGTAATTAACATAAACATATTTAAATATAGCTTTTTAATTGTATGTATTTTTCAATGTATCTTTTAATATCTTAGATACATAGGTATAAAATTATACAATTCGGTCAAGATCAAACATCTCATAACTATCAACAACAATCTATCCGTACCACCATTCACAATAAAGCAAAATTACACAAACATCCACCTCCTCGCTCAAACTATTATTTCCCTTCTATCCATCTTTACCAAAAGCACCCCTCTTTCCCTCCCAACCCTCACCCTCCACCTCTTCGTTCTTAGCTCCCTTCGGAGCAACGCCACCAGAACAACGCAGCGCCACTCCTCTCCTCCCCCCTCCTCGCCACCACACTCAGGGGGTGAAAATCCATGTCGAGCGCCTGCGCAGAGCCGCGAGCACCTCCCGACTGCGCGCGCGCCGTATTGACTTTGCCCCCGCGCGCCGAAACAAACGGGAGCACACAAGTATGCAACATGCTTGCACACAGCCGCCGCCGCTCTGTCTTACAATTGATTTTCACGCCAGTTTGATTTATTCTCCGGCTACGGCTACTCGCTTCTTCTTTTCTTTCGCAGAGAGAGAGAAAGAAGCGCTTCTCCGCCAATCA
The DNA here is from genome assembly GCA_949152435.1 of Gastracanthus pulcherrimus. Lineage (NCBI taxonomy): Eukaryota > Metazoa > Arthropoda > Insecta > Hymenoptera > Pteromalidae > Gastracanthus > Gastracanthus pulcherrimus. Next base: position 4,628,814 of record OX424575.1, on the reverse strand, counting down.
CGTACGTGTACGTGTACGTGTACGCGTGCGGGGGTTGTGCAGCGACGCCCAAGATTTATGGACTCCGCGGACGATTCGCCATCTTTTCCCTTCCCCGCGGAGCGGACCGGACTTTTCTCGCGATGCAGGCCGGGGGCTTATCTGCCGCCTGGGGGTGGGAGAGTCTCGGAGCTGAGGTTTTTTTTCGGGGGCCGCGGCCATTATTCACGATTTGCCGGGGGTGCTGGTGTTCCTTTTTGCGTTTCGCTGGATTGGGTTGTTGCGCGGGGTGGTAATTTATGGGGTGAGTGGGTTTGGATGTGTGGATGTTCGCAGTGAGATAAATAAGATTAGATATAGATTGGTTATTATTTGACGGGACATAAATTGGTGATAAAGATAGGCTTTTTACGCGATATCTACTCACGGATTTTATTACTTAGGAATGTGAGCGCGAGATTCAAATTTAGTATGGAATGAAAGGGCGTAAAGCACGCTGCGTAGTAAATAGTATCCTGAATTATAACCAAAAATACAAAATAAACAAAGCCAATGTACACTCTCTCTCTTTCTCTTTCTTCTCATAAATGTGTATGTGTATATATTACTGTTATCTATTTATTTGTATATTATTAAGTTGACGAAACAATATGTGATACTACTGACTACATCATGATTGACGACCTGTGATAGCGAACCAAACTTTTATGACTGATAATGTGATCACAAATTTTAACAAAATGTACATACAGCTGTAAATTTTTGTCATTAGTGATAAATAAAAAGAATATCTATCTATATATTTATCTCCGCTTACCTTCTCCTACCCAACGGGGTGGGGATAAATATACCGAAAGATCAATTTGCAGAAAGATAAATTTATCGAATGGTTGAAAATGTCGAAAAAATCAATACCTATGGATAAATATGCCGAAAGTTAAGAATGCCGAAAACAAGAGTTCCGAAAAAGATAATGCCGAATACGAAAATTTGGACAATAAAGTGTTTTTATTAGAATATACGTCTGTATTATAATAATGTGTTAATTGTTGCTAAGTCGTTTCTTTTCAATATTTGATATTTTTAGTTTTTACCTGTTGCTATTCAACATATCGGCACTTTTGCTCGTCGAAACTTTTTTACTCGACTACTTTACCCATTGGCACATTTCACATTTCGGTAAAATAAATTCGGCATTATTATCCATCTGCAAAATTATCTTTCCGTACATTTATCCCCACCCCACCGAACGATCATCATTAATCTCTCGTTACAGCGGCAATCAAAAACCGAGTTACTCCTGCCTCGACCAACAGCGGCAATCTCCACTGCAATCCTCTCCTAATACATACACACACACACACATTCTCTCTCTCTTCCATTCTCCCCGTGCACCGAACAAAGCTCTCCCCAACGCTCGAGCAATTGGCGCTGGCTCGGACAATGGCACTACGAAATCCGAGCCGCGCGCGCGCGCGCAGCATCCCCCGAAAATTTTGGCGAACTGCTCCATGCACACACGCGCGCGCGTCCCCCTTAGGGCGGTGGTGGCAGACGGATGGGATTGGCCCTTGATTCGCCGAGGGGCGGGAGGGGAGCGAGATCGCGACCAATGATTGCGCCCAGCTGCCGCCTGCTCGCGTACGTAGGTAAGAGGAGACGAGCCCGAGCGTCTAAGTATCCTGGGAAAAAGGATTCCAACGCTGTGTGGGTATATGTAGCTTCCCCCCTTGCTGGCTTTCTTTCGAGGAGAGGGTCGATAGAGCTTTTCAGGCCCGGAGCGGGTCGATTCGATTTTCACGCGCGCGCAAAAGCTGCTGCTGCCGCCGCCGCCGTGGCGCCGAAGCCGGAGGGTACCAGGGGTTATGTGTGTGTCTTGAGCGGACTGCGAAAATTCGAAATGGTGGAATTCGAGGGGCTTTTTTCTTTGGCTGATCGCTCGTTTGGGAAGTGAGTTATGTAGGTAAATGGGTATTGGGTATTGTTTGGATTGTAGTAAAACACGGTTTTAGTGTCAAAAGTTGAAATGGCGTAAACTGAGCAACTGTTTTGAATTAGTAAAATTTTAAGTGCGAATTAATAAATATCCAGTAGTTTCGCTATTTAAACTATAGAGAGTAGGTAAAAACAACTAGCTATTATATAGAAAATATCATTTTAAAGTTAAGTGTCGAATCTTTCATCTTTGACGAATTTTAATTCTTAATTATTCACGTTCAGTTAAGAAAATAGTTAATAAGTCTTATTCATACCTGCATTGGTAATTTAGCACTAAAAAATCTAATACTTTTTTCGCAACAAACGCTTTTTATTTTTGTTAACGTCAAAACCTACGTTCGCTACGATGGTTAATTAAGCCAGATTAGTCGAGATCGGTTAATTAGGTAAATTTTCTACCACGATGTTCTGCACGCACGAGGCCTGTACACGGGAGAGAAAGAGGGAGCTCTACATATATAATATATATAGGAACCGGTGGAAAAGCGGCGGACGGAGGTCGTGTTGTAAACCTGTTCGAGCCACTACCAGAGAGAGAGCCTTTATCGCTTTAAGGCCTGCATATACAGCGGTGTATACGCGGCCATTCTCTCTATCCTCTTGTTTCTCTCGCGCCCCTACCTTCCTCTCTCTCTCTCTCCGCTGTTCTTTATCACCAGAGACAGTTAGTACAATGTATGCTCTTAAATGCAGGGTGTCGGAATTGATCATCGCTTGTTCGCCCGCTATTGCTTCTACTATAAGAACGAAATTAAAGTTATACGATTTTGCTTGAGTTGAAAAAGTGTTTTAATACAAATGAGGAGTGTTCAAATAAAACCAGATAATTTTATTTCTGCTTGTACATTTTTGTGCATCGCAATTTATTGTTTCTGTGATTATATAGGATAAGCTTTTGTCGAAAAAACGAAAAATGTTTGTAAATATTTATTTTAATTCTTCTTGAATAGAAAATTACTTAAGGAAACTACTAAATGTATGTTCGTTAGAACAATGATTTAATTCATTCAAGTAAATATTTACCAAAATATAGAATAAGTATCATTTGTATCAAATAAATGATTCCTATTGTATAAGCTACTACTGAAATATATATTATAGACATAGATATTACTTTGAATTTGCAGAATCTTTATTTTATTCGTGTGCATTGAAAGTTTCACTTCAAATAACACATACAAAAGTATATTCCTACAACTTTACGTGTCAAAAACGAAAAACAGAATTATCCGGTTATACTCACACTATCCACAAGCATCCTCTTTATACCTATATACACAAAATGTTCATACACAATGCTCGCGCGCGATACACGCTCACGGCGAAAGGTGCCGCGCTGTGGCCGTGACACATCTTCGCCTCTCCTCTCCTCACCACCACAAACAGCAGCCCTGAGCACACACACACACACACACACACACACATAGAAAATACACCAAAGGGAAAGGGAGGAAAGCGCAAAACACAAATATTCCGCAACGGCAACTGCAACCGCAACACACGCGCCGAAAAAGTTTTAGGCTGATGCAGCTGTGTACGTTGCATCAGAGCGCGCGAGCGACACGCGAGCAAGTGTGTCTTTCCTTTATTTCTTTTTCCTTTTTTTTCTTGCTTCCAACGTCGTCGTGTCGCGCGAGCGAGCGAGCACCTCGTAATTTATTAAGACACGTAGCCGGCGAACGTGTCCTGAAATATTCAGCTATGGAGAGGAGAGGATAGAGAGAGAGAGAGGAAAGCGCGTGCGTCGTCGTGGTGAGAAAGCGGAATCCCGCCGCGGAAAGCGCGTTTGCCGTTGTGTCGGTGGTGGACGGCGGCGAGGGAAAAGGAGAAAAATTGCCACCTATTGTGAGCTGAGGTGTATGGGTGGCGTGGGGGAATATATTGCGAGGAGAAGACGAAGGGGGATTGACGTTTTTGCACGGGGAATAGTCGAGTGGACTTGACTTACGGAAATTTCGAATTTTGTTTGGAGATGCGCGTATTTTAGAAGTGAAGGGAGACTATCTATCGTAAAAGGTCTTCTCAATTGGGAAATTATTTTGTGATTAACTCATTCAGTACTACACGTATCGTGTATGGTACGCGATTTTTATTACACCTACTTTTTCTTACTTAGGAAAAAGATACATTTTTGTATGGTAGCTTTCAGAGGGTTCAAAACTATAATTACTCTTCTTGGTAATTAGTAATTTAACCTTTTATGACCTACTATTTCCTGCTTCTTCTTCTTCTCCCATGAATTATTCTTATTTCTTCATTTGACCTCAAATGCTACGCTAATATGAAAATTCTTTAAAAATCACACTGCACTGAAAAAAAATTTTGTTAAATCTAAGTAAAGATTTACTTAAATAAAGTAAATATTTCTTAAATTTAGTAAATATTTATTGAATTGATGAATACCAGTCTAAACATAATTAAATATTTACTATTATCAAATAAATCTTTTCTTAGTACGCTTCAAAGAAACGTTTACTTAGATTTAACAAATTTTGCTTAGTGTAGGCACGAAAGAATCACGGCACCATCAATGTTAAAATTTCGCTAAATCAATCATCCCTAGGCTACTAATATTCATTTTTACTTTTCCTTCGCAGGCCTACGTCTAAACCCCACCTCTCCATCCCACCAAAAATGACCAGCAATAACACTACACCCCATCCCTCCTCGTCCCCCCTCCTCGCATCAGAACGACGAGATGCGATCTCTCCACACACATACTCACACTCCTTTTTCTCCGCGACGCTCTCTCTCTCTCTCTCTCTCTCTATCTCGCGAGAGTTCAGGTAGCCGAGGCCCCTTGGGGTTATCTCGCGCTCGCATCTCTCCGTGCATGGCCCGGAAAATGAATAGTTGGCTGCTGCCGCCGCTGCGAAGGAGGAGCTGCCGCTGCTGCATTGTCCGCGAAGCGAAGCAAAGCATTGTCCGAGGCGCTAAAGGCTTCATATACATGCCAAGGAGCCCGGCGCTTTATGGATCGCAGTTGCGCGCTACCGTTGCCTGGATGTGTATACAGTGTGTGTGTGTGTGTGTAGCTGGGTGCCTGGTGTACGTGTCGCCGGCGTAAATCTTGAAAACAGAGAGAGAGGGGCTTTGGCGTGTTTTTTGTGTGGGGGAGAGCCGTTAAAAGATTGGGAGGCTGGGTTTTTGAAAGGGGTGAGGAGGTATGGATAGAGGAATTCGAGGTGGTTGTCAAAGAGACGCTTTTGGTGCTGATGAGTTTGTAGGTTTGGATGTGTGATGTATCTACTTGGCTTTGGAGGGATGTGATTTGCGTAGTTACTTGGGATTGGCAATGATTTATCTTATTGCTTACTGATTTTAATCCAGATAGACCATTTTAAAAAAAATCTAATCTATACTCATTTACACAAAATTACAAACTATATATACACTGATAAAAAATGTGTTAAATCTAAGTAAACGTTTCTTTGAATCGTACTAAGAAAAGATTTATTTGATAATAGTAAATATTTAATTATGTTTAGACTAGTATTCATCAATTCAAGAAATATTTACTTTACTTAAGTACGATTCAAAGAAACGATTACTTACATTTAACAAATTTTCATTGTAAGCTTTCTAGACCCAAATACCCATCGACAGTACAACACCCTATATACACTCTATAAGACACTGCCACGCGAGGCATATTCACAACGACGCACACACACTCTCATATACACTCGCACGCGCGCGCTCAGCTAGAAAGAGAAGAGAAGAGAGAGAGAACCTCTCGCAGGGTATAGACGACGTCTGAATTATGTACCAGATGCAAATCCCCGCGAGGCGCATTGTCCGGTGCCGCCGCCGCGTGCTCCATCCATCTTTCAGCTTCCTTGAAAATTCTCCTCGTGAAATCGGAATTTGCATCGTTCACACTTTGAATACGACGCCGGTAGAGAGAGAGAGAGAGAGAGAGAGAGAGAGAGAGAGAGAGAGAGAGAGAGAGAGAGGAGAAAAAGAAGGAGAAGGAGGAAAAGAGCGAGGAGGCTCGCGCGCGAAGTATCGACGTTTTCCGTGTGGGATGAGAGATGTGGGGTTAGAGGCGATCGCCGGTGATCGCGGTGGCGATTAATTGCGGGGCGTTTGGTTGTGAGAATGTTTTCGTATTGTTTGGAATAGGAGGAATGATAATTTTATTGTGCAAATACGTTGCAAGTATATTTTTTGTAGTAATAGTTACTGGGATGGTGTACTAAAAAATAGTATTAATTATTTAGTTAGTCAATAGTTAATAGGTATTATAGTTAATAATAGTTACTGGGATGGTGTACTAAAAAAATAGTATTAATTATTTAGTTAGTCAATAGTTAATAGTTATTATTTTTTTGGACTAACGTGAAAAGTTAAGAATTAAAAGTTAAAGATAAAAATTATGTAAATTAATTTTTTCAAGCGTTTCACAGGAATATTAATCACTATAATAAAGTATAGTGTAATGTAATGTTATTATAAAGTAAATTATGTAATGCAATGTTTTTCCTAAAAGCATTGATTTAACAATGAATTTTACCAAATAAACTGTATCTTATTAGAATATTTAGTAACTCTCGATAATAGTTCTTTTCCCAATGCTACGATCCCTCTTTCAAATAAAACTTCCACTAGATCCTCAACGAATCAATTTGCATAATCGAACAATGCTCTAACACACAACCAAAATTGATCACGATAACACCATCGCTCGAAGATCTTCATACGTTATGTCACAGCAACACTCAGGCACAAAACCCCCCCAAAAGAAAGAAATCACGTACAGAAGAAGAAGAACCAGCAGCGATCATCAGTATCGGCCTCGCGCGAGAAACACCATCTCAAAAGAAGCGACTGAGCCGCGAGCCAATTAGATGGGCGTATACCTACACTCAAAGCCGAAATAAATAAACTCGCGCGCGCGTATAACCTATTAACTTGTAAATTGCTTCCGACTGTGGGCGCAGGAGGCGCATAAATTTGCGCGTATAAAGCCCGGGCTCTTTCTCAGATCCTACGTCATCCCAAAGAGGAGCGAAGCAGAGCGGAGCAGAGCCGGTCAGTACATAAATAAAGGCGCGATATGAAATTACGCGCGACGAGGAGACGAAACGAGCTGCGTTGTAAATATACGAATCGTTTTGCGCGTGAATTAATGTCCCTCGCGAGAGGTGATTCTTTCGCCGTCGTCTTCGGGAAGATTGCCGAGGCGAGAGATAAGGCGTTAATGGCAACGAGTACGCGGGCCGATTAATAATTAATTTCAACGCCGAAACGCGCGCGTGGTCCACTTTCTTCGCGTGGGTAATGATAATCTGCGTCTCGGTGCGCGGGAACGCGAAATGGAATGCAAATAAGGGGGGAAGAAAGTGCCGAGCTGCGCGTGTACGTAGAGGAAGATATTCCAAATGCTCGCGTGTCGTTGCCCAACGAACAAAGAAACAAACGATACGATTAGTCGGGGTCCGATCCTAGAAATGAGTCGTGTATAGGTATATACGGCATCCCGCTAGTTACCGTTCGTAAGATCGATTTGTCAGGATCGATCTTACGAATCGTCGGAGGGAAAAGAGAAAAAAAAAAGAAGAACGGAGTGGAGAGTGTCAGTCAGCGAGTGCTCAGCTGATAAATAACGCACAAAAGTATCTGGAACGCGCGCTCGGCGATATTAATCGAGAGACAATCGAGCTTTCGAAACCGTTACATATATATATGTGCGTGTGTGTGTGTGTGTGTGTGTATACGTGAAGAGGAGGAGGAGAGGCTAAAAAGGAGGAAATTTCTCGGACTGCGCGCCGCGAGGCGTAGCTGTGGCCGCGGTGCGCGTCGATCGATCATTGCCGCGCGTGTGTGTGTGTGTGTACGAGAAGAGCCGTAAGAAGAAACAATTGTCCCAGGGATATTGGCTGCTGGTGCTGCGACTGCTTGGTCGGAATGTATATGGGTATGAGGAGCGCGAGAGGTGAGAGGAAGATGGAGTGGAAGAGAGGAGTCACGAGAGTTTGGAGCGTGTTTAACCCCTGGGGACTGGTTTATATGGAAATTAAAGTTTAATAATGTTTTAAATGGCTCTAACAAGGATGGAGTTGTTTTCTGAATGGTCTTCGAATATTTCTACGAAGAAGCCCTTGGTCAAGATCTAAGTCATTTATATTGCCCAATTGTAGGTGTCGCCGAGTGTTCAATGGTCAAAAGATCAATGACCTATTTCAAGGAAAAATGATAATTTACTAGCAATGAGAATAAGTTGCTACGAAATAAATTTAGTGATTTGCAGATAAGATGTTTGGGATATAAATATAAATGTCCTTTTGTATTTGTCTAGCACAAAATACACACTATATCTATTCATCTACACTGAAAAGAAAAGATTTACTTAAATAAAGTAAATATTTCTTAAATTTAGTAAATATTTATTGAATTGATGAATACCAGTCTAAACATAATTAAATATTTACTATTATCAAATAAATCTTTTCTTAGTACGATTCAAGGAAACGTTTACTTAGATTTAACAATTTTTTTTCAGTGTATTTTATACCTAGGCACCAAAGGGTTAAAACGAATATTTTAATAAAAGAATATATAACCGTAACCATCACTAGCAAAATACTAAATTTCATTTCACGTCATTTAATACCTCGTACGTTCAAAATGGAACCACCAACAACCCAACGAAGCTCCAATCCATAGACGCTGATGCACACCTAAAACGCGCCATACCTCTAACCAAGGGTACAAACCATCCCCCATCACCTCTCATCTCTCTTCATTCGCGCAAGCAAATACCCGCCGCACCATTGGTCGCATCCGAACTCCCAGAAACACACCGCTACGCGTCTACCTACTCCGTCCATTCTGCGGGAGCATTAATCGCCACACATGCCCCCCCGATAGCTATATATAGACACCAACACTGGTAGCACTACACGCCATAGCATCAATCCACCCCGTTGAGCGCAGCAAAAGGGAAAAAAACGCTGCACGCACAAAGAAAGACCAAGAGAGAGAGGAGTGTCGAGAACCGAACAAATAAAACGGCCGTCGGCGTAGCTGCGCGCTTGCGTAAAAAAAAGGAGAGCCGTGGCTAAAAATTTCCCAGCTGTTCGGCAGCCGCGCGCTATCTGCCGCTGGAATCAAAGATGGCGCGGAGAGCCTCGAAGCTTCAACCCTTGCTATCCGCGCCCCATCGCTGGGGTACGTATTTGTGTAACCGCGTGTGTGTGTGTGTGTGGATGTATAATGGGAGCTACTGCTGCTGCTGCTGGTTTGTGATGCGGAGAGAGGACACACATGTGCGCCCTGGCACACACCCGCCTCTATCTAGGGCCGTTGGTGTGTGTGTGTGTGTGTGTGTGTGCGTGTGTGTGTTACGCTGCTGCTTCGGCCATTGGTAGGCAGAGAATGCAGGATTTTGGGGGATTTAGTTTCGATGGTAAAATGAAGGTTATGGTTTCAGTTTGAGTGTGTGGACATTATGCATTTGAATGTTGGTTCGAAGAAATGAAACTAAAGAGACAAAAGGAGAATCGAGATCAAATTTTATGAAGTTAAATGTGTCGTTATACAACTGATCTGTGGAATGAAATTTTAAATCATTTCAAAGAGACTTTAATTTCACTGTACAAGACGGTTTTGCAATGATTTTGACCGTCGTTTTGGTCGTCCCACTTTTGGCTGAACTTAGTTCTCGTTTTATGGTCTTGGTTTTTAGAATTTTAGAGAAAGACAAAAAGTCAACAGCTTCAAAGTTAAAAGAAATATTAGGTTCGTTAGTTGCTACATTCAAATATATTTTTACTTCAATATTGTCCGTTCAAAATAGCTCAATTATTTTACGACCGACGCTTGTATCCTTTAATCGTCCCACTATTTACATTTCTATAAAAGAATACAACTATACTTATACGTGTATATCTATATATGTGTACCCGGTGGTCGTTCAGTTGCCTAGATCGTATCTTCGATCTTTTTCTCTGCCAGCGGTTCCTCTCTCTCCTTTTTTTTATTAGACACAACACATCTGCGAACGAGAAACGTTGGACTCCCGTAGTTCTCGGGGGGGGGGGGGGGGGGGCAGTACAGCACAGCACCCGGTGAAAAAAGTACTGCGGCATATTGTGCGAAAGACATATGTCACCCGCACGGAGGCTCCGCTTATATGCTTTAAATTTTTCGTGTATAGAAAGCCATTGTCTCTATTAAAGTGCTTTTTTTTACGGGTAGACGTCAAGATTACAGCAAGATAAGCGGCTGTACTTAACGGAAATAATTTTTACGAAAAAATTATTACCTCGCGCGCGGGCGACGTTAAAAAAGAGAAGGTCGGCATCGATGAAAACAATTTCACCCGCTCTTCGTATCGTCCTTTAATATCTCCAACGCTTTGTTTGTTCCAGTCACCCCGTACACATAAATTTTTCAAACTTCTACTCCTCTCTAATTGTCGCGCCTTTTTGATGAATTCCTCGCGATACCCGCGAAGACACTAATGGAAACCCCTAATTTCCCATCGGCGTTCGAAGCCTGTATGAATTCTTAACTACCCGTCGCACCTCCCAAAAATAGAGGAACGTTAACACACGCGCCGTCGCCCCGGTAAAATCCCGAATCCACGCATCGATCCAAAAAAAAAAGGAAAGAAACAGCTTCTGCCGAGTAGAGCGCGGCCAAATATTGTGACGAGCCACGGGCCCGCCCACCCATCAGTCAACTCGCACGCGCGTGAGTGCGGCCACCCTCGTGATCGTTTATATATACGTATAGCTGCGGTGAGAAAAGTCCGCACCTTGCGGCCGACGGACGGACCTTTGTAATTTACTTGGCCGAGGAGTGAGTGTCGACGTATATACGTGTTTATTATAGCGCGCGAGCGAGAAAAGTATTTTTCGGTTTCTTTTTCGGTTGCGAGCGCGTTGGACTTATTTGGAGTTAATGAGGATAGGTGTATATGGTAGTGTGTGGGGTTTGTGTTTATGGTAGGGGAAGGTGGTAGTAGTGGATGGATTTGGCTGGGTTTACGTGTGTTTTATTGGAGGTAGTAGCGCGTATTTGGATTGAGTTTATGTGAGTTTAATAATACGTGATTACTGTAATAGGTCGTCAATGATGATCGCTTCATCGTCTTTGTAACTATTCATATTATGTTTATTCTTCTAGATTCTTAAAATATACACGGAGAGAATTTTCTAATGAAAATTACCGTGAAAATCATTGTAAACGTGGGATATTCTGTCTTCAGGGGGAAAATTACCCTGCTGAACGGTAAAAATTAACATTATTCATTATAAATTTTACCATTCAGCACGGTAAATTTTACCGTTCGGTAGGGTATTTTTTCCATGAAGTCAGAATACCCCACGTTTACAATGATTTTTACGGTAATTTTTATCAGAAAATTCTCTCTGTGTAAGTGTCTGTAAGCCTTTGTAATAAAAAATATCCGCGCTCGGTTTGAATAAGATACTTTAGCATAAAACAACACGAATAAGGACTCACACTACTGACAAATGCACTTGTATAATCGATTAACATAACCATACGCACATTGCACCCGTGAAATAAACAAAAAGAAAAGCTACCATCGAGCAATATTACGCCACTGCATCCAACCCAAAGAAACAAAAAACCCCAGCGCAGCTATCGAGTTTCCGTGCCGTGTCATATCCATCGCGTTCCATCCCTCCCACCTCTCTATAAATCGAATTCTCGCGATCGTCGTGGCTCCATCGCACGCGAGTCTCGCTCCTCGCCGCCACCTTCGAGTGCAGCGCACACAGGTAGGTTATATATCGACCAATCCGCGGGCGGCGTTGCCTCGGCGCTGCACTTCCGCTTTTCCCTTGCACCGCGGCGCATGTTATAGAGAGAGAGAGAGAGAGTTGCATTCGAAATGCGACCGCTAGGTGCGGTCGGGACTCTCGCGTATCGATTAATCAAAAGTGTGGCTGTATGTGTGTGTGTTGTTCGAGTGGTTGTAGGGATTTCTTTGTTTTCAAGCTCTATCGGTAGTTCTTGATGTTGTGTGCTACTTTTTATATATTGTAATAATTGTGAACGCTTAATTTCTTTTCACAGATTCTATTTTTTGTAACCACGAAATGTAGAAACATTTCATAGAGCTGTCAATACAGATCACTTGAAGATAATTTGATATATCGACGCTCCGTACAGCTCAGAATTCTCAAAAACAGCTAGTTCTTTTCCAAGGCCTCATATAAAACTAGCACTTTTTAGATCCTCTAATAAATACTAATATTTTCTCGGAACCTTTGAAAAGGTGTAACCTGAAAACTCCTAGTTTCGTAGGAGGATTTTGATTAAAACTGTTGTTTTTGAGAATTCTGAGTTGTGCTAGTCTTCGTACGGAACGTCGATATGTATTTTCTTTTGTTTCATTTAGGGACTAGAAGAATGTACGTCTATTTCATTCTTTATGCAACTTATCTACTTGAAATTTGACACAATGAATTACTCTCGTGGAATTCTTCATCTTTTCTATAGTAAATTTAAATCTCAGAAAGCAAGCATCCTAGCTACCTCAAAAGTAACCTTATTCTTATTGCTGATTGCTAAGTATGTAGGTTAACTCGGCTACGAACCGAATCGAAGTTACATTAAAATATTTGGTACGTAGAACAGCGAGATTCTCAAATAAAACGAACGTATGCATAGTGTACAAATGGTACTCACCAGGCGTCGTTTCGGCTTGATGAGCGGTCGGTTCTGGCCGTTCATCTTGTAGTAGAGTCCGCAGGCGTTGCAGAGGTAGTGTCCGGTGCCGTCCCGTCGCCACAGCGGTGTCGACGTCGCTCCGCAGTTGACGCACTCGCGACCCTCTGTTCCATCGATCAACCCCGAAAAAGGGTGAATCTCGTTAGTTTATTGCTTCCGTCGTTACGGTGCTTAAAGACTACGGCCACAATGCGAAGAAAGCTGCGAGAGCCGGAGATTTTGGTCGTCGTTGCATCCGGCAATTTTCTTCGCAGTGCGATATCTCTTATAGATTGGTAAACAGTTCGATTTCGAGTGAGTTGACGACGAATCTGACAGGAAACGGATGTGCTTCTTATGATCGTTATCTCCATCGATGAGCAACGGATAATTCAGCGATTCATTCGAAATCGAACTCTTTAGGTGCATAATAAGCACGTAAACAGCATTAGACTCGAATTGAGTGCTTTCCGAGAAACGATTTTCAATCTGTCGCAATTAAGCAGGAATTCCTCGGAAAGCACTCAACGATAAAACGAGGCTTCGGCGAACATATCGTGTCCTGCCACCAATCACCAGTGAGTTAATCAATAGGCATGCAAAACAGCAGACAAACCATCAAAGCGATTACCAGAGCAAAAAGCAGAAGTCTTGTACAAATAGTATACACAATATACATCTGAAATCGCGTATACACATCCCCATTATGGCCCAGGTTAATACATTTCACGCAACACAGAGAGAATACATCGGTCAGACTTGCTGTACTATTCGGTAGTTTTGACCGAAGTAAGTTCGACACTTTTTCACAAATAATGAATATTTTAATGAATTTCTTATTTTTTTGTTACTGTAACCTTTTTATATATGATTAGTTAGTCTAAGTTACATTTTCGATGTTCTACTTTAACCTTACTTCTGTTTTACCTCATCACAAACGTGATAATGAGGCTCCAATAAAGCGCAACACCACGCATCACTTTTAATACCCATCCGGCAAAACAGCCGAACTGTTCCGCAGTTTTTACCGTACTCCTCAGTAAGAATGATAGCCTATGGCCTCTGCAAACTTAGCAATGCGACTTCGGCAAGCCTAACCGAACCATTCTCTCAGTGTAGGAAGGAGCAGAAGACGAGAGTGAGAATGCGTGAGACAGAAGGAAGGAAAAGTGTGCTGCGCGCACACTGCGGTCCAGCTTCGCACGGGAGGAGGAAGGAGGGAAGGGGTTCGCCAGTGGTAGTTGTTCTCCCCCGCGGAAAAGGGGGGATCATTACAATATCTCTCCCCTCGCATCTTGGATATCTCTTGGCACAAACCGTACGATGAGACACACGCTGATTTGTGAGAGCAGCAGCAGCAGCAACAGCAGCAGCGGTTGGCACCCTTGTAGTCGTTTTGCCGCTCCTGCGTTGGACGTAGTGGCTGTGCGCTCAGCTGTGCGCTGATTTCGTCGTGACGGGTAATTCGCGGGATAAACGCACTTTGAATTGAATTATTTTGTTATTGAGATTTAGGGCTGGAGCTGGAGCGATAATCGAATTGCTGTGTTGAATTTCAATTGCTTGTGTTGATGGAAATTCGATCGGATGTGGGCTATGGTTTATAAGACAAAGTGTACATTCTTGGAATAAAAATAGTGCTATAGAAATTAAAAGAAATGGTTAATTGTATAAAATCATGTGTAGAATATACACTTGAGAACGTAAGGATGAATATCATATTTTTTTTAATTAATAGTAGTAACTGTTTAATAAGTACTAATCGAAATTAAAAACAAACTAATATGTTTCGCTAGATTTGAAAGCTTATTATCATAAAGTACTTGTAGACATACTTTTATTACAGAAATTGTATAAAAATCAATTTTATAACAGATTATTAAAAAAAAAATACGTTTATTTAATCAGATACATGCCCATATCCGAACACACTACAATCGATCATATAAAAAAAACCTAAGTTACCCTATTACTTAATTAACAAAATCTTCGTCTCTTCTCACAAAAAAACTCAGCCTATTAAATCCTCAACTTCCTCCAGCCTAACAAACACACCGCCACGCGATTCTTTCTCAATGACGATGACTATATATTTAAACCGAGGCTCGCGCGCACGCGATTTTAAGGACTCTCTCGACTTGCGAGCGCCTCCTCGAGTCACTTTTGATTTCTCGCGCTCTCAATTTTCCCCGGCAACGAGTGTACGCGACGTGTGTGTGTGTGTGTGGTTTTCCTCTCCGACGCGGCGATTCGAGAAGTACAAGTGCGAGCGCGAGAGTGTGTCGCAAGGAAATTTAATTAGCCGGAGCGCGCGCGAACTTGAGCCATTGTTGCGAGCGAGCGAGTGTGCGCTCGGATTTTCGCGGAAACGAGCTGGGTTGCGACAAGCGCGAAAAGGAGAAAACTCGGTCGTGTGTTCCGCGCGCAAGAGAAGGGCTGTCCGATTTTCGAAAATTCAAAAGTGTTGAATACTGGGTGTATGTTTTCTACCGATTTATTTTATGAAAATGTTCAATATCTAAGAATTTTCGTCATAGTTTTAGGTTACTAAAAAACGTATTGTTAGTTTAAAACGATATTTATCTTAAAATTTCATCCACCCTGTTAGACATGAGTTTAACACTCACTAAATGTAAACAATTATTTTATAAACAAAAGTTGTAGCTATGAATATAAAGATTCTAGTAATAAAACGTTTATCGTGTTTCTTTTATTACTTGGGTTTAAAATAATTTTTAAAAAAAATTCTGTTTAAATTGTTATGAAAAATCATGTCGTTGTCTATCAAAATGATGATTTTTCGTTTTTGGACAAAACCCTTCAACTTACAGAAAAATACATCGAATCACCGAAGACTTGAACAAAAAATAGTTGACTTATAGCGCTTGGCTGTGTTGAAAAAATGTTGTATCAAAAATCAAAAAAACGTAGCCACACCACATTGAAAAATGAAAAAACTCGTGCTCTCGTGTTCTGTGTTGACTTATCATAATAAATACGTCCACATAGGTGTGCGCGCACTTTTGTGGGTGCCACTTCAAAAAAAACAAAAGTCAGGTGAGGCAAAATACAAAAATCGTGATGTCCTCTTTCACATAAAAAAAAAAAGACAACAGAGCTGCGTGGGCTCGAGCGTTATGAAACAAAAAAGAACGGGCGAAAACGAGAGATTGTCAAACGTGTGTGAGATATTAATAATACGTTCAGGTGTCGTTGAATGAACAGAGGTATTAAATTATACTGTAAGCGTTGGACGACCGCCACCGAAAGCTCATATGAAGGATGAAACCAAAGATAAGTAATAATTGTTAAAAGTGAAATAAAGAAAAATTGTAAGAACACAAAGCAACAAGGATGTGTGAGTAAATAAAGTATAAAAAATTAAATAAATGTAAGTAAATAAAATATTCTGATGGCTGCGATACTTGAAGTCCATAATATTAAATTTATCATTGACCAAAGACAATAAAACGTTACGAATTCAGTTCTTAATCCTTAGCTACCGTCGTGAAATTTTTATCACGTAACTACCGTCGTGTGGCTGACAGACACCAAATGATTTTTTATGAACTATTATATTATATGTGACACTTTTTATATAAAAAAAAATTATAATTAAGAGTTTACATAAATGAACAAATTCAAATGATTAGTAAAAAAGTAATCGTTGGATAATAATATTTATAAAATTATAATTGTTTTTATATCAAGTGGTGTTAATCAAGTCTCAATTGTTGATCTATTTAGCGGATCGAAACATTTCTGTTATACCAAAAACTCTTGTTTAATTATTATATATAATAAAAAAATATTTAAAATTACATTCAGTTAATCCTAACTTAAAAAGTGATGTTGGTTATATTCGCAACACAACACTTGTCAATTTGATTGGTTTGAATTTTGAGCGCGAAATTCAAATTTAGTAAAAGAAATAGAGAACTGAAAGCACACTATAAAATTGTAGTAATTACAAAAAATGCATGTCGAGCAATTAACACGAATCAATTTACCATTCTAAACTCTGCCTTGTTAGATTCAAAGCTTTTACCGACATTTCTCATCAATAGCACAAAGGCTGGAGCAAGAACTACAAGTCCGCAACGATAGCTCAAGTACCGCTCGCCAAAACCCAAAACCAAAGCCATAATAAATCATAAACCAAATAAAGAAAAGGAAAAAAAAAGAAGGATCAGGACAAAGAGCAGTGCAGTTGTCAATCGGCGGCTTACCGGCGCTCGTCCTGGACTTGTTCCTCGGCTTCTGCTGCTGCTGCTGCTGCTGGTGATGCTGCTGCTGCTGTTGCTGCTGCTGCTGCTGCTGTTGCGCCCCGGGCGAATTGGGCGAGTTCTGCGCCACCCCGTGGGAGCCCAGCAACTTGGCCGACTCCCCGGAGCTCAAGCCCGGCACGACGCTTCCCCCCGCGGCCGCCGCGGCTGCTGCGGCAGCGGCTGCCGCGGCCGCGTGATGATTCGCCGTGGAGAAGAGGGACGCGGCGCTCGAGCCGTTGTGGGGATGATTGTGGGAGTGATGGCTGGGATACTGTAGGTGCTGGTACATGTTGTAGGCCGTGGCGGCGGGATCGTACTGGGAGCCGTGGTGGGCGCTTGGGTAAGCCTCTCGACAGGGGGAGTTGGGCGTCTGATTGCTCTGGTAATCCTGTTGTTGCTGTTGTTGTTGCTGCTGTTGCGCTTGCTGCTGGTTGTTACCTTCGCGCTGCTTGACCTGGCCGCCCTGGGACTGCTGCTGGCCGGCGTTGTGCTGGTGCGGGGGCGAGGGGGCGCCGTGCTGGTGGCCGAGCATGACCGAGGGCTTGACGTCGCAGGAGCCGGCGGCGGAGGAGCCCAGGGTGTCCTGGTGGTGCATGAAGCCCATGACCGCGGCGTGGGCCACCGCCGCCTGGTACTCGCTCCCCGCGCTTCCGGCGCCCAGCTGGCCCAGGCCGTTGTTGTTGTTGTTGTTGCTGCTGGTGTTGTTGTTGTTGTTGTTGTTGCTGGGGCCGTTGTTGTTGTTGTTGTTCGTGCTGGAGTTGGTGCTGCCGGCGGTGATGCTGTCGGGCGTCGCGTCCTTGGGGGGCGTAGGGGGAAACGGGAAGGGATGACCGCCGGAGTGGCTGGCGAGACTGGCGGCCGTGGTGCCGGGTGCCATGCCCGAGCCCAGGGGACTCTGGGGTTTGTCCTCGGAGGAGCCGTTCGTCGAGGCGGACGTCGTCGGGAAGCCCCAGGGGTGGAGGCTCGGGGCGAAGTGGGGACGACAGACCTGGCTGATGGGACCGCCCGGCATGCCGCTGCTGGACATCCGACCTGGAATTCAGAGAGAGAGAAAGAGATCGTTAGTGATGGTTTGCTTTAGGTTTTCATGAAGGTTAATTGGGGATATCATTGTAGAGGTGGAAATGTTTCATTTCTACAAGGACGATTATGAACTGTTTGATAATTCAGATGAAATACTATGATGAAAGGCACTTCCAAATTAATGATCTTTCAGATTAAAGATCTATCTATTATCTCAAAACTTGAATCGATAATCACAACTATGAATTTCAGCCTTAGTTACTAGTTACATAGTGATCTGTATGAGTTGAAAGTGGCTCAACTACAACTGAAATTTTGTGGACAAGTTGTACTTGAGTTTACCTTCATAAATAAATATACAAAGAAATGCTTTATGGAAAGTGATAATAAATAATGAATTAGGATCGCGTAAAAATTCAAATGAAATTACATCTCTAACAGCAGTAATGGTTTACAGTAGCAAACGTGTAAGACTTCTCTATATACACAGTTTTGGAGGTGCCGCTGATTAAGCGATGAATATTTGGTATATTACGCGCGACTTAATAATGATATTAGCATACACGTGCCTCGCGCGGAGAACACCGAACGCAGTTCAACGCGATGCTCTCGATCGATATATCGAGTGGCTCCCGTGCGCGGGCGCGCGCGTCGAATTCCGCGCGCTCCGGCGTTATAGTTTCGTGACGGGCGCCATAGCGCGAGAAATTATTCCGCTCGATTTTCCCTCGCTCAGCCGCGCGATGCCCGCACGTCAACTCCAATTTTCTAAATTGCCGTAAGGCGTATTTCGTTTCCTGCACAGAGGCGAAAACGTTGTTTTATGGCTGCTATCGATTTGCCGAGGATTCTTAAAAATTTTATGCGAAAATTTAGTGCCTCCGAAGAAAATGTGGATTCGAAGCTGCGAGGAAGTGAATTTCACACTGGTTGAGTCAATGGTCGAATGGTGAATTTTTTACTTGAAATGTAGAGTGAAAGTCGTGAAAGTATTATTAATGAAAAATGTACTACTTGACTCAATTATAGGGTAAATATTTATTCAGAGAGAGATTGCTTCTAATTTTTGTTTGGAAGTACACTGCGAAAAACGTGATGGGCAAAAGTTACTATAAGCACTCTAGTAAAACTCATTCTAGTCGTGGTTACCAATTATTTAGTAAAGTTTACTATTTTTTGTTGTACTAAAGAAATGCATTTAGTTCGTTATTTTAAATAACTTTTCAGGAACTATATACATTACTAAACATTTTAGTTACAATAAATGATATTGTGAGTAGTACAATCTTTTGTAGAATAGGTTATTAAAGTTTTATAGTTATAATTACTAGAAGCATCTAGTTACGAAACTCCAGTGCATTACTATTAATTAATCTCAAATAAACAGCGAACAACACCCGTCTCAGTATATCAAGTTTCCTTTAAAATTCCTCCCGGTCAATACTAATCTATTTTTCATTCGCAAAGCACAACCCCCACTCTTTCGAAAAAAAGCAACAACATACACGTCAAAAGAAAAGAAAAAAAAAGGTCGGCAGGCCCTCGCACTTTTACACCAAGTCGCGCAAGCGCCATTTCGCAATGGCGGGTTCCATATACACCGGCGGCGCCGCTTCGCGACCCGAGGCGAAAATTTACGAGTGAGAGGAGGAGCTGCCATGACTATGTGTTCTCCTCTCCCGCGCGTCGTATGGTCGTAAAAAAGAAAAAGGGAAGTCGAGCGGCGACGGCTCTGTGTAAAAAATTGCACCAGAGCCGAGTGCGCACTTCGCGCCTCGGCGCTATAAAAACTTTCGTGCGCGCCGCTCGCGCGAGAGATAGATATTTATCAATGTTCCCTCGTGCGCGCGATGCGTTTCCGCGCAAAAAGCGCGCTAGCACAGGCTATATATATATACGTATATATATACAACGCATCGCGAATGAATAAAGATCGCGTTGTGCGCTGTATACTCGGGGAAGAAAGAATCCGGTGTGCCGTCGCGATAGTTGTAAAGTTCGAGAATCAGGTCGGGCGAAACGTCTTTTTCTATACATCGGTTAGAAATCGATCAGCGATGTACGTATACGTATATAGACGTGCATTTCGCCGAAGGTGCGAGGTCGTCGCCACGTATGAACCCGTGTAAAAAAATTAATCTGCCACTAGTCTGGGATTAATCTGGCTTAACAAGTATGGCAAAAGTCTTCCAAAAGTCTGGTAGAAGTATGGCTTAAGCCACTATGTCAGACTTTTTTTTCAAGTATGTCAAGAAAACTCATTTTTTACAAGTAAATAATTAGAGTAGTACATTAATTATTATTTAAGTATCGGCTAGAATAGTGAAAATACATACTTTTCGATAAAATAGGAGAAAAGTCTTTTTACATATTGCAATCTTGTTTAAAATATGAATATTTGTAAAAAAGAGACAAAAATTTAGGTTACTGTCAATTTGACATGACGCGATGCTTTTGTTTTGCACATTTTATCTAAAGTCTGGCATAGTGGTCAAATCCATACTTCTGCTCAAGTCAGACTTATCGAGCCAGACTATTGCCAGACTAATTCTTTTACACGGGAAACGCTGTTTGTTGGTTTGCCCGTTTGTTTTTTTCTAGTCGCGTTCGTTCGTCAAGTTTCTCCGTAGAACGGATATCGCTGGGCTTTGGCTTTTTAATTGAAAACTGCGAGTGCGGAGATCGCATCTACGCGTTATCCGGCTTTTGAAGAGTTGTGTATCTCGCGAGTGGTATCGAACTACATCGCGGTTCGCGTGTCTCTCTACGCGCCGATGAATAAAGTTGATTCGATTGTATCGGAAATATAGAGATTCGCGCGCGAAAATGCTTGATTAGAACGCGGGGCGTGTATTCTGTTGCGTCCTCGATAAACATTGTCACCGATACAAAAATATAAATAACATCAGGCTGTCCTGGAATCGTATAAAAATATCTAAAAATATTTCTAAAGAAACTTAATAAAAATGAAAATAAATACGTTGTTGAATATTCAAGGAATATTCAGCAAATATTGCTCGAGCTTACACTTATTATATGTGATAAAAATTAACTGTGTTATACTGCTAAGTAATTATTTAATTAAGGTTCTATATTGCAACGTGATAGTTAAGACTACTGACATAACTGTGCATTTATATTAAGCCTATGTGATGAAATCTAACGATGAATCTGTGATATGAATACAAATTTAATTTAATGTATCGAAACTATGTATATTTTTGATTTGTGCAAAATAAATCCTAATCTATATATCTATCTATGCATGAATAGTTTGAATTTTAAACACATTTAAAGTATTTCTAACTCAAGAGTGTATACAAGACACACACTAAACATGACTATTGACTATTATTAATCAACGACGTATAAAAACATACATACACTTTATAATTAAACAACATACAAATACATCTGCGCAATACGCACAAAATAAAGCCACCCACCTATAACAACGATAAACAGCCAAACGAGAGATATCGAGAAAAATCGGGGCCAAGAGAGGAAAAAAAAGAGGGGGAGGAGGAACTCCACTCCACTCCGTACGCTCGCGCACGCATGAATATGTATGAAAAATGCAGATAGTCGCGGTTATATATAAGCGAGAAGCTCCCGCGCGGCGATTCCCCGCGTAGATAACGCGCGCACCGCGGATCCCAGCATTTTTTATTAACGCGCTGGCTGTTGTGTGTGTGTGTGTCCCCGCCTGGTCGACGCGTTTTTTCTCTTTGCAATTCAGCCCTTCGGTCGTGCGTGGCGGATGGAGGCGAACTATGAAATAGAAAAATAACGCGGGATGTGTGTGTGTGTTTGTAATGGTGGGATTTGCATTATTGGCGGGGTGTGTGAATATTTTAGAGTGATAATTTTTCAATTTTGAGCTCCGCAATTTTAATTAGAGATTTGTTTGTTTAGTTGCATAATTAGTTTCGTATTAATACGTATTTATTGTCCGTTATAACATTTTATTTATTAGTTCTACAACTGTTTTAAGATTAAGTAACGGAAAAATTGTATATTATTGAACGTTACCTATTTACATGAAAAAAAGCATCCACATTTTCTCACGAGAAACACTCCGAGACCAAATACGTCAAGCAAGAAGATAACCTTCTTCTACCACTCATCGGAAATCCAGAAGTCGGGACTTCCCTACCGCGAAACGCGTTTGCGCTCGGAAAAAGGGAAAAACCACGCTGGAAAATCCAAGTCCGGAATTCGCGGCCGCGCGGAAAAAACCGTCCGGGCGGAAATGACGCTCGTAACGACGACGAGCATCGGCGTCACCTGCAGCTTCCACAAGTTGCGTACCCACGCGCGGGAAGCACGAGTACACATGCGTCGGCGATTATCGTCGCTCGCAGTCGCCGGTTTCGTGCTTGTATGCTAATCGATCGATCGAGAGAGCGACCTCCTGCGCTCCTTACTGCGAGCGACGGCGGCCATTTTTCATTTCGAGAGAGATAGAGAGAGAGAGAGCTACCTGAATTCCTCTTCTTATTTTTTTCGTACACGGCTGGGTATTCGTTCCAGGTAATGGGAGGATATCGGCGATGGCGGATGTGTCTCGAGAAATCGTTTGAGGATGATTTAGAATTTTAGCGACAGATTTATTGGGTGATTAAGGAGAGCGTGATTGATGCCGTGCGAATTATTTATGCGTAGGATGAATATTTATTATTTAAGTTTGGGAGAATATTTACGCTTTTGTAGGAAGGAGAAGTTGTTTACTAGATATATTTAGAGGGTACGATTTAAGTCATTTAAAAATTTCGCCTTGGTTTTTAACGACCAAGGGGTTTATTTTATAATTATAAAAATACTTGTATTACGTTAAGTAATAATAGACCCCTATACAAAGATTTATTTTTGCAATATGAAATATTGACAAAATAGAATTTTTAAGTGACTTTAAACTATGAAATTAGAGCTGAATTTAATTTCTTTTTCAATAAAGGAAACACCTTTCACGCATGAAATAACAATGCATTATTTTAAGTACACAAAATTATTAATATAAATTAACCGCTAACTCAACCACCATCGTCAAATTACATTCCGCGAACCTACAGAAAAGCTACAAATCACCAAGAATCCCACCAGCGTCCCAAATTAACCTCCTCCGAATAATCCCCGCAATTATTTAAATAATGGCAAAGAAGCACCGAGTTCCGCCCCGGAATCCGCTTAATAGCCCGCCATTAACTCGCGCCTTGAACTCACGCGGTAGCCATCCGCAAGCGAGAAAGTCTCCGCTTCGGAAGCTCCTACCAGCAAGAACAAAAAAAAAGAAGAAGAACCAACACCTTCCAGTGTACGCGTCCCCCTTCGATTTTCGTGCGCGTAAATTAATGAAGGTACATCCTCGCGCTCGCCGGCACGTCATTCCTCCTTCGACGAACGCACTTATATATGCTTTACGAGGTCGCAGCTCGCGGAATGTCAATGAACGTCTTTTTCACGTATACACACACACACACCTATACACATTTTGTAGGCAGGAGGCGAGCACACCGCGGAGCATATAAATGATTTTTGCGCCCGGCGAGCGAGAGCTGAAAAAATTATCCACCGAGTACGCGTGCGTACGTGTGTGTGTGTGTATGTGTATATAGGGGCGAATCGCGCGTGCGCACGTGCGTAAAGCGGCGAGCGCGAGGGACTGCATTCCGCGGGAATTTATCGGTGCGCGGCGAGCGTGTGTATATATGTGCAAAACTCGCTGGCGGGATGACGAGAGCGCAAGCGCGCGCGCGCGCCTTCTGTCTCCCGTGTGTTTTATCGCTCCGCGAATGGCTTGGATATTTGTTTTGTGAAGTTGGGATTTGGTCGAGGGGATAGGAGAGAATTGCTGTAGCTGTAATGGTGGATTTATGATGAGAGTAATGGTAGCTTGAATTTACATATATACATAGAGAGAATTTTCTAATAAAAATTTTAACGATGTTCGGGGTAAAAATTACCGTAAATAACTATAAAGCTGGGACACTCCTACTTTCTAACACTTTTTCCTGATATTTTACTATAAAAATTACCTCATTGACTACAAATTCTACCGCACGGACTATAAATTTTACCGCACCGAGTGGTAAAATTTACCTGATTTGAGAAAAAGACAGCTGATAAAGGAAACAACTGAGCGTGTACACATTTTAGGTTAACTCAAATATAAATGTGTATAAATGTACTTATTTAAGTATTAATGATACTGCTACAACAATTGGAAGAAAATCCAGATTTTTAAAAACTATTTCGTACAAATTTTACCACAAATTTTGGCTTTCTCTAAGATTCGTACAGGGAACTTTTACCATGCGGCAGGCAAATTTTACCCTTCAGTACGGTAAAATTTATCGTAAATATGAATAAAAACTGCCGGAAAGTTAGTGTGTCCCAGCTTTATAGTCATTCACGGTAATTTTTAGAAAATTCTCTCTGTGTAGCAATGTTTTTGAGCGTGGATAAAAATCATTTCTTCTCTCAACAATTACTTATTCAAGGTTATTATGCTTGGCTCAAACGGTTGTTTCTTTGAGTACAAGCTCTCGTAACTAATCATTGGATAAAAAGTGAATTGTCCTTTCATTTATTCAATTCCTCGCTGTACGCACGAAAGCAATACACTTTTCGTTCGCTCAACCGCAGCCGCAACAAATCTACCTTTTTTTCCGAAAGTTAAGCACTCATTCCACACCGATTGAATAAAAAATTCACTCGAACCCAAGCACCCAGCGATAAGGCACAAACCACAACGCTCTCCACACGCAGCCATAACAATAATTACAATATCGATCTCCAACCCCTCTCTAAAAAAAAAAAACAGGCCACTAAAAGACGCGTTCAGCGCGCGACAAAGCGCGGGTATAATACACCTCACCTCTCATCGAGATTGGCTCTCAAACGCACAAATAGCGCTCGCTCGAATAGAAGTAATTAGCCCAGGCGCCATGTATACACGTTCGACTGGAGTTACGTCCCCCGCGCTCCTTTGTGCATAGGTGCGAATAAGAGCCCGCGACGAATATCAAGCTCTCGCATCTCTCTCTCTCTGTGTGTTCGGAGCGCGTCCAAAGCTCCTCGCGCGCAAGCTCGAAAGGATTCAAAGGGGGTTCGATTCAAAGACCGACCGGGGGGTCAAAGCACAGATATCGCATCTGGCTTTGAGGCTGCGCGTGTCCGCGCGGCTTAATTTCGATGAGGATTCGCGCGCGCCGCCGCCGCGGATGAATTGAGAGGGTTGCGCGGGTAGACGTGGGTGTCGAGGAGCGAGGGCGCTGCAATTTCGCAAATTGAACGGCGGGGATAATGGGTTGGGTTGAGAGGTTTTTGGATGAGATGTGGAAGGTGGTTGGGAGATGGCGAATGGCTTCTTTGAGGGAAATGTACGAGTATTTGTTGGAGTTCTGTGTATATTATTGGACAGACGATTTTGTCCTTGTAGAAAGTCAGAATTTTATGAGCTTTATTAAGATTTGGTGGATCTTTTTTGAAAATTTTTGGACAGATTTTGTCAGAATTTGTAAGAATTTATAAAAATTTCTCATTTCATTTTCAATTTTGAGTGAATATCTCTATGGAAAGTTCTCTATGGAGAATTTTAAGTATTTTCTTAAAATTGAAAAATGAATGAAAAAATTGGTTCCCCGTATTTACCAGTAACACGGGGTTTAACATCACCTTAACTTAGAAATTAATTTATTTGTATATTTACCAAATTTACTAATAAACGGTAAATATTTTTTTATTCCACTAAATGTATTCGTTTATTGTTACCAAATTAGGTAGCTACAAGTAAATAAAGTTTCAAATAAGAACAAAAGCCACAATTCATGCTTCTCACAGATTCTGTTTAATGCTAACAATCCGCACCCTCAGAACAATACATACGGCAACTCAAAATTCTACATTTTTACAAAATCCAGCAAGTACACGGTCATGTTTTCATGAAGTAAAATACAACTCATCTATATTTTAATTTTATTACGCTATTCTACTCTCTCAATCTTTATCATCCAATTCTCGAAGGGTATTGTAAGATCTCATTTTCATATCAGCTATATTTCATCTACAAAAATCTATTCGAAAGACGTCCAAATTTATGCCAACCCGGGATAATTAAAATTTCCTAGACAACCATTAAAAACAACTCTTGCACCCTTCAAAATGAAAATCCATCTTTCCAACATTTTCCTCTACGAACCAACCTCTCTCTCTCTCTATGTCACTCCACCATCTCCCAAGGAAGCCCGTCCTCCAGCCAGGTCATCACCGATCGGAAACTGCGCTTTCCCAGAGCGCGAACTTCGCCCATACCGCACCTCCCCTGCACTCGCGCTATCTCTCCGAGGAAGCTGCCCCGCGATAAGAGCCGAAAGTAGCTCGTAGCAGCCGGCTCCGGCTCCGAGCCGAAGCAGAAGAAGCTCGAAGAACCAGAGGAAGAGAGAGAGAGAGAGAGAGGACTCGAATACTCCACTACTCGCGATGATAAAGGAAGAGAGCGAGAAGCAGCAGCAGCAGCAGCAGCTCGCGAGTCTCGAGACTCGTCTCTTGGCTCCGCCTTCGGAGCTGGCGTGTGCATTTGCAAGATGGCGTCGTCGTCTTCTCTCTCGCGCTCTCACACACACACGTACGTACACGTATTATATACCTAGAGGAGCCAACGTACGTGTATATATACACAGAGAGAGAGAGAGAGAGAGAGGCGGAAAGAAGGTCAATCGTGTGCCATATCCCAGCGAGAAGAGAGCAGAGAGAAGACGCTGCGCGGTAGCAGAGCGGGAGAGAGGGACAAAAGGTCAGGAGAGAGACCGAAAGAGAGGGACTATATATATGCACATAAGTGGACGCGGACGGCAGCGGCGCATAAAACAGCAGGCCTCCCTCCTGCAATTACGTATGCACCTCTCTCTCTCTCTCTCTCTCTCTCTGCCTCCGTCCCTCTTGCTCTCGCTCGAGAGAAGGAGAGAGAGAGATAGACGCGTGCACGAGCCCCACGGGCGTACAGCTTCGCGGTTGGCTGCGCTTCCTTCCTGTCTGCCGCCCCGGCCGCCTGCAGCCGCTGCAAGCACTGCTGCCAACCCGTGCCTGGAGCCCCTGTACACCGACTCTCCACCTATATACACGCCGTGCGCGGGTGTGTGTATACACGCGAGGAGCGTGTGTATCGCGCGCGGCGCCTTATCGATTATTTTGAAACGCCCGTTGTTGTTTTCCCGTGCAACGGCGCTCTCTCTCTCTCTCTCTCTCTCTCTCTCTCTCTCTCGTGGGTTTGAGCTTATGCAGAAATGTATTTTCGAAACTGCGAGATGTAGACTCGTTCAGTCGAAAGTGAGGTATTTTGAGAAGCGAGGAGGAATATTGCTCGAAGTGAGGGATGTCGCTTAAATAAGCGAAAGATTTATTGTGTTAAATTGGCTTGTCGCCATTTTTACACTGTTCTAAGTTTGTAAGTTATATATGTATTATTTATAGATATACTTCCGGTTATGGATGTACTTTCGATGGGAAATATATTACACGCGTAGAAGTGTGTATAAACGGCGACAAGAATTTTGTAGGTACATGTGTTGGAATAACACACACGAAGTTACGTCTGATTTGTTAACCCTTCAGTATTGCGAGATTATTCACAAAGAGAATTGATAGTGTAAATTCAATGATTAAAAGAGCGATGAAGATGTAAGAGAAAACCGAATGGATATTATCGGAAAGAAAAGAAGAAAGAGCAAGTGTAAATTTGACGTCAGAGGCGACGTATATATAAGGTACGGGCGAGGAAGTGATTTTTCAGAAATTTGTATTCACTGATTGTTCACTGCCCGTGCGTATATATACTGCGGTGCGCACACTCGCATTTGCCTTTAAAATAAACAATCCTTAGGGAGAACGATTGCGCGGAAATTATTCATTTATTCGACTTGCACTCGCGCGCATCAAAATGTATTCCAATGACTAAATTATTCTGCCCTTTTTTACTCCAGTCAACAATAATTTTCTTGTGTGTATGCTTACTACCCATATGGTAAAGCATTTTATTTGCTCTTTATGCAACTGTAGCCTTATATCGCTCTTAAAAATATTCAGTGAAATTTCACTACTAAGACAAGTTAACTAACTTCTCTTGGAGTAAATATTCACGAGTTGGAGTCAATATAGTCACAAAGCGAGGGTGATTCTTTCACTAAATATATGTAGCGAATTCAACTCACACTATTAACTATTGAGTAAACTAATGTAAATATTTACTTCAAACGAAGTTAATGCCACGTTCTCTTCATTTTTTAATTCCAATATCATTTTTAAACTTCAATAAAACTATACCTCATAACACGACGCAGCCCGTGTAAAAAAATTAGTCTGGCACTAGTCTGGGATTAATCTGGCTAAACAAGTCTGGTAGAAGTCTGGTTTAGGCCAGTCTGCCAGACTTTTTTTTGAATTATGTCAAGAAAACTCATTTTTCACAAGTAAATAATTAGAGTAGTACATTAATTATTAGTATCGACTAGAATAGTGAAAATACGTACTTTTCGATAAAATAGGAGAAAATTTTTTTTACATATTGCAATCTCGTTTAAAATATGAATATTTGTAAAAAAAGATAAAAATTTAGGTTACCGGCAATTTGACACATTTTGTCTAAAGTCTGGCATAGTGGCCAAAGCCAGACTTCTGCCGGACTTCTACAAGACTTTCGCCCGACTTATTGAGCCAGACTATTACCGGACTAATTTTTTTACAAGGGAGTAAATACAATTGACACCGTAACACCCCAAAAAAAATGATCTCATCGGCATCTCTCCCTCGCCAGAGCCCCAAAAATCCTCCCCTCTTATTTCCAGAAACAGCGTGTCCCGCGGGCCACGATCCCGTCGGCGAGAATCAGGCGTATCGTCTATCCCGCGCGCGCGCCCCCCCCCCCCCCCCCCCGAACCGTGCGATTCGCGCGCCGCGCGTATCGAGTTTCAGCGGTGTGGTATATATCCTCGCGCGCGACCGGCGCACAGGGTTATTCGCATCTCCGCCGAGTCCGCGTCATTTTTTACCGCGCGCATACCTCGCACCGTCGCTTCTGTGCACGTGCGCCTTCTTTATACGCGGAGGATCTTCCTCGCGCCTCCCGGAGCTGATGTATGGAGGTTTGTGCAGTTTGCTCGCAAGTCGGGATGAAAGAGGCATTGTGCTGTATTTGTTGGTTGGAGAAAACGTAGGGGGGAAGTTGCTTTTTGGAGAACGTTCGAAATAATATTTTTCTTGAGATATTTCAGAGATTGCGTGTAGAATGGAAAGTTCTTAGAGTGAGATGACATTTTAAAAATGCTGAAAATTTTATGAGAATTCCACTTTATTACTTAGAGTGAATTTTTACTGTCCAAAGTAAGTATCATTCCGTTCGGTTTTAAGAGTAAAAATTCGCTCGATTCGGTTTCATGAAAAACCCAGCATTTTTTAAAGTTACACTTGACTCTAAGAATTTTAGAGAGAATATAATACGAAAATGCGACTGTTGAATAAAATAAATTGTATTCTCAATATGAGCTGCAAAAAATGAACTTTCTTTATTCTTACGTCAAAATATCTATAAAGAACCATAGAATCATTAAAATAATTTTTTCTTATAAATTATACACCGATGACGTAACTAAAAAAATGCTCTTTCAGTTCCACTTCCTGCAAAAAAAGAAAATTTCAAATCCCCGCGAAGGCATTACATCACCGCGTCGTATATTTTTAAATATAACCGCGCAACCGTGGGTTTTCCTCGTTCCGCCAAACGCAAACCCACGAGATTCCTCCTGCCTGCATCCGAATCAAAAACTCCGCTCTCGCAAGCATGAATAATCCGAATTACAAATTTCAAACGAAGCATTCTCACGAGAAAGAAAAAGCCTATAACACCTATACCTATCGAACGGAACACAGTTGCACGCGAGTCCTTATACACACACGTGTAAACCGGAGGGCTATACAGCATACAACGCGTGAACTCAAGGACTCGCGCGTGCGCGCGCGCATGAAATATTCCGTACACGCGGGGGAGCCCGGGCCGATAAACAAGGAATTTTGTCGTCGTATATTTTGTGCGTCTCTTTCAGGTGTGTTTCACGTATGCCCGAGCTGTCCGCGCCGACGTGTAATGAAAAAGGTATATATATATACATCCTCGGGGGGCGTGAAATTTCGGGATTTATCGCCGGGCGACGACTGGACTAGCCGATCATCGCCGACGGGACACGCGCGTGGATTGTGATTCTCTTTCCGCACCTATGCAGGAGGTGTACGAGCTGTCTGGGGTTTAGGCTTTGTATTTGATTTGGTGCTTTCGAGGAAGTGAGTTTCTTCAGTTGAGGTGGGAGCTTCGTAGGATGTATCGTTGAAGATTTTGTGAATTTTTAGGTATGATGTAGGAATTTTTATTTTAGATTGTGTCATTAGAATGTAGGAATTAAAAATGTGGATAGAACTTTATCCCACTAATCTATTTACGTTAGCAACGTTTCGGGAGTTTTTTTACTCTCCTCTTCAGGCTAATATAACAAATTAAATTTACAACTTTAATTTACTTTACTAAAATCAGAAAAATGGGAACGAATTTTCGTTGATAAATTGATAAATTTTAGCTACTATCTTGTTCAATGATTAATTACAATCAGAATTGATTTACACTGACGTGAAAAGAATGTTATTTATTCAACACGATCTAATTAAAAATTATTTTTAAATTCTTGAATGCAATTTTTAATTTATCTCATATCAGAGCCCCGAAAAGTCTTATCTCGAACACATCGCGTACATCAACAGCTCGATTCGCGAACCAGCCATTTTTTAAAACGCAATTACCGCGATATCTGCATCTGTCTATAAGAAAATCAACACGTCTCCCACACATCTAACCGGTTTAAAATTCAAAAAAGCAAGAAGAAAAAAAAACCGCTCGTCTTGAAAAAGAAAAACTCCGTCGCACAGCCTTAAAAGACTCGATGAATCCCCGCGAGATGAGAATTCAAACACACACACACACATATATATACAGCCTGAAAACGAATGTCGCGTCTCTCGTCGTCAACCGCCGCCTTTACGCGATTAATAATGAACGAAAGAGTTCGCTTACCCCTCAAAGCATCCCTGAGCACACATGCGCGCGGAGATCGCTCTGAATAATATTCCCCGATAAGCGCGTATAATAGTCGCAAAGGCGGAAAAGAGCTCGTGAAGAGAGAGAGAGAGAGACGTCAAGCATTCATTCCAGCCGAGTTTCGTGCATTAAGTATTAATTCGCGGAGTTTGAACTGTAGATAAGTAAATATTGCTTGTTAGGTAAAGAAAGGACATTTGAATTAGTAAGACGAAATTCTGGAGTTGAAATGGAAAATTAGATAGATTTTAAATATAGGTATTCTGGGGGAAAAGCAACATTTGACGATGTTCATGTTTATTAACTAACGTTACTCTAGCAGAATAAGAAATATTTCTTAACTATATAGTACACTTTAAAATATTTTTCTATTTTCTATATCTTAACTTGCTATTTTAATATTATTTGATATTATATTATACATGTCAAAAAAAAGAATAAATGACTTGATACTATATTAAAGTATTTATATTTAGCTTTATGAACGTTAACAGAAGTGGAAATTCATTAAAAATATAGCTAGTGCAAAATATACGGACACTTTACAACACAAAAAGTTTTCTTTTTAATACCAAAGCTTTGGTTACTTTAATACCGCGTAACTTGCATCACTGTATCCTTCTAACTAGGCTCATAACGCAGCCCCAGAACAAAATTCACGACAACTAAGAATTTTGAATGTTCGGAGAACCAAATTTGACACGAGTTAGACTGGTCCTCGCTTGAATTTCATTACATCATACAGTTTTAACTAACTCCCATTGATTTTCAAGACACACCAAAAGTCACTGACTACACAGCAATACCTCTCTCCACCAGCCTAAAACTTTCCTCTAACAAAACTCCCACTGCCCTCCTCGACTTTCCCTCCACAAAAATGTCCTCCTTCTCTCTTAATTTGAAACAGTGAAACCTCAGAAATTTCACTGTTTCGCAGTGAAATCTCACTGTTTCGCAGTGAAATCTCACTGATTCGCAGTGAGAACTCAGCAACTAATTCACGTAGTGGCTGATTTTTCACTCCGAACCAGTGAATTTTGCACTATTTCGAATTAAGAGGGTAATTGTGCTTCTACTGCAACTCCAATGTAATATTAATAATTTTCATTTCCAACATTGAAGATTATTGTTTCTTGTTATATGCTACCCCCCCAAAAAAACCAACCCCAAAAACACATAAGGAATACTCACTGTGCGCGTAGTGTGCCGCCGCCGCCGGATGATGGGTGGGCGCCGCGTGTGTGTAGTATCCCCTGTAGTCCCCGGGATTGGCGACCCCGTTGTTGTTGGGTCCGGCGGCGTTGGCGTTGCCTGCGACCCCGCCGGCCGAGCCGGGCTCCCCGAGGCCGCGAATGGGCGGCTCGTACCAGCGCGCCGCGCTCGATTCGCTGCTCATGTCCATTATGTAGTCGAGAATTTTCGTGGCCGGTATGTTCGGTGGACCCGCACCGCAGGGCGCAAGTACACTCGTCTGGTTGCAAAAAAGGGGCAAAAGTGTAGAATTCTGGAATGGGGTGGGGGGTGGGTGGGTGCTCTCGGTGGCGGCCGGAGAAGGCGGTGGGTGGGGTTAGCGGGTGGCGAGCATCGGTGAGGGTGGTTTGGTGGTGACGGTGGCGACGGTGTGGTTCAGGTGCTTTCTGAAAGAAGAAGAGAGATAAGGGGGGTTAGCTTGAGTTTGGTAGATGGGACGCGGGGAGAAGTATGTGCACTGTTAAAAATGTATGATTGAAACTTCAATAAAATGTAATTGAAGTTTTTTCCATGCACGTAATTGAAAAATTCAGTTGCGTTTCTACTGAAAATTCATGAATGATTATTGAAAATTCAAGAACTGAATTGAATTTTCAATAGCATTCTGCAACACAAAAATTAAATATTATAAAACTTGCATTAAAGTACTTTTATACAGCAATAGTTTTTCAAAATGATTACATTAACACATACTTCCAATCTTATTATAGGTACTTAAGATAGATTTATTCAAACAGATAAATATAAGGAGGATTCGAGCCTACTTAATTTTGTTATTAATAATAGAAAGTATTAATGGTAGAGAAAGAGTATAAAATCTAATCGGCTATTTGATATTGTTTTTATAAGTTTTTTCAGTTACATGTACTTGAATTTA
Organism: Gastracanthus pulcherrimus; assembly: GCA_949152435.1. Classification (NCBI taxonomy): domain Eukaryota; kingdom Metazoa; phylum Arthropoda; class Insecta; order Hymenoptera; family Pteromalidae; genus Gastracanthus; species Gastracanthus pulcherrimus. Next base: position 4,595,594 of record OX424575.1, on the reverse strand, counting down.
CTTAGCAATGCATGCCGAATCATAAATTCAATAAAATGTTACTGAATTTGGTTTTCAAATACAATTTGTAATTGAATTTTCAAGCAATTTTTAACAGTGTGGGTGACAATGAGTTAGGGAACAGTGCACTGATTTAGCAGTGAAAAAGAGAATAGGCGCTGTACTGCTGTATTAGTGAATTTAGAAAGTAGGTAGCGAAAATTAGTATCTTCGTTTATGTACAGTGAGAATGTAGTCGATTTTTTATGAAAATTGCAGTACGCATAAATTATTATAGTCAAAATAAAATTTATTAGAAGAATACATGGTATTGTATCGAATTTCAAGAGACCACGAAAATTTCTTGCTTAATATCAGAACTTCGTTGTAAGTGGACTAATGAAATGAATAAAAATTAATATATATTAATAACTGCACACGTTTTTATTATTAATATTATTATTATTGTATTCATTTTTTACTATAAATATGATAATATTTGTAAAATTTTATAGAATCGACATACATTTCCAATGTATAAATCGAAATAGTACATTTTTCTGTACAACTTAGAATTTTTAGTACGTTATTTTTCTTACTGAAGCTTAAAAATATTTGATTTAGAGTTGAATTTGCATATGAGAATGAACATATTTCATTGTTATGTACAGGTTATATAACTTATACTAGTAAACTTTGAGTATACGATTTAGTGCTTAATTTTAGTGGTGCGCAGCTCCTTTACGTAATTTCAACCAGTAATAATAATTATTCGTTACTTTTAAACAATTCTTCTAGCCTAGGATAATAATTCCCTAAATTCCATTCTAATAAAACAGTCACTGTTTTGAGGTTAGACGTTGCGATATTTATTAGACTATTAACTAGCCACTTCATACAGATTTACTATTCTAAAATGCGTATTAGAAACATTTTCTTTCACTACAGAATATAGTCTAATTCGCATAAGAAAATCAAAAAGCACTTCAATATCATTTCGCATCACAACAGCTTCCTAATAACGCGTTGACTTAATCGATCGCCTCTACGACACACTCCTCTTTTTAAACCTTGCGCCGCTGCTGTGCTCCTCTCGAGCAAATCGGCTTAGGTGAAATTAAGAGCTCCTTCGGGTAGTGTATACAGCCATGTAGATCGGTTACTATCGGCGTCTATAAACGGGCGAGTCTTAAGGCGAAAATCGCCGGATCGAGTGTCGGATCGTGTACTTTATGCGCGCGCTTCCGATCGCTTATGCGCCCGCGTGTTATCGAGTGCAGGTATCGGGTGGACTAATTTTGTAACATATGGCAGCGATGGAGTGTAGTTGATGTTTTACGTGAAAAGAGTGGATTGGTTTCAGGTATTATAAGATGGAAAAGTGATTAACAAAATCTGCTGTACACTGATTATCGAAATCGTGAAAATGTCTTGATAAAATATTTCTTTCAAATAACTGTAAATCTGTATCGCGCTATTAAATATGACGTTAATTCTATGACATATATCGTAAATCTATTACGATGTGAATTGCGTCAGCTGTAATATGGTTTTCTCGGCGAGTATTACCACAATATTACTAACCAATTTCGATTATATAACAATGCACAAGCAATATTAAAATAACAATTCGAGTATACATTTCTCCTTCGCATATGTTACTCCGCACAGCGAAATTCTCCCGATAACCACCTCGCCACGTATTCAATACACTCTTCTACATTCTCTCGCTATCTCGCTCGTTAAAAAATAAACAAATAGACAAAATCAATCGATAAAAAAAAGGCACCTGAGCAAATTCCAGCTTAACGTGAAAAGCTACTTACCGAAGAGAGCAGCGAGAAAACAAAAAGCGAAACGAGTAGTCGTCCGATGAAGTTCAACGATAAATCCGATCTAACCGCGATCTCTCGGCGCGGTGCTGATTCTAGCCTCAATACGGAGACACTGAGCCGGGCTCGTGGAGCTCCAAATTATTTATCAACAAAATCAGCGCCGATCAAGGTCACTCTGACGTAACGGCCCGCGCGCCACTCGACTCGATTGTTGCCGATCGGTACGGGGGCGAGAGTCGATTCTCGCCTCTTTAACCGAAAAAAAGGTCTCGATGGCTCGCTCGCGCGGCGCAAAAATACTCATCGAACTATCGGTGTTTTCGCGCTTTTCCAGCGGGACGCGTATATTTATGACTGGCGGTAAAAAACTTGATTTACGGCCCCGCGCTCGAGCCGACGAAGCTTTTATTGCGTAGGATATAGGTATGCGAAATAAATTGACCGATGGCGCGTGCAGTCGAAAAAACTACGCGGTAATAATAATTCTTTTCTCTTCTATTTCTTTGTAATAATCCGATGACTGCGGGCTAAAAGGAGCATCGCGCACACCGACTTATTCGGCAAATAAAGCACTCGAGAAACAAAAGCCGATAAGATATAAGCATTGGGTACGTGTGTGCGTGGTAAGTTGTATGTGGCCGATCGATAAGATTAAGAAAAGAAGACGGAATGCGGTAGCCCTCCGCGGCCCGATTACAAATTAATTGAAGAAGGAAAAAAATAAAGCGCGCTAAGTCTTTGTGCCAGCGGAAGGTTTTAGGCTGGCGCGCGCAGCGAGTGCAAATTTTCGGCACAGCACAGATTTCCTGCGATAGACATCGACGGTACAAACAGGGATTATGATACACACACTCTCGTCTGCTTTTTTTTTTCATTCCCGATCGCAAGATAAGCGGAGCGATAAATTACGCGCATTATCAATAAACAAAAGAGCGTTATTTGGAATCGCGGGTTCTCGCGCACTACGAATTACAAAAAATGCATGCGCCCGGTTGCACGAAATAAAATTATGAGGTCTCGCGTAGTAAAGAAGAAGTTTGGCAAATTTTGGCAAAAATTGTAAAACTTTCGCGAAATTTTGCCAAAGTTTTCTAATGATACCTTGTCAAACTTTCAGAATGGAGTTAAAGTTTGGATAAAGTTTCGCCAAATTTTGGCTTAACTTTTGCCAAAGTTTTAATATGTTAATGATGTATTATTAAAGTTTGGCGAAAGTACAGGCAAAGCTTGGTGCAAGTTTTAGACGGGTAAATTTGATATTTTGGAATTTCTTATATATATAAATTGATATCAACAATTTTAACATCTGTGTAAGATTAACAATTACATAAATTTTTATAAATTTTCTATTTATAATAATTTAGAACATCATTATGAACCTTTTAATAATTTAGACTAATAATTATTTTTTAGACTTTTAATAATTTTTATACATTTAGCAAAAAAATTTGTGAAATTAAAAAAAAATTGATTTTGATGTACCAGAAAAAAAATTTCTAATAATAAATAAGTTTTTGCTTATGAACAGTCGCGCTGTGCATACTGGGATTTTTATGTATTTTACAGAAAAGTTATTTAGCTTCAAATAAAGCCAAAGATAATTGTAAAAAAAAAGTTTAATAACAAATTAATAAAGTAACTATTAACAATGTTTTTAGTATTTTAGTTTTGTTGATAATCCTTTCTAACACCATTTACCTAAATGTGGCGCCTACGTGTGTGTCCGCGTAAGACCGAAACGTGCGCCTATACTCGCGAATTAATAATTATTAAATTCAAATATTACTTATTTTGTCACTAGCCAAACCAATGATTCATGAAAATAACAATATCACATTTCCTTATCTCCTTTTATACTTTTCGTTTCTCCAATTGTGTTCTTTTATCTTCAGGCAACTTCCTTTTGAGTCCGATTTTATTATTCTTTATTTTTTCGATTTGGGCTTCCTGTCTCTCAATTTTTAGTCCTCTATACATCCTTTTGTACCCTTACTCAGATTAATTTTTGCTTTTCTTTGATCTTTACTTTTTTTTTAGTTTTTTAAGTCTTCAAAGTCTTTTGTCTACTTCATCTCTTCATTTCTATCGCTTATTTCTTGCGGTTGTGTAGGTTCATTTTTGTCACTACTTTTACTATTCAGATCTTTACTTATTTCTTTATGTATGTTTCTATCTGTAATATATAGTACAGACGGCTATACTAACATATTATATAAACATATAAACGTATTATATTTAACAGAATTAATATTTGTTGTAAATATATATATATACGAAATTCCAAAATGTCACATTTACTAGTCTAAAACTTGCGCCAAACTTTGCCCGTACTTTCGTCAAACTTTAACAATTCATCATTGAGATATTAAAACTTTGGCAAAAGTTAAGCCAAAATTCATCCAAACTTTTGCCAAACTCTATCCTGAAAGTTTGGCAAAGTCTCATTGGAAAACCTTGGCAAAGTATCGCGAAAGTTAAAAAATTTTTGCCAAACGTCTCTTTTTTTTACGCGGATGGACCTTGGCGCCACGGTGTCGTCGTTACTTTACATTGTCGTCGTCGTCGGCGCAGCTTATCAATTACATTTTTAGAGTACGCGCGAGCGCGGGGAAAAATAAATACACTCGATCGCCGTCCAGTTTCGAGGTGTTCCCTTATCTCGGCATCGAGCTTCTCGAAATTCGAACTCTCTGCGCCTCTGCGCACGTCACCCTGATTTCGTAGCGCGATACACATCCGGAATATGCTGATCGCAATAAATTCGTTATATATCGTGTGTGTGTGCGCGGCCACAATCGATCAAGTCCATTATCGCGAGGCGTCAAGAATCGCCGCGCTCGAGTGAGGCGAAGTGAATCCCGCGCGGCGCGGGGAGAGAAACTAAAAGTCATCGCCGAGATAAGGATCTATTATATATTTTTCGTGTGGATGTGAGTTTCTTTTATACCACTGATTCGAGTAAAACTGAAAAGTTATTAATGACCGATGGAAATCAATCTTTATTAGAAGCCGCGAAACGTCGCTAACAAATTTGCATGCGAATTTCGCGAGAAACAAATAAACGCGAGATTGTGCATTCAAGGCTGAACAATACAGAAGAGGTATAATCTTTCTTTTTTACTTTATCGCGACGCACTTCTAGAGCGCAACCTTCGCCAAAAGTCCAAGCCGAAATCTATGTATAACGGATTTCTTTTTGACTTTCTTATCGGCGAAGTGCAAACCTTTTTGCCCTGCGGCGTAGTCGCACCTTGCGCGCGATGACTTATATCCGTTGTAATAGTATCTTATCGGGACTCGGCGATTTCGGCGTTTCGTGGAGAAGCCCAGAAGTGGCGGCAGCAAGACAACTCAGCGGCGTCAAAATGTGTACGAGATTGCACTTGTGTATAAAGCCGCGACGTTTCAAAGTTCACGCTGTGTTTTAATCTGCGGTTTTAAGTGAAAATTGAGGCGAAAATTAATAATCACGATATAATTGAGCGAGTGATATGTTCTTATTTAAAGTCAAAATAGAACACAATTGTTTTTAGATTATTCTTATTCTACTTAAGTTTATATTTGAGTAATATTTTCATTTAATCAAAGTGTTGAATTTCTCTCTTTATTGAACTACAAAATTAACTAAATTAGTGATCATTCAGTATAATAGCGTTAGAATCTAATTGTAAAAAGGTTCATTGCTTCTTCTCCATAAGAAGAGAGAACATTTTACTCGCTCAATTATAGTGCGGTGATATCATCTGAATTTAGTGAAATCTGATAATACGAGTGGAACTGATAATATTGTGATTACCCAATCTAAATTCCGTTGTATTCTACTCTACTACAGTTTTCTTACTAAAACAATCATTATTCAATGAAAAGTCAACCGACGAGAATGTACAAATAATATTTCTTATCCCACAGCCGCAAATAGAAAACACGTATTTCTTTTTCTCCCCCCTTCCACCTCGATAGCGCAATAATTTATCCATCCAACCTATCACCGTCGTATTTTCCAAGCCATTCATCACCTCAACACACTCTTCCTCATTCCCTAAAATCCAACCCGCCAAAATCTCTCCTCGTAAATCCATCACCACACAACCATTCCCCGCACAATATAAAAAACACTCCACTGCTAAAAAAAAGAGAGGAATAATTAGCGCACTCGCGAATTCCTATACGAAAGCCTCGGAGATTCACGACTATCCTCGAGCGCAAACACGGCTCCGCTCCCGAATGAAGAAATTAGAGTCCCATAAAATTGGGGACGCGCAATTAATTCGTGCACTCGCTCGCGAGCTCCGGCAAAACAAAGACCGAGCCTGCTGCTATGCCTCGCTCACGATTCGACTTTCCGAGCGGCAGCGGTGTAGACTGTATAATGCTACCATGGAGCACGGCGCGGAGCGTGAAAGTGGCCCACGCCACACTCTCCTTATGTGTTGTAGCGTAAGTGTACGTGTAGGCACGGACTTATTATTCTTTCGATTGCCGAGTATTATTATTGTGCATTATATGAAAGTCACTTTTGCGTCCCGCGGAGCAGCCGCCTATAAGTCACCGATATTCTCGTTCTCCTTTTCTTCTATTTACCATCGCGGAGTGTGTTTCTTTTTATGCGCGCGATGACGCCGCGAGAAGAGCGCAGGGATAATTCGTTCTAATTAATATCGCTGCGCATCGAGAGTTCGTTACTTTCGTAAGGCTTCATTAGCGACGCTTACTCGAGACAATGCTCTCTGATTTTTGTCCATTCTCGAACGCTGTGTGTACGAAGAGAATTATATTTCACGATGTACGGCACACAAATATTTTGACTCGGGGAAGGCGAGGACTTTGCCTTTTTTCACAAAGGAACGCTCGAGATTTGGAGCCCGCGCGCGACAAAGGGCGATTTTTGTGAGCTTCTGGCTGTCTTTTCTGAAAAACGACGCCGAGAAGACGCGCGTGAAAAGAGCTGCGAGGGACTCGGACAATGGGCTCGTTGGCCCGAAGCGTTTCTATGTACGAGAGGTGGGCGATTCGGATATAGACTGGGTTTGTTTTGAGGTTAGGTGTAACGCGATCGCGGCTTAACCTCCGATAGTTAGAGAGGAGATTGTCTGGGTTTTCTTTTTTTGCGTGTGGTAGGAGATGCGATTGAATTTGTGGAAATCCGCTTTTGATTGCGGGTTGGCGTTGTGTTGTAGAGTTTGAAGATTTAACGCGAGAGTTGATGTATTGAATTTGGAGTAAAGATGGTTAGAGGCGTCAAAACGTTATGGCATTTTATTCTTAATTGTATTTTTATATGAAAATATCTTTTTTGTTTTCTTATTTGAATTAGCTTTATTTTTCTGCTAAGAAGAAGATGTAACTTAAGACACTACAACGTAGACATTAGAATGAAATTTTTATGGATCTATCGTAAGAGTTAACATTAATAGAAATACGTATTTGTAGTATATAGATAATGTTTAGAAGGCTGCAGATATAGGTTAATTTTACCATACAAAATATACAAAATATAATATTGTTAAAATTGGTGCAAGCATTTATTCAAATTGGAGCTACATCATTATTATTTGTAAAAAGTTAGTGAAACTGCCAGCCGGTTCAATAAAAAAATGTAGTTGTAATGTACATGAAATAAAAAGTTCTGCTCACGCATTACTTAATAATGTTTAACAATGCACAGTCTTTATACTGAGTTTTTAAGCGTATAAAAAGATAGTTAAGCAGCTTCAGAATCATTTGTAAAAATTGCTTTGCATCAAGTCGTATCTTATTATCAAGACAATAGCCTACAATTTCACTCGACAAAATAAACTTCAATATACTCCTAGTATGTAAGGAACGTACGCCGCAAGCCATTAAAGCATATTTAAGCATACTAAACTCCAAAAACAAGTTCCGCCAGCCGGTTCTAAATCCGCTCGCCGACCATAAAGCAATCCTTCGTCCGCGGAAAAATACGTTGGATACTCTCGCTCGCCCCTCATATTCTCTCTCGCCCACGATCACTGACAGCCAAACGTATCCCCTCAAAATCGAAACACATACACACCACCCACGCTGCTTAAAATTCTAAGCTCCGCACCGGATAAATCCGAAATTCTCTCTCTCTCCCCATCGCTGTTTTAAACGCGCGTCGCTAATAAGCGCCGAGGCAATTCGCGGCTAATAAATGAAAACACAAACTGCCGCCGCGTAGATTATACTTGCAAATCGGCAATTATGTTTGCTCTGCAGCCACGGCCACGGCCCCATCCTCCCGCGATTGTTTTCCAAGGGAAATAAATCGCGGTTATTTTAGTGCGTATATATACACACACACACGCGTCGCTTCTCTTTCTACGCACAGCATTTATTAGATCGAATTTCTTTGAATTAAAAAAGTCGCGCTCGTAAAAGTAACGCGACTGCCGTTGCCGTGTATTATCCACACACACACGCGCGTACAGCGGCGCGCGTGAATCGAGACGCGAAATCACTGTTCTTAAAGCTTATTAAACGCGCCTGTGTTTTTCTGCCTATATACTTCTTTGCTTCTTCTGTCTCGGGGTCTCTTGTAATTTTATACTTGATTTGCCGATACAGGGATTCGCGCGCGCGCGCCGTATACTTTGTGTGTCGTTTTTGGCGTGTCTTCTTCCTTTTTGAGGAGGTAAACCGCTGCATGCTCGAGCTTTAACCGTCCCCGAAATATTTCGTCGAATATAAGAAGCGAGGTGTGCGAGGTTGTTTTTTGCGTGGTTTTTTTTTTGGATGCGAGTGCGGTAGTGATACTCGAGTTTCATCTCGCGCGAAACACGCGTTATTTATAGCGAGAGTTTGCGTTTCGTTGGCTTGAAATACGCTAATTATCGAGTCGATATGACGGTGTGTAGAGTTTGTTTTATGAAATTGTATCGTTAGTAGGAGTCGATTTATAAAACGCTTTTTAGAGTAGAAACTATAATCGGTATGATGCAAATTCAAGTGTGTCGCCAAATTTACACGTTTTAAATGTGTAATTTACTTATATACCGATGTTGCTTTACATGTTAAAATAATATAACACTCGGAAATGTATAAAATTGGCAACAAACAAGACAACAATAGATTTACAGTATTTTAAACGCTTATAGCGAGTGTAATTTAACAGACTTGAGATTTACAATGTCGTTACTAATCTAAGAAATAGTCTGATCTAACCTCAAAACGATTACTTTTCTACTAGTATTCCTCGAGCGATATTTTTTAGAATATTATCTTAAATCATTAATTCATCACTCGGACGAAATGTTTTACACAAAACAAACGTACACTTTTAATTCATAAATATCCTTTCCAAGCAACATCCCTACAAATATTTTCAACGCATAATCTCTCAACTTTTACAACACCCATCAATGCATAATCGCCGAATTATAAAAATTTAGTACTTCCACGATAAAACCGAATCATCCGCTCCCACGTTCCGTTCAACGCCTGAAAAGTCACGATCGACCGGTCGGTACTTTGCCGTCGGATTCCCGATTCTCCGACTTATACCGCGCGACGCGTTCGTACAACCTGATTCTCTTCTCTCCGCGGCCCATATATCTCGCGCGCGTCGCAGCTCGAACATTACGGCATCTTGCGTAAAACCCCGACGACCGAGATATCGATATTGCTTATCGGCTCGACTTCCCCGACTATTGCGTACATATGTAAGACACGCGCGCGCGTGTGTCTTCGATTTATATACGCTTCGAGCAATCCGTACAACGATTCGACGAATGTAGAAGCCGAATCGATGGAATTTCACGTTTGATTGATATTACGCTAGGTTTTGAGTGAAAGAAGACATTATCTTGGTTGAGGTTCTGCTAGAATTTTCACCGTATTTGACTTTGGACGCAAAAGAATCTCACTCGCGTTATTGCGTACACGTAGGCGCGCTATCGTAGCACTTTTATCTGTCGGAGACACTATGCAACACTCGTATCGATGCTTTATTATCTAAATGGGTCATTATAGATTTCTACTTTTGTTGAAAAATCAGAGTAACGGCGATTCTCGATTGCGCTCCGTAAGACCAAGGCAAACAGTCCGAAACCTTCCTCGTATAATGATAAAGCGTCGCAGAACTCCGCGGAGAGCTCAACGACTTCGGTGGTTTGCCGTGTGATTAAAAAAAAAGAAGGTATTCTCACCTCGCGATAGGCTTCCGTCGCTACCCGACACTCCGTCGAACGGCAAATTCACTCCGAATCAAAGAGAATAAAATACTGCGATGACTCGAGTATTGCTTCTTTGCACAAAAGTTGAATTACAATTTGTAGCTTATAGAAAACTCAAAATACACGCTCGATTTACTAGGACTATCTTCCCCGTCAAGCTGCACAGAAGTCACGATACCGATACCGACCCAGTTCTTGATCAGGACCCAATTCCTGATCATTTTCTTACATAAAATATTACTTTAAACTTGTTGCTGCAAAAACTTTATGAAGATTGCAGATATAACTATCTACTATTTAGATTTTCTTGTTCAAAGTCTAAAAAGTTTAATTGTAATTGGCTTTTATGGAAAGCAGAGTTGATCAGGAATTGCTCTTAGCTGATCAGGAACTGGGTCCGTGATGGAGTACTCCTTTAGAGCGATTACGATTGCGAACGCGGTCAACGTGCCGTCGGCTCGCGCAAAAAACTCCCAACTATCGTCGAAGCTACACTCTCGGTATCTCCAAGCTCTTATCTCCCTACCGTCTCTTAAAAGAAGAAAAAAAGAAGAAAAAGAGACCAGCCAACGCGATTAGGAGCCGCGCACCTACAGCCGTGCTGCCACCGCTCGCTAAAAAGGAGCACAATAACGCACGCGCACATGTAGATGATTCGATTCGCTTACCTTATCTCTAAGAAGCGTCCCTCGCGGCCTCGATACAACGAGTCAGTTCGTGCTGCGTGTATGTATATATATATATGATATATATATATATCGCACTGTGTATTACAACATACAAAAGCGACAAAACGAATCTTTGAACATGTGTATATTCAGGAGTCGCTCTCCTTATCACTAGCAAGTTGTATCACCATGATCACTACACTCGCAAATCACACACACGGCACATCGTTTAGATCGACCAGTGATATTCCGGCTGCGACTGGGCCTCCTGCTCTCGGTTGTTCTCCCTTGCTCTCCACGGCATGTCACTTCTCTTCCCGGCCTCTGTCCAAGCCCATAAACTCAGGCGCGACACACACTTATTGATATCTATCCGTACGGAGAGTAACAGTACAATATCGACGAGATCTCACTCTATCTATATATATATCTATATATATATACCCGACAGTCCGTCAATATTCTTCCAATATATATATATATATATATATATGTATATATATATATATCTATGCGCGTGAAATTCAAAACGGAAACACCGCTGACGCGCGCGCGCGGTCTTTTCAAAACACACACTGCACAAACTCCTAGACCTGTCCCAATGGTATCTATCGCGTCACAATACTGGACTGTCGCTGCTGCTGGCTGGCTGCTGCTGGTGCTGCTGTTGCGGGCCGACACGAGCGTCGCTGACGCGATGCAACTGTCGTGGCACCCGGCGCGGAACTAAAGCCCCCACGAAAACACCGTGCGCCCGAGCCTCTCCAGTCCCCCACTCCTCCCGCGCTGCCACATGCCCTTCTCTTTCTCCTTCGTGACCGCGCGCGCGCGCGCCTTCGGCTGGGCTCGGCCGGGCTCGGTGCAGGGGCCCGGAGGGGGCTAGCGGGCTTCTTCCCCCTCCCCGAGCCCTCCCCCCCACCCCCTCCCGGAGAACGCCTACGAGACACGCCGGGGCCACCGCATAGGGCCGCGACCTACCGGCGGGCGGTAACCACGGTAGTGTGCGTCTCCGTCGGGAGTGGGGTGGGGGGGATGGTGGACTCGGGAGTGCGAGAGAGAGAGAGAGAGAGACGGGGAGGGGGTATATCGACTCCTACTCGGGAGTTCACCCCTCCACTATGAGGCGCGAGAGAGAGCTGGAGCTCGGAGTTTCTTTCTTTCGGTCGGTCGTTCGTTCGTTCTCTTTGGGGAGTGAGAGAGAGATGAGAGAGAAGGAGAGAAGTTTGTACGTATAGGAGGTACGTGGATGTGGATGGGGTTCTTTTTTTGTTGGAGGTTTGAGTTTGCAGAGATGATTTTTTTTTTCGTGAAATTATATATAGGGGTGTGATGGAGCTGGATGTGCAGGAGGGGTTCTTGCTTTGATTCTGCGAGGACGTGCTTTGTTAAGGGGGATTCTTTTGTGAGAGGCTGTTTGCAGTGGTTTTCAGGAGCGTTGGAAAAATGAGGTTTCGCGGAGGAATGAGAGGATAATTGAATTAATATGATGGTGTAGAGCAGAGATTTTTAGTAAAATTGGAGAGAAAATTATTGTTTGCTTTGCTGTTATCAATAAGTTTTATAATTTAATTTATCATTTTTTTTTATTTATCCTTTGAAGCATTTTTAACCAGGTCTTATTTTAAAAAGCAAGCAAGAAAGTAAAATAATTAGCACTATGGGTGCAAGTATAGTTAGCAAATATATTATTAAGATGCAGCATAATACGTATTGTATGATTATATTGGTTGGTAAATTCTCAATAACATTCAGTTTTAATTATTATATCTTACATTTTTAAGTTAAGCCTCCACTAAACAGTTTCTATTTAAATAGTTTTTTCACCTACCAATAAGACAATTAATATCTAAATCATTCGTTAACTCTATTTGTACTCTTAATATAGCTCTCATCGATCTAGTCTACTTTAAAATACAGCAACAGAATTAAGAATATATAGATTTTAAAAACAACTCTATGGAGTCAGCAATTGACAGGGACCTATATTTTGATTGTTTTTTAAGATAAATTAATTCATAGATAATACAAAAAATTCAATGTGAAGAAATAATATAAATCACTACTCTAAAATTTATATCTAAAGTTTGATAAATTTATGTAAAATCATTTCATATCAATGGGAAAGACTGATAAAAATTATTCTTATAGTTGATCAAGAAACTGGACTCCTAATTTTTTTTCAATTAATAGAAATATCTTTAAATAGGCATTATAGAAAATAAAAAAATACACATTCAATTATCTGTTACGATGTAATGTAATTTCTTGGCAATAAACTATTCTTATAAATATTGAATCATTGTAATTCCGTTGAGAATTACGTACATTACGGAAAGTGCTAATAAAAAATTTATCTTTGTACACTATACATCGAATAACGTCCAGTAAAATTTTATTTTACTGTTGTGTTCGCGTATCTCTCTATATTACAAGGCATGTAACAACAATTCCAATGATAATAGAATGATAATAACAACAACAACAAAATTATAATGGCCAGTTGTGATCTTATCGGCCGCTTATTTGAATTTATAATAAAATTCATTTATCGATGTTCGTATAAGCAGCGTACGAACATTAGCGAAAATTAATATAATTTATAAATTGCTACAACATAACCATAACTTATATAGACTTTCACTGATTCACCATTCACGGCACGTCGTTGAATCGATACTCTTATCGAACAAATATCTATACTCGTAAAAAGCGTCGTAAAATATGCATTATTTATTCGCTTCCACCACGACAATCCTAATTCGCAGCTGCGCCAAATTGTTCATAAAACAAATAGACAAAAATGACGATAACACGACGCGTTTGTCATTTAAAAAGCAGTCGGCAATAAAAAGAAAAATCTGGCAGCGACGCTCGTCGTAAATCAGCGACACGGCGCGAGTCTCCGCAACGCGGCGCGCGTATATAATTTACGTAATAAGTACGTTCCGTCGAAAAATCACTTGCGCCGCGCGTGTATATATACGAACTTGCTCGCGCGCATATCTCAAAGTGCCAGACATAATATGACAATGTGTGTATAACGGCACAATGCACAACTATATCGGCTCCGATCGCTATTTGGCTTCGCTCTTTCGCCGGCCCTTTTTTTTTTTTACAACGCCCACGCAATATTTTGCCCTATCGTCGAGCGCATCGGACGCGAAGTGCTTTTACGCGTTACGCAAGAGGAAAACTCGGGAAAATTGCACTCGAGAGATCGCGAGTGGTGAGTAATGAGTTATAAGTGAAATGTTCCGGTACGATCTGTAATCTTTTTCTTAAGTTTGTTCACGAAAATTTTATTATGATTATTGTATCAAAAATGTTGTTCAAATATAAGTACAAAATCTTTTATTACATTTGTACCAAATTAGCTAGTAATATGGAAAATAATTTTGTTAAATATTAATTAACGAATGTCAAGGTATTTTAATTAAATATTATACTCGTGCATTTTGTGTTTTGTGAAAATTGAAAGAATATGAAACTCAAAATTCTGCGTCTTTGTAGAACCAAACAATAAATGTATCTCTTTCGCGAAATAAATTGTTTTTACTTGAATTTTATTATTAGTTTCTTAACAATTATGGATTAAATTTCCAAACGTGTAAGGGAACAAATTTTGAGGTTTTATAGTCTTGTTATGGGGGTACGATATTACACCTTCAGAATAAAGCTCAGATAAAGTAAACACTCAGAATTGTGTTTTCGGAAAACTGACTGAGAAGCACAACTTTTCAAAAGCTAATATATTTCCATTTGAAATTTATTATCACATTATAGCTTAAATCTGTTTTTACTCGTTTTTAATGTATATTAGGTATAATTTTTATTATCTTATAAAATCTTTTTGGCACTAAAATCAAGCTTAAAAATATTGATTTGTCTTACTCTATGGAGGTCCAGTATAAAACAATACAGAACGTTCAGATAATTTAAAAACTTTGAAACATATGAAGTGGTTTAAAAAATATCTGTGAATTTTACTTAAATAAAAAAAAATAATATTATATGTTTCAACATTTTTATAATATATAATGATGGCCATTAAAAATGTACAGACGTGACCAATTTTTCTATTACAATCAAAGAATTCGATCTTTACCGAATTTCCAATTTTCATCACTTATAATACAATTATAAAATCAGATGATACATACAAAACATGAAGCATTTTATCTTCCACTTGCCAAAACTATAACTTAGATCAGGATCACATTCAAATCATCTTGATAAGTAATCCCTATCATTTTCGCTGACCCACCAAAATAACTTACAACCCCATCAAACCACCTCTAAAAAAGTCACCTTCTCATCTCACCTCTCTCTCTCCTCCGATCCAATCGCACCCACCCATATACACTCCAAACAACCGCAATCCAGCTCGCGTCAATCCTCCTCTAACAAAAGAAAAACATCAAGCTACGAGAAAGAAAAAAGCGCGTCAACTACACTGCGAGGCGTTAAAAAGGGATCAACGCCTATATACCCGAGCTGCACGCGGGGGTTTCGCTTTTCCATCCATCCACACACTCACGCGCGCGTCCGAATTTAGATCACATCGGGGGAAAAACGAGAGCTACCGCCACCGCCACGTGCCTCAAACCGCGCGCGAAGATTACGCCCGAGATATATTCCTATTATACCCCGCGTGTGCGTACACACACACACACACACGCGCGCGCGTATTATAATACAGAGCAAGGAGCTGAATCTTGATACAAACGCGCGCGCGCGAGCCTGGCGCGCTTATCTAGATGAGATACGCCGATTAAGATACGCCCCTATCTCGCAGTCGTCGTCGTCGTCGGGAATCTGAGAGACGACGCCGGGGCAGCTATGAGACGAGAGCGGAGCAGAGCGTACACTGCGCGCTGCAATTTTACGGGGGGCGAAAGAGAGAGGAGTATAGTTGTCTTCTTAATCCGCTTCATTATCTGCCCCCGCGGTGGGATGTCGGGGGGCCCCGACGGCGCTACGATGCGTGCGTGTGATTTTTCCCCGGAGTGTATATATAGATATATGTAGTGCGGAGGTACCTGCGTGTATGCGGCTGACGCAGGAGAGCTTCAATTATCCTTTTATAAGGCACAGGAGCTTCTGCTGATGCGGATGCGGATGCTTAGCTTTCGGGGGAAGTTCTTTTTTGGAGGGGAGGGGGTGGAAATGTTCGGATCGATAAGGGATCTAGGAAGATTGCTTTGCAGTCTACGTGCAGGGAAAGAGAATGTTAGGTTTTGGACTAATTCGTTTCGTGTGTTATTTAAATATTTTAATATCTATTCTTGTTTATTTGAGTATTTACTAGGTTACATTTAGTAATACACTGTTAAAAATTGCTTGAAAATTCAATTACAAACTGTATTTGAAAATTCAACTTTTAATAACTGAAAACCAAATTCAGTAACATTTTATTGAATTTATGATTCGGCATGCATTGCTAAGTAAATTCAAGTACATGTAACTGAAAAAACTTATAAAATTTTCACTAGCATAAAAACAATATCAAATAGCCGATTAGATTTTATAATCTTTCTCTACCATTAATACTTTCTATTATTAATAACAAAATTAAGTAGGCTCGAATCCTCTTTATATTTATCTGTTTGAATAAATCTATCTTAAGTACCTATAATAAGATTGGAAGTATGTGTTAATTTAATCATTTTGAAAAACTATTGCTGTATAAAAGTACTTTTATGCAAGTTTTATAATATTTAATTTTTGTGGCGCAGAATGCTATTGAAAATTCAATTCAGTTCTTGAATTTTCAATAATCATTCATGAATTTTCAATAACTTATTCTTGAATTTTCAGTAGAAATGTAACTGAATTTTTCAATTACGTGCGATATCTTAGCAGAATATGATGCTTTAATTAATGAGGTTGTACTCTGCAGAGATACAAAAACATCTATATGCAGTCTGGTTATAAGAGAAATACTTAAAAAGTAGAAACATCCCTGGTGGAAAATTAATCTAGATCTATGTAGATCTATCTAGTTTGCCATGTGAATAATCGAGGGCCTCGATAAAACTAGATTATTTTCTACCAGGGATACGATAAAATTATAAGTTACTTATAAACTACTTAATACTAAAATAAAAGTGCTTTTATGATTTATAGTTACACAGAGGCATAGATCATAAAAACTCAGATAATCTAATCATATCATGTTGCTTTATATTTTTTTATATATTTATTTGATTATATGCGGGTACAATACCTCTTTAATTAGAGACGAAGAGAAATTAAATACTTAGTGACGCTGTACATGAGAACAAAATTGATAAAATATATAATAATAACTTTTATTTTATTTTAAACTTCAATTTTTCAATGTTTTGTAAAAAATTATGCTTTTAGCACTATTTAAAACAATTTTTAAACTCTTAGCTCTTTATATAATTATATTTATCCTAAAAAATTATCCAGCTTTTTCGGGGGCTAATAATCTAGATAATTTTCTAATAAGATATTTATTTATTTATTTTTTTATGTATTCTTTTATTTGATATATTTATATTTAGTCTTAAAACAAGTCAGTGTATAGAAGAACTCCATTCTCTCTTATATATTTTATATTATAATAAAGTTATATTACGTTATCTCTTTTATTTGATGAAAATAAATATTGATATTGCATGTTTAATGTAATAATATATACAAAGAACAGAAAATAATGAAATATTTGTATTAATAATAATATTATAATAATTCATAAAATGTCTAAAAGCACAAATACAATCTATATAATGAAAAGATTTCTTAAAAAAGATTCATTCCCACTAAAGCTCTAATTTATTCATTCGCCCATCCAACCGACAATCCACTTATAAATGTCGAAATTAAGCAAAAATTATATTTGTTCATGAATAAAATCCGCCAACAAGCGAATCATTTGAATACACACATCCGCGTATTATGAACCCGGCGCGAAAATCCATCAACAACGCACGCCCAGCTCATTTCCATGCGTTACATTCCCGCGCACACGTACGATCCCCGCATTAATTGCATTTCAGCGCTCGGCTGAAAAACACTGCCCATAAAGCCTCTCCTGAAAAATTGCCCCCGTCCGATCGTAAATACACCCACCTCCAGCATTAACATTCAGACACCTAATAATAATAACAACGCGAGCCGCGCAAAAGAAAAACGGGGCCCCAGGAGCCTTGAATCATCCATTAACTACTCACGGAGCCAGCGGCAAAAGAAGAAAAAAAGCCACGCGAAATCCCATAAGTCTCCTCGCAAATATACCCACACATTATAATAAAAGAGGATCGGGGGCGCGGAGTGCGCGGTGCAGTTCACGCTCGGCTCGTTTCCCGGCACGTCGAATTCCTTAATCTCGAGATCCCGTGAAATTTTTCGCCTCCACCACGAGCAAGAACAAAAAAAGACGGAGTAAACGAACTAACGGCCGAGAAGAATGCACATACACACACGCATACACGTGTACCCGCACCAGTGGCGCAGGGAGCGAGAGTACGTACAAGTATACAAGCGAACAATCTGTACGAAGCTTGTACATCCTCTCTCTCTCTCTCTCTCTCTCTCTCTCGCGGGGGTATAGATCAGCCAATCAGATAGGCAACGCGGCCCCCTCGCGCGCCGCCGAGCGTGCCATTGTCACAAAATGGCGGCTCTAAATCAGCCTGACTCCGCCCCGGCCTCCACCTCCCCCCACTCCTCCGTATAGTTACAGCGCTGTGTAGCTTCCCCCACCACCGAGCGCTGGGAAAAACTCCGCCTATCGATTCATTTTTAACGCTCTTGTTTCTGTTCTCCCTTCTCTTTCTCTCGCGAGCGGAGAGTTCTTCCTTTTTACGCGCGGACGAACCTCTGGGTAGGGTAGAGGTGTGTGGATGTGATTTTTAGAGAAGCGAGACTCCGGAGAGAGAGCATTCAATTATTGACTATGTGTACGGCGGGGCTCTTTTCATTATTCGCGCGCTGTTATTGGCCATTTTCGTGCGGTGTACTGCTGGAAGTGTGTATATGTACTTCTGGGTGCTAGGGAGTCTGCGCGTGCTCGTCGCGAGTTAATTATCTTGTCGCGTACGACGCGGCGTCTTTTGCTGTACCGCGGTGTCTTTTTATCCTTGGGGGATGCGGGGTGTGTACTGCTAATGGATTTTGAAAATTATTGGGACGATAAGTTTCTGTGTGGTGTAGTAAATAAATGGCTTTGGGGTGGGAGGGTGGAGTAGGTACGTGATTTCGGCTTTATTCGCAATCGTAAAGTTCTTTGGTGCGATGATGTACGTTTTATCAGGCGCTTTACTGGCAGTAAAAAGTGACTTTCCGCAAATTTTTACCGGGCTGTTTCAATGAAACTTTATTCCACTGTGCCAAAATGAATAATTTATGTGGCTTTTTACTATTCTGAAATGGAGTTATTTTTCAAATATGACTTTTGGAGTATCGTAACAAATCCAGATCTTGTTTATATATTGCTACATAAATATAGTTTTCTTTCTGGCTGATGAAATAATTTTTGACTACTTAATATATTTTCAAAATCTAAAACGTTTAAGGTTTGAAAAATAATTGTTTTTATGGAAACAAGAGTTAATCAGAATTTTATGTGGCTTTTTACTATTCTGAAATGGAGTTATTTTTCAAATATGACTTTTGGAGTATCGTAACAAATCCAGATCTTGTTTATAAATTGCTACATCAAACTTATTGCTACATAAACATAGTTTTTTTCTGGCTGATGAAATAATGTTTGACTACTTAATATATTTTCAAAAACTAAAACGTTTAAGGGGCCTGCGGAGGCTCAGTCGGTAGAGTGTCGGATTCCCACGCCGGTGACCCGGGTTCGAATCCTAGTCTCTGCCGATTGATACAAGCACCACTGTAAAAATTACATGTGCTTTGTTTACAAACACACCGCAGATTATCACCACTTTATTATACCCGTCGTCGATTAGCACCACACGGAAGCAGAAACATGGCGACGTTAAATAAAAAAAAAAAAAAAAAACGTTTAAAGTTTGAAAAATAATTATTTTTATGAAAACAAGAGTTAATGAGAATTTGTGTATGTGTTGTTATGATTTTTTTTAGTAAATATGGTAAAATTTATTAAACTAAGAATTATAATTAAAATGTATTAAACTAATTGTAAGAATTATAATAAGTAGTACAAATTTATTAAAGTTTACAAAAAAATGTTAAAGTATACAACATCAACCCAACTGCTCTCATGTTTATCTTGTTATATATTTATCAAAATAGTGCTGAATCATTTCGCCATCACAAATACCTACACACGACAATTCTATAAATCTTTATACAGATCTTTGTCATAAATATATATTCATCCGAAAACTTTTAACAAACATATATTCCAGTACACAAACTCCAGTACAGAAAAAAAGCGTATTTAAAAACTAGCAAATCGTTACATAAATTCAACTTGGACCAGCTCCAAGTCGATCGACCAGAGACGCGAGACGCTAAAAAAGGGGGGAAGGGTAAGAATAAAGGCACTCTCACAGACTCCCAACTCTCCACTCTCGCCTGTACCGCACACATATATACACGTCCGCCTCCTCCCGGAGCTCGAACACGCCGGATAGCCTGTTTACTTAATACTTCGGCTACTTCCGCGTGTCTCCCTCTGCCTCTAAACTTTTTGCCAGGGCGAGGAGCGCGCGTGCGCAAGCGCGCCCGGCCATTCCTTTTCCCTTGACCGGTGACCCGGCGATAAGCCAGCTCCAGAATGGAAGGAGACAGAGAGAGAGAGCGAACGAACTCGGATAAAGAAAGCGACGTCTCCCTGCAGCGAAAAGTAAGTAGCTGCGCGCGCGGGAGTGTATATATAACTGGGGAAAAATCGAGAATTACACCCACCAGCCGGAGCCGAGCTCCTTATATATAGAGAAGAGAAAAAAAAAAGAGCGGAGGAACGAAATGATTAGGGATTGTTGAAAAAAAAAGGAAGAAGGAGAGTGCACGTTCTCTCTCGGGCTTTCTTTCTTAGATAACGCGGGAGTCTTCTTCTTCTTCTTCTTCTTCTTCTTCTTCTGCTTTTGTTTCCGGCGGACTTCGCCAAAACGTGCAGTCCTCCGACCGAACTCAAATTTGCCGCGATAATAACTTTCCCTTTATTTTCGCCTCGCTGACTTCTTCGTCGTCGTCGTCGTCGCTGGGAAGAGTCTCCCTTGAGGAAAAAGTTTCGGAGCAATTTTGCCCGGGCGAGGGGATTCTTTTTTCTTCTTTTTCTTTGATGATCTGGCTGCTATTTTTCATATCGTGGAGTTATACGTATATCTGAGTGCGATGACCTCGGTGAACTGTGAGTTTGCGAAACGTAACGAAATTGAGAATGTAAGTTTATTGTGTGTCTATGTGAGTTTCTTGGGATCACTCAAACGTGTTCATGTCTAGGAGTTTGTGGATGGGTGTAGAAGTCTACTGCAAATTGCATTTTAATTGTAGAAGCGGCGAAAGGAAATTTACTCGTTAAAACTGATTTAAACCTCTGAGCATTCTCTTGAAAAGCATGTCTCAGACTTGGGAATGGTTAATTTATTACATTGAAAGATTGATTTGAAAATATGATATGACAAGAAAGGAACAATAGTGAATCATAAGATAATTTGTTTGATTTGCACTGATTGTGAAGTGCTTTTCCTACAAAACTAATCTTCAGGAAAGGAAATTCATACGTACAAATTAGTTTATGTTTAATGTTTTTATTATAGAATTAGTGGGATATCAATAATTATAAATTAATAATTGTAATTGAATTATATACAAAGGGTGTATTCTTGGCGAGCACTCTTAGTAAAGTGAATGATTTGTACTATATTTTCTTACCGCGATACAGATTGAATGCTCCAGAAAATTTTGATTAAAGACGAACTAGACGAGAAGAAAAGCATCTTCAAGAGCTCGAATGACATGCGACGCCTGACGCGGTAAAAGATGAGAGCCAAAAGTACAATTGTTTCATTTCTATGAGCTCTAAAAATAGAAAAGTGCTTATGTAAACATAAATGTATTATCGCATACATTGTGATTATATAAAAAGAAATAATATTATATTATATTGTATTATAACAAAGCAAACTTAGATAAATTAACAATAAAAATAAAATATATATAATTATAAAACTGACGCGACAATATCATTTTCATATAACACAATGTCTTCACGATTTCTACAACCTTAAGTAGGTATATTAAATCCATTTACAAAAAAGATAAAATAATTAAGTCCAACATTCCAGAGTAAAACGCATACAATTAATATCACCGGATTAATTAACGTCCACAAAAAGAAGAATCCCAACCAAAGCTAATACTAACCCC
This sequence comes from Gastracanthus pulcherrimus, assembly GCA_949152435.1. Classification (NCBI taxonomy): domain Eukaryota; kingdom Metazoa; phylum Arthropoda; class Insecta; order Hymenoptera; family Pteromalidae; genus Gastracanthus; species Gastracanthus pulcherrimus. The sequence continues at coordinate 4,573,604 of OX424575.1, read as the reverse complement.
TGTCATCCAAAAAGAAAGAGAGAGATCTCCCTTTCAAACGTCAACGCAACTCGCACGTCCAACGAACTCCACTACCACGAACACAAAGACACACACACACTCGCAAGACACACAAGTCTTGTGTACTCTTCTGCTTGCCCGGCTCCAGCCCATAAATGATTTATGCCCGTCGAAAATTCTGTGGGCTTCCCGAGAATGAGCGATGACGCCAGATCTGACGCGAGCATCGTAAACGAACAGCCCCCAACACGACTCGGCCATGCTTATTATATACACGGCAGTCGAGACACGCTGGCCCACAGCGGTGCAATAATTTTTTCTCCCCGCACTTGACGTGCGCGTGCAGGAGATGTATATATATATACAAGTATGCGCGCCTTGTTTGACGGATGTGTGTCGTCCGAGTGGACCTCAAACTGCGGCAGATTATACCGATTATAAATTGTCGGAGGGCCCGCCCGGCTCGTTTGCTTGCATTTTGTCTCTCCGGCCCCAAGTTAACGATCCTGGTCTAGCCAATTTTCACGATATCGTCGGCCCTTTTCCCCTCCTCTGTCTACTTATCTGCCCGTGGCTCACTTGTAGACTCTTGTCTGCGATAATTAGTGGCACCTCCGTTTAGTTTGCGTGCTTTAGGGCGCCGCGGGCCGTAAATAGGATGAGAAGACGGGATGCATAAAAAGAGTAAGCGAGACGAAGCGTGATGTAAATATTGATAATTAGCGAGTGATGAAATCAATAAGAGAGTTTCATAAGAAAGAGTGATTTCGTGAAATTGTGTTAATGAGGCAGAAGTTACATGATATTTTCTTGCCTGTGATAAGTTCATAATTGTGATATTTATTTAACGGTTTTAAGTAAATAATGTTAAGAACAAAATAAATATAAGAATAAATTGTAGTGCATCTTAATAATGAGTTCTGAAGAGGGCTGTCAAAATATCAGTAGAATAAACATAGTTTTTACTAAATTCTGACTCATCAAGAAAGAAAATCCTTAACACTGAAAACAAACTCGAAGAAATCTGAGTGAAAATCGCTCAGAATAAGTGAATATGCACTTATTCTACGCTCAATAAATGCCTATTCATTTATTCTTCTAACTCCGTATATACTTACTTAGTAAGTGTGCGACTTTCACCTCAGAATAAGTGAATATTCACTTATCCTAAGTTACTTCACTTATCCCAAGTTACTTCACTTTTCCCAAGTTACTTCACTTATCCCAAGTTACTTCACTTATCCCAAGTTACTTCACTTATCCCAAGTTACTTCACTTATCCCAAGTTACTTCACTTATCCCAAGTTACTTCACTTATCCCAAGTTACTTCACTTATCCTATGTTACTTCACTTATCCTAAGTTACTTCACTCATTCCAAGTTACTTCACTTACCCCCAAGTTACTTCACTTATCTCAAGTTACTTCACTTATCACAAGTTACTTAACTTATCCCAAGTTACTTCACTTATCCCAAGTCACTTCACTTATCCCAAGTTACTTCACTTATTCCAAGTTACTTCACTTATCCCAAGTTACTTCACTTATCCCAAGTTACTTCACTTATCCCAAGTTACTTCACTTATCCCAAGTTACTTCACTTATCCCAAGTTACTTCACTTATTCCAAGTTACTTCACTTATCCCAAGTTACTTCACTTATCCCAAGTTAATTCACTTATCCCAAGTTACTTCACTTATCCCAAGTTACTTAACTTATCCCAAGTTACTTAACTTATCCCAAGTTACTTAACTTATCCCAAGTTACTTAACTTATCCCAAGTTACTTCACTTATCCTAAGTTATTTCACTTATTCAGATTTTGGGAGTACATTTTCTATAATTCTTAATATTACCCTTAAAGTGCGAACAATATTATAGAATTCAATGTTTATTGCGGTTTTACACCTGCTTTAAACAATAAAATCACGTATTTTAACCGTACATAAAAGAAATTACTTATTTTTATTGTTTTTAAAACAATATTATCGATAGCACGAATTTGCATATTATAAGAATCATCTACGAAAATAAGTACTAAGATACTTAGTTCACGAAACATTCTAACACATAAATAATAGTACATTTTACGAGGAAATGTGACTAAAAGTTCCTTTACTTTACTTAAAACAAGAAATTTTTTGCACAATTCTCAATATAAGAACAACCATGTTCTTAAATATACACTGAGAAAAAAAATGTTATGAAAACCAATTGAATTTTACAAATTGATATATTAAACAATTGATCATCGAGTTGCGCGTCGCCGCGTAAAGGTTAGTTTCAAACGTGCAGTAAAAATATTACTATATATATATGAACTTAAAATTAAACTTTGATGCTGCATTAGACATAAACACAATTAAAAGATACGAAGATGAACTTATTTTCTTACACGTGATGTTAATAAATCATCTCAATTTTAAGTATTAAACAGAATTTTATTATTGCATAAATTGATAAACAATGAACGATTTATTAACTATTGACAAATCATTTTCTTGGTTCAATAAAATGCAAGCAAAATAGTTTAGTAATTATAATGCGCATATTTATTTCGCCATATCCCAGTCAACCATTTATTAATAGTTAATAAATCTTATTAACAATAACAATTCCTTTCTCTCAGTGTACTACACCCCATATAAATTACAGTAATTCTTTGAAAATTAATTTTAATTACCCAGCGCCATTTCCCCCGAGCAATTACCAAAACTCCGACAAGCCTCCACCCTGTATACTCCCTCACGCACTCCGCCTAATGCGTGGACAAACAAGCTGCCATCCTATAGCGCCCGCCTCAACCATCCGAGTATAGAGTCTCCTCTCTAATGTCCACAGAAAAATGAGGCGCTTAATGTGCAAATTAGTCTGCTGGAGACCGAGCGTCGGGGCCGCTGTCTCTCCCTCTAAGTTTTGTTTTCCCCGGCGCGCAGCGCTGTATGCACCTGAGTTTCTAAGTAAGTAGCCGTAATGAGGCGCCATCGCCGCCTCCGCCGCCGTCTAGGGGGTGAGCGACGCGACGGGCGCGAGGATAATGGTGTGTATAGGTGTATAGACAGGGGAATGAGCGGAAAGTGGAGAGTGGAAAGTTAACGCGAAGAGGCTTTAAAGAACGATAATCTTCGGCGAGACACGGTTTTATACAGGCGGGGGGAACTTTTCGCCGGCGGATGTATACCTGTATAGTGGCGCCTGCGTTTCGTGCCTGGAGGTGAGTATTGGTGATTTCGCGATGCGGGGTTTCATTGTGTATGGTGTGGGTGGAATGCGGTGTGAAAAGTGTAGGGGTGTTTGGGGGATTGATAGTGTAAATTAGATTGTATTTGCAAAAGAAAGATGATATATATGTATATTTACGTTTAATGTAGCTCACATTGTAGTTCATATGTATTTATGTTTTATTTTTATAGGTAGCTACTCTCTTAATTTGAAATAGTGAACTTGTCACTAATTTGGTAGTTAATACATAAGTTAAAAGCCGGCAAAGTAGGGATCGAGTTTGCATTTCATAACCTAATTTCAGTTGACATTATTTTTATTTCATGAACATTAAATATTATTTTTATTATGTAATAACAAAATAATTAATTAATTAATGAATAAAAATGGCGCAACTAATGTCTTAATTAGAATTCTGATCCATATTCCCAGTGTAAAAAATTGGACAAATGCCTAAAATTATTAATTTTTCAAAAGAAAAATTATAATTCAATTCAACTTTAATCTTTTTTGTAACGTGCATACTAATGAATTTATTCATATTATCGGAAGTACCCTTTTAATCAATATATTTATATCAGTTATATTCGCAGCACCGTATATGAGTTATAAAATTTACTCTATGTAGGCAATCTACGTAGGCAAGTGGTCAAGACGTTGGACTGTAAACCTTGTGAACCAGAGTTTTATCCCCATCGCAGAAGTTTTTTTCGCATTTTCAATTTATTTCTTATTTTAATATATATAAATGTTCAAATGAAAATACATAATCAATATCTAATACATCTCATATATAATTATATACGCGTTTAAATAACAGCCTTATTTGTTTAATTTACTGAATATAATTAAATTTCACTGATTCAAATAGTGAAAATTTATTTCACTATTTCAAATAGTGAATATTCACTGTTTTTTAGTTGCTGAGTTATCACTATTTCATAATAAGAGAGTATATAAATATTCTAGAAATTCAGAATACATTTTATGTATAATTGAAATGTAATTTTCTTAGTCGAAGAGTCTCAGGGATATCTGCTTTAAGAATAATTTTATGGACATTCTCTTACTGTCCATAAATAATTTATAAAGCTGCTGGAAAACTACGATCAAGTATAGAAACCCCGTTTTGTTACGGTTTTATGAACATTATGCATTAAAAAAATACTATCTCTTTTATACGAAAAATAAATTAAATGTTAGAATGCTGCTGTTTCAGACACGCTAAAGTAGCATTGCAAACTAAAGTTTTATAAATAGAGATGTCAGTTTTTTTGAAAGCTGCTGTTATTGAATAGAATACATGTAAGAAAGATAAGCGAATTTTTTCTTTTTAGTAAAATCAATGTATATTTCAGCGCATTTTACTTTTTATATATCTTTGTATACATTCCATAATATATTTAATATTCTATAGAATACAAAAATGACTAATTTCCGTGATAGAAATCAATTTCATTCATAGACACTATTATGCAAAATCGTAAAATAATTATATAGGAATAATAGGATTTAATTTAACCAACGTTTCAACTACTTATGGTTGTATCTATATATAATTATTAAATATATAATCCTACAGCAGTTGCTAAACTGAAAGAAAATGCGATAAGGACGATAAGCGCCAAGCGCCCGCGAACGTTTATGATGTAAGAAAAGAAATTGTTAAGAAGGAGAATCCATGAACGAAGCCCTTGAGCGGAGAAAATAAGTCAGGCGTAACGAGAAAACTTTTTCTGCTCCTCCTGTTCCTCCTCCGCCTGCGAGAGCTTCTTGCTACACGTCGCAGCGAGCAGATCTACCGCGGGGCTAATAAATCCTCGAGGGCGATTAGAATTAATGCGAGATTAATTCCAATGGCCCTGATAAAATCCTTATCTCGCTTGTAAGCTTATTCCGCGAAAGCTTCGCAATAAAATTTTTCTTCCGAAAAAAAAAGGATGCGTATACTGAAATAAAGTAGTTCCCTTGTGCCGAAGAAAAATAAAGGCCGCGACACTGCGTAAAGCATGTCTCGGCGTTATTGATTTATTATTGATTATCAGTATGTTATATTTGTTATCTTTGCTGAGTCATAATGTAATGAAGCTTAAATCAATTATTGCAATCAATAATATTGAAACAAATATTATGACACTTTTATTTCTTTGTGTGAATATGCATGCAACATAATACATAATGTATTGCAGATTATTATCCATTCAGAGATAAGACTTGTTATCACTTAATAGCATTAAAACAGTAATAATAAACTTGATAATATTACTCAACAATTTAATCGATACCTACACGATCACCCCGATAAAGCCTATATTGTTTAAACAAAAATACTCCCAATCAAGTAACACCAAAATCTGCACACACGTGTAAGAAACTCATCACTGCCCATGTAAGAATTGTCATTACTGACAATACGGGCCACTGCTGGCTCTTTACTGATAAACAATTAATTTGACGCCAGTATCGCTCCGACACTTTATTTTTACTGGAATGATAACAAAGGGCCAGTAATGAAATTTTTATTATAAATGTCTGGTTTTACTGTAATGCCAGTGCTCAGTCGGTCTTGAAAATTGAAAAACAAAAGTATCGCGGATTTGTCATAACCTACTTTTTAACGTCTAATTTTTGCAAAATGTTATTTTAAAATATATTTGCTAATTATATAAAACAAATGCTACTGTTTAGTGGAATCATGCGATTAAGATCCATGCATAGTAATTTTAGTGAACCGGTAAAAGTCTGCCGTAACCCATGCAAGAAGATTCTAATGGCCCAATATTGGACGCGTACTTTTTGTCAGATGTTCAGTACTGTCAGATATTACTGTTCTAATGCTGGGGCAATACTGAAATGATAACAATGGGCCGAGGTTAGCAAGCCAGTACTGGGCCAATGCAGGAATTACAAGAACTGCCGATATTCGCAATTTTAGTGCAAAATATAACAGAAAATATATAATTTACGGCAGAGATTTACCGGTTCACTAAAATTACTATGCATAGATCTTAATCGCATGATTCCGCTGAACAGTAGCATTTGTTTTATATAATTGGCAAATATATTTTAAAATAACATTTTACAAAAATTATAAGTTAAAAAGTAGGTTGTGACAAATCCGCGATACTTTTGTTTTTCAATCTGATGTGCTGAATTTTCAAGTCCGGCTGAGTACTGGCATTCCAGTAAAACCAGACATTTATAATAAAAATTTAATTACTGGCCCGTTGTTATCATCCCAGTAAAAAAAAAGTGCCGGAGCGATGCTGGCGTCGGATTAATTGTTTAGCAGTAAAGAGCCAGCAGTGGCCCATATTGTCAGTAATGGCAATTCTTACATGGGCACATACCCAACCTATATATTTACACCGCTAATTACGCGCGATAAACGAATCGCCCGCCACCCATCACCCACACACCGAGCAACACGTGGTTACATACATACAACGCTCGCGCGTTTTCGAAACTAACCCCGCGATACACCACGAACCCGAAGCAGAACCCGAAGCTGCTGCCCCGATAATCGCCAAGATAATCGGGCGCGAATGGAAGGGTAGGTGGTGGGCTTTGGCTTCGGCTTTTCAAAGCGCGCGCGCGCGTCAAAAAGACGCGAGACATGTGTGTGTGTGTGTGTGTGTACTGAAAAAAAGAAAGCTGGGTGTAGTGTGGAGAGAAGATTAGGGAGTAAAGGCCGTGGGGAGTTTTATATTACATGGGAGCTGCAGGGGCGAGGCGTAAAAAAATGAAAATCTTGCAGAGTCAGGGGGCCACTTAAGGATGATTCTTTGGACGGGTCTAGGAGTATATAGGAGTTTTTAGCCGGATGTGTGCGGTGGGGCTTTTATCATTCGTAGATTCCACGGGTGTCAAAGGATGAGGGTTCTTCTTGGGGTTTGGGCTGTGAATGTATTAGGATCTTGGAATTTGTATGGAATATGCGATTGTTTCGTTAGTGCGTGTTGTGTAAATGTACAAAAAGTATATTGCTGAAAGAATTAGAATTAAGAAATTGGAGGGACATGAAAGCAACAAAATTCAATAGGTACTCATTAAGTAAGTTTCTTTATATAATAGCTCATAATTATAACACATTTGATAGTGATTATAACGAATATAAGAAGTATATTTCATTCTTCCGAACGGTAGCTTAATTAGCCTCGAAACACTTGCTCGAGTAGGTGAATTATATTTCTCGAACGTATCAAAACATTAGGAAAGGTCCGAGGGAAGGACGCGCGAGCGCGGTATCTCGAAAGTGAAAGAGGTACCTCACTCGAAAACCGGAGAGTCACACCGCTTTGAGCTCCTCTTTGATTAACTTAATGTACCGCACCTTGTCGGTGTTCTCTAATTCGTAGTTATGTTTTTCTCGAGCCTCGAGCTGTTACTTCCTAGTGAAAAAGTGAGGTTTGGCTTTGTGGGTCGGGCAAAAAATGCATTTCATTTAAGAGATAATTTTGGCAACCAAGAAAGTTTTTCACATAAAATTAAAAATGATGATCGTGGTATATCTTTGAAATCTCTTATATTTTTGTTCATTTTATACTACATAAAATACAAGTAATTTTAGGACTTTTAGGAATTTATAAAGTTCTTATATTAGAATTATGGAAAATTGACTACCGTTTTATAAAGACGCTGCTGCAAAACTGACCATGTAACAAGGTTTTATTGATGTTTATAAAAATTTGAGATATATAAGGAAATTATAAATTTATATAAATAGTATGTTAAATGTATACCATATTTGAAATACAATAGAACCCTATCAAGGAGTTAACATTTTCAATACATAATCCCTCATTGTCCCAAGAGCTGCATAATGTTACTCTTTTTTCTTTCGCACTAGCCATAATTTAATTTCAAGTCTCATAAAATCCACGGACAAGAAGCCCAACAGTTTCGTAAACATCAGATACATATTCTTTTCACTTTTATTTTCTAAATCCAAGACTCGAGTATAAATCCACACCACTATCCCCGCAAACATTCGAAAAGTAAATTTCATAAATCAGCAGCAACCATCACAGTCCAACGTAAAACACACATTACGTCCCGCTCTCGGCAATAAAAACGTCCACTCGCAATCCCCGCGCATCTCGGAAAATTAGAAAGCTTCGCGCATTTTATGAAATCCCCCCTCCCTCGCTCATACGTACATATACACACGTATCATTGCGAGAATTCAGGCTCCCATCGAATTCTGAGAGCCGACGACGGGGATACTTCGCGATGCATAATAAGGTCGCGCGAGGCCCTCGTCCGTCGCGTCGTGACTTCCGCGCGCACGAGAGAGAGAGAGAGAGAGAAGTGCGCATGCAAATTTCGAAGATGCCATTCGCGCGATATTATAAGTCGTAAAGGACACGTATGTGTGTGTGTGTGTGTTTACTCGAGGTAGAAGCAGCTGAACGAGGTATATACGAGGACGAAGAGAGAGGAATATTCGCGGAAGATTTATGCGCGCGCACACGCGAGAGTATGGCTTGCGTTGTGTACTGGTTCTTTTTAATATTTATGGTGGTTTAAAAAGCAATTGCAGTGTTTGGTGAGTTTGGCAGGGAAGGTTTTGTAAGGATGTTGTTTTGAGATTAATCGTTAAGTAATATAAAGAGTTTGTGCCTATATACAGTTTTGGAGAGGGAACTGGGAGTTTGGTGACTGCACATGCTTAGAAACTGCCCTATAATATTTATATAGAAATGATGAGAAGAAAAATATAATTTTCTTCTTGGCTTTGTCCCTCGGTATATATGGTAATATATAGGAAAAGACTTTATCGATCTTCCCGAGACAGATAGTTTTTTCGTATATATTTATATAGCAAAATGTGCATTTTTGTTAAAAAATCTATTAGAAGAGCAAGTACTCTTAAGGAAAAAATAATTGTAGATCATATATTACTGCAGACAAATCTGCAAGTTTTAAAACATTCGCGGAAAATTGTGCAGAAAATCTTGCAGAAATTTCTACAGTTTTTTTCCGTAAGGGTAGAAATTAAAGTGCAAACAGTACCTTTAAATAATCGACATGTAATGCTATTATGATATTCAAAGACAATCACTAGTAAAATCCTTGCTCAAACTAAAAATGAATCCTCCTTATAACATTGAAAGCCTGCTTGCAAATCTAAATGTAAATGTACTAAACTATATCTTTAAGTTTCTTACAGAATGCTGTCTAAAGATCTAAATCTCAAAAATCTACAGTTTTGCTCAGTACAAGTATTGTATATAATTTGCTCAAATATAGCTGTATGTCGTCAAAATGTAAATATATTCACATGTAGAAATTGTAGCCAAATAAACCTCTTTGAGGTTTAAAGATTGCTAATAAATGCAAAAAAAAAAAATTTGAAAGATCGCGCCTAGACCTTGCTCAGACTTTGTTCAAATTGGGTATATCGAATTTGTCAAACTTTACAAATAGGATTCGGGAGCAATCTGAACAAAGTCTGTAAGAAATCTTTTATACTTCGCCGATACTTTTCCGATATATTCAAGACTTCACCACACTTGAAATTTCTTCGTGTAGTGAGTCATACCGTATTGCTAGACATAAAAATGTTTCATTGCTAAAATGTTACTAGCATTGTAATTTTCGAGTATTTTTTAGTTTTTTAGTATCACTTCGAGTAAAGCAAGGTTATTTTTAGTAAAATGGACAGTTTCCTGAACATTTAGAGTCCTCAGATGTTGTCAAAGTATTTTCAAAGACAAGCTTGTTGAGAAAAAAGACAAACGCTGTACAATGACACAAATGAAGTTTGACATTTTTACTCGCGATAAACTACTCGAATGCGTCTTAAGCGCACTTCAGACGGCGTTCACGGAATGCCAGTTTCTACAAAAAGTCCAAGAAAATCTACACTACAACACTTCTTTTGCGCAGCATCTCGAAAATCGATCGAAAGTCCAAACAAACGTCCAAATACACGCATCCTGTCCCATTCTCCACGAAAAATCGTCGTCTCGCCCACTCGAAACTGTCACTCCACCTCCGGAAACTACATCACATCCAAGTACCAGCATCGTCTCCTACGCGCGTTGCTCTACGTACAACAAACTCAATGCACGCACAACCGAATCGAAGAAAGGAGTGAAGAGAGCGAGCGAGCAACGACAAAAAGCAGAGAAACGCGAGACTCCACTACAGAAAGAGAACAAGCGCATATAAGTCAGCAAGAGACAAAAGGGTTCTCTCGAATGCCCAAAACATTATCCCGCGCGAGAGATACAGCGCGAAGAAAGAAGGAGCGAGCCGGTGCTTTTACTCTCCTGCAACAAAGAAGCCAACAAAAGAGACAGAGACCTACGCGAGAGGTATATCTTGATGGGGCCCTCTCGCTAAGTACTTTCGGGGTGCGCAGCTACACACCGGGAAAAAGGAAAAGATCGCCACGATGGATGCCTGATAAGCGCCGGCCACCATTTTCCTCTGGCTTTTCTCCCTCTCGAACTCTGCTAATGCACATAACGCGAAATCGCTGCAGGACTGCGTTATATATACATTGTCGCGTCGCCTCTTGGCCGACAAAAAGACACGGACGACGATTTGGGAGCGAGATAGGAGCGTCGCAGCAGCGGAGAGAAAGGTGCACTTTTTTTCGGGGAAAGAGGTGACGAGGTGGGTTTCTTCCCTCTTTCGCTCGAGTTTCAAGGGGTTTTGGGGAACGACGCCTCGTGGGATTTTCTTGGGGGCTTCGCGATGTCGATCGAGGAGGGTTGGATCGAAGGAGGAGAGTGGTTTTGTATTTTTCGCGAGAATGGGTGGAAAGCTGCAGCGGAGGTGGGCAGGTTATCGCTCGCAAATCTTGGGGAGAGCGTGCGTTTTGAGAATGCGGCTTGAAGTGGGCATTTGGTATTTTGATGGGTTTGTGTGGTTGTTGGAGAGTGTGGAGTATGAAAAGAGTTGGAACGAATGGTCTATTTTTGAGCTAAGCGAAGGTATTATATGGTTCGTAGTTTTATCAAATCTTGATTTAAGGAAGGACTATGGAAAATTTTTCTAATGCTGCATTGTGTAGGTACTTATTATTATTTCTTTGCTATATGGCAATTTCTACGTGATCTTGAGACAAGCTTATAGCCCTGTTTTAGACCGCACTTTACTAATACCTAAATTAAAGTTTTTGCTAAAAGGTCTTTATTTATTATTAACAACAAATTAGTAAATGCTCCATGGTAGTAAATGATCCAATTTTGATTTCTAGTTTTAACGCCAATTCTAAAAAATTGTGCCATGCACTGTGCAGGCTATTTTCTATTAAATGTATATCCCATTTATAACTAAAACAAAATTACTTCCAATTTTAGAATTCAAATAATACAATATTTGTCAAAAGTCATAAAAAGATTCTGCACACAGTTGTAGAATTCCTTTGATAAAGCTAAAATTCCCTCTTATAATATTCTACTTTTACACTTTTATAGTTTGTATTTACTAAATACTTTAACAAGCATCCCGTGTAAAAAAATTAGTCTGGCTATAGTCTGGCTCAATAAGTCTGGCGAAAGTCTTGCAGAAGTCCGGCAGAAGTATGGCTTTGGCCACTATGCCAGACTTTAGACAAAATGTGCAAAACAAAAGCATCGCGTCATGTCAAATTGCCAGTAACCTAAATTTTTTTCTCTTTTTTTACAAATATTCATATTTTAAACAACATTGCAATATGTAAAAAAACTTTTCTCCTATTTTATCGAAAAGTACGTATTTTCACTATTCTAGTCGATACTAATAATTAATGTACTACTCTAATTATTTACTTGTGAAAAATGAGTTTTCTCGACATAATTGAAAAAAAAGTCTGGCATAGTGGCCTAAGCCATACTTCTACCAGACTTTTGCAAGACTTTCGCTAGACTTGTTAAGCCAAATTAATCCCAGACTAGTGCCAGACTAATTTTTTTACACGGGACCTCAATCATCACAGTTCAACCCTACGCCTTATCCAACAGAACAAAGGACCAAAAGATAATAAAAATAAATACTATTTTTTCACCAAATAAAAGTACAAACTTACCTCAAAATTATACTACTTCTTCGATCCTCACCTAAACACTACCTACCCATCGCAACGCTACATCCACCTCATTACGCGTCCCGCAATACTCGCATCAATTTATCCCCCCCAAAAGAGAAAGAGAAAAAGAAAGCTCGCCCGCCGATAAGCATCTCAACAGGCGTCATCGCAGCTGAAGACAGTACAGGGAGACAAGGTCGAGACAAACGCAAAAAAAAATCAAAGACTCGCCCGTCGTTTACCGACACGCGCGCAGACGTTACGCGTTAGTGTCGCCTCTCTCCCTTCCTCGAGGATTATTTTCGGAGGGCGAAAAAAACGGCGGAGAGTGCGCGCGCGGTACGTCTTGCTTTATACTTGTCGGAACTAATGAGCCGCGCGTCGCCTTTTTTTTTCGTCGTCGTCGCGGTGCTGGCGCCGTCACGCGTATGTAGAGAAATTTTCCTGCTTTTAGGGAGGTTTGAGGTGGGTTTTGGGTGGAATTGTTACGAGGCGGCTTGGGGCTTGGGAAGTACGTAGTGTGTGTAATTTGAGAATTTGGATTGTTGGGGAAAAGTGTAGTCAAGATTGGAGAGTGTAGTCGTAATGAATACTTTTGTGGGGGCACGATAGCCAACAATTTTAATTTTTTGCTTATACCTATACATTTAGCATTTTAAAATAACTACTAGTATGTTCAAGTATGTTGCATTACACTGCGTGTTGTGACAAATATGTATCATATATAAGACTAAAATACATACAAACTATTAATCTAATAAACTATTTTTAACTTTTATTGATTCGTTGTGTTATGTGAAATATTGTAGATTTTTGGACAATGTTGGGCTTTCCAAACTTCTCACTCTTGTTTTGTGCTACTTAGATTTTTTCATAATAATGCCGTGTAAATACAATGTACTTTTCATAAAATTTAAATTATTTGCATTTCATCCAAAGTTAACAAGAAAAATATAGCGGGAAGCCTTTTAACAAATAATTAATTGATTTAAAATAAAGATAGCTTAAATCTAAAAGTGTAGAACAAGATAAAATAGATAATAAAGCACCATGTTTTATAGTTAACAGGGTACCAAAAATTGCATTATCTATGCGAATAATATTTTTGACAAAATTTTAAGCAAAAATTCTACTCAAACACTCATAATCTATTCTTTTTTGCTTTCTCAAAGAAAAAACTTTGTAACGATGATAATTTTTTTTCCAGGGATTCGATGAATCTCTATCTTCTCGAGGTTCCTCAGTCATAAAAATAGGTTTAGGGATAGGTTTTCAAAAAATGTCTGTCTGTATGTGTGTATGTGTATGTATGTATTAAACCAAATTTTTTTATCCACCATAACGCTTCAAGGGAAGCATATCAGGCGCTGAGATTATGCAGACATATTACATATGTTTGAACTTAAAACTGATTAGATTTTGGAGCTGAATGGATAATCTTAAAATCATTTTTTAGCAAATATATTAATTTTTAAAAATTTGTTAATTCGAAAAACAACTTTTTTGTTATTTTATACGTTGTACTTGTCAAAAATATGTACGTTTTTATAAAGTTGTCGGAATTTTCTTTCGATTGATATATCTTATAATAACTTTAAAGTTATTTCTGTGAAATAATAACAAAATATTAGTTTTAACAAATTTTTTAAATAAAAAATTTCTTTTTTGTCTTTTAATACTTTAAATTATTGTACTTCCAATACCTAGACGCTTGTATCTAATGAATTAATTACAACATTAATTTATTAATTACGAATTTTCATTATAAGATTCCTTAAATCGATTAATCAGGACCTTTCTTTGAGAAAGCATTCTGCTAAGGCATTTAGCAGCGATGTTTAATAAAGAATTATTCTTCAAGTCAAAATATCATTTGATATTATTTAATGCAGATATGCTCATTATTTGTACGCAATAAAAAAAATCGTATTTTCTTTAAAAAATCAGTAAAAGCATACTGCGATATATTTACATAATTGTAAAATTCTCATTATCCCGCGCAACATTTTATTAAAGTAAGAGAAATAACTCAAAAATGTATCTCTACAATCTGCCTACATATTACACATAATTCAATCACCTACACCATAACAATCTCCCAACAAGAATTCACTCCTCGTCAAACTACAAACATCCCATCACTAAAATCTCTCCACCAAGTACCTCCTCCAGATAAACTAACGAGGCAATTAAGCCTGGTTTGTTAATTTCACGGGGCGTCCAAGCCCCCCTACATCGTCCTATGCCTATACAACATTTTTATCGCGCTCTCCTAACGCTCACCGACAACAACTCTCGATAATATCCAAACCTCTTTACTCGTCATCAGCTCCAGCTCCTCTTGGGTAACTGTGGGTATAACTGCGGAGTTTTCGGTTAGGATAAGTTTACACACGGAGAAAATTTTCTAATAAAAATTATGACGAAATTCGCAATAAAAATTACCGTGAATGACTATAAAGCTGGGACACTCTAACTTTCCGACAGTTTTTATTGATATTTACGATAAATTTTACCGTACTGAAGGGTAAAATTTGCCTGCCGCAGAGTAAAAGTTCCCTGTACAAATCTTAGAGGAAACCAAAATTTGTGGTAAAATTTGTATGAAATATGTTTTAAAAATCTGGATTTTCTTCCAATTGTTGTAGCAGTATCATTAATACTTAAATAAGTACATTATACACATTTATATTTGAGTTAACCTAAAATGTGTACACGCTCAGTTGTTTCCTTTATCAGCTGTCTTCTTTTTCTCAAATCAGGCAAATTTTACCATTCGGTGCGGTAAAATTTATACTCTGTGCAGTAAAAGTTGTAGTCAATGAGGTAAAGTTTTTAGTAAAATATCAGTAAAAAGTGCCAGAAAGTAGGACTGTCCCAGCTTTATAGTTATTTACGGTAATTTTTACCCTGAATTTCGTTATAATTTTTATTAGAAAATTCTCTCTGTGCTCGAACAAATAATGATGTGATTCTTTATCTAGATCAAATCTAACCATTTCAATGGTGGATTCATAATAAAGAAAGAAAGGTTCCAGAACGTATACTGTTTTAATAAATGCTTTAGAAAGATTCACTTTCGCTACGTTTGTATTACTGCGTGTCGATTACTGTGCATACAATTCCCAAGTTAGGACCCGTAGTAATACAAGCATAGGTATAGTGTATATTACTGCGCTCAACTTCTGTGTTTACACAAATATATAAAAGAAAATACTATTCTTGCACAAACGCATATTCAAAAGTTAAAGCGATAATACATCATTTTCAAAGGCATATATTTACCAAAAAGTAGTATTCTCGTCGACTTTGTAAAATCCGCGATAATACCCACACTTGCCCTACAGACACACGCACACACACTCCCTCGCTCTTATCTGAAAGAGATGGAATCTACACTACTGGCACGGCTGGCAGCGCGCGCCGTCGCGTTATCTATCTCCTGCGGCGGCGGAGGTGGCGGAGGTGGCGGAGAGGCAAAGATAGCATTGTCGACGTCCGGTTTCGGAGCTGGAAGTCAAAGGCGGGAAAAGACCGCGACGCGGTTGACGATCGTGTCGAGGCGGTGTCGTGCGACTTAATTCCTTTTAGGAAAACCGTGTGTATATATGAGTGTTTCGTTAGATAAGAGAGAGAGAGAGGCGGTGGTTATCTTGACAAGATTGTTGGCGCGAGTGAAGTATAGAGGAAATTAGGGATCGGCTTTTCTCGTGTGTGTGTGTGTGTGTGTGTGTGTGTGTGTGTGTGTGTGTGTGTGTGATGTGTTGGTTGTTTCTTTGGACGATTAGGTAGGATGGAGGTAGGAGGGGAATCGTATTTAATTATATTCGCGGTAATTAACTCTTAGCGCTCGTTTGCATATTAATCAAGGGGGCAATCTTGCTCATCTCGCAATTTATTTGATTAAAGCTTATGCATATGCATGTGTGTGTGTATGTGTGGGTAATTACTCATAATTTTATTTCAGCGTTACACATACATGCATAAGTAATTGTTATTTCTTCTTTTACAGTAAATTGCGAGGCTCGCAGTGATTGTTAGATTGTTATTTCTTATTTTAATTTATGCTATATTAATACTAAATTTAAGATTGTCGAGGTTTTGCAGAAAAATGTAAGTTTTTGGCATCTATTAAATATACACTGAAAAAAGAGAAAAGCTCTCCTACCATTATAACCCTAAATATATTTTCGTTCGTTACCTTGACGATCGGTATAGCTCCTAGAGCAATACCGATTGCTGTGACAGCTTTACGTATACAGCTTTGACGTTAAAATGTTTTTAAAGTATTTAGAAGTAAATATGAGATTACTTCCTGCAATTGTCATTAACAATGTATTGGTTAAACGTATAAAATGTATTTCAAATTATTTTCCGAGCATAGTTCAAACACAGTGTAAAAGTTGTTCTTTTTTAATAATTGTTTTGGATACTTGATAAAACCATAACCATAAAAAAATACCCGTTGGCAACGCGGTGTTTATCAGAATTTCACCGCTATGTAATATGATTGTAGCCACATGATTTTGCTGTCCTTGCATTAACTGCAAAATTGAAACGTGCATTAATTTATTTGCAAAGAAAAATCCTTTCGGCAAATTGCTAGCTATATCAGCTACAATGTTATTCTATTTAACGAAGCATAACCTATGAACAATTAAGTGTTCTTACTTACTAACTGTATATTTAAATATAAAATGTACTTCATTATTCTATATTTATGATCTTTTTAAGATAACTTATTAAAAAATTATTTAAGAATGATGATATAAAATCTTAATTTTTTTATTTTCTTTTATATTTTAATTTTGTATTTCCACATATTAAAATATTCTTTGAATATAAAACCGATTATAATCATATAGATGTAATAAATATTGTAATTAAAATCATCGTCTCTCTTTTTCCAGTCTATATATTGCTCTCTTAACTATAACACTTTAGCTGTGGTAACAATACTGAATCGTGACTAGGACATCAAAACTTTGTATTTGTTGCTCAGCGAGAATCTATCCAACTGAGCGATTCCATTCCTTCAGTGTATATTAATATTGTAATACGTACTATTGATCTCTATGAGTTATTTATTGATAAATTATTTACAAATTCTGATAAATTAAATTGTAATATAATTAAAACAATTTTTTTTCACTTAATGTACTATAATAATAATAATAATAATTTCTTCAGCATTGACAGGGGACATAAATCAAGACGTTTATAATGTCAGCATTGATTACAAAAAAATAATTCGCAGTAAGTAGCGTGTATAGAATATAAGACTACTCGAATCTCCCTACATACTTTCCACTTTCTTCCACTAAAAATACTAGTAGTCCATTCCAATTTCAAAATGTCCAAACAATCCAAAAAGACGATACCCTCCCTAATAATCCGAACTCCAGCATACCTACACACGCAGCACACGGCACGTGAAAATATCTCTATGCCCGGATACCTCAGCGCAACTCCCCGGCCCATAACTTAACGACGGAAATCATCGTCCAACCGATAAATTCCCCATTCTCCCTTCAAAAAGAAAGCCCGAAAAATCAGGTGTTTTGTAAGCATCCCCTCTCTCTCCAGCAAAGAAAATTTCCATAAAAACGCGCACGAGAAAAAATGCACCACCGTTACACCTCCATCTCCGTCTCGACTCTGTAAATCGTCTGGGCCGCCGGCTCGCGTCATAATTCAGACCCTTTTTAACTGTTTCTGTCGCATGTCGCGCGCGCTTTTTTTCCTCCAACCCTCGCTCCTCTCTCTCAGGGAAACTCTTAGACTCTCTCGGTGCAAAGACGAGGCCCCGTGTTTACCTGCGCAGAGGCCGTAGACGACAGAGGAGAGGAGTTATGCGCCTGTATACCTGGTCGTCCCTCCGCCCGAGCGGATTCTGCCGGAGTGCGACGCGTATATGGGTGTGTGTACGTATTATTGTTAAGCCCAGGCGCCAGGCTCCTACTACGTGCTGAGACTGCGACTGTCTGGGGTTTTTCGCCGGCGCCGCGTCGAGTTTTCTCCGGTCTGGGTGGGGAGGAGGAGGAGGAACGTCACGATGCACCGAGAGATTTAACGACTTTTTTATATTCCTGTCGCGTTGCTTTGAGGGTTTCCTTTTTTCTTTTTCTTTCGTGTAGGGTGATTGGAGGATTCAGTGTTGGGTGTAGGGGGAGATGGGGGATTTATGGAGAGGCTGAGGCTTTATGTTTCCGAGTTGGTTTAACGAGTCAATTTATTTGATGGGATTGCGCTTTGTTGGACACGCGATAACTTGTGTTTTTAGATGTGATTCTGGGAAAGGCACTTGTGAATGGGCTAGGCATTCTTGAGTTTGGTTAATTTGGTATAATTATTGTGCTGTGTAAGTTGAGCTTGCGCAGGACTAACTTTCCTTTTTAAGATGTATCAAAATAGAATCATTCTTGTTAGAAGAATTATTCGTCGTTTTTTAATTTATTTTTCTTATTCAAACAAAAGAAAGCTTTCTCTGTGACGAAGCAAATTAAGTAAATGATTCTTCTTGAATTATTCTATTTTAAAAATAAGAAGTTGGTTAATTTATGAGTAAATTGATTTATTCCAGGATAAAAATACAAGCACTATTTATTTTTATCAAGTCTAAAATGGATAATCATACTAGGGACAACGTACTCTTTCAGAAATTAATGAAATTTATAATAGTAAGAATTTTTTATAAATAAATCTTATTTTAAAATATCTGATAAACTTATGCAAAATCATAGTTTATTCAATCATAATGTTGAGAGTTATAACATATAATATAAATATAAAATATTTAAGAAGTAATATTAATATATCAAATGTTCGCAAAATCGGATGAGAAAGATTAAGTAGAAAGTCATAAAATATAATTGGTGTGTTCTCTTGTCGTTTTAATTTAAATAAAATAATTAAAAGATAAGTACCTGAATATAATTACTCAGGACTGTTTTGAACACCGGATATTTATATTTTGTGGTAAACATTTTATTTTATCGTAAGAAACTATCTTGAAGTTAAAACGTCACTTCAGTGACTGTATTCTTACAATTGTTTCGTGCAATTTCACTTTTTACTCTTCAGAAATTTTTCTAAGACAATGTTAAATTTTTCTGTTACCGACAAATACGGAGAATCACTTTTATCATTTGATTTTTAATGTGGAATAAACATCTCACTGGATCGTTATTGTTTTTGATTCAGACTACAATGTTTCAGAGAGATAGTTACTCAACATTAAAAATTAAATGATAAAAATAGGTCCTTGTAATTATCGGTGACGGGTGAGTTTAACATCAACTTAATAATTATTCCATCTCCTCAAAACAGCTTATATATTTCTTGCAATTGTTGTCGTTTCATTAAAACGATAAAAAAAACCACAAATAAACAACAAACCCTCAACATGAAATAATGATATATTGCACGATTCTATTAAGATATCGTGAATTTTCTTTTCTCTTACCCAAATCTTCTATTCAGATATCGATAACCACCCTTACATTGTCACTTCCAAACCTCTCTCATTACTCCCAATAAAATCCTCGCAAACTAAAAATACTCATCACCCCCCTCCTTCTCCAAAAAAACCCTCGCAAGCCAAAGTCCTCGCACTTTCTCATCCATCGGACACCTGTCTCCTCTCTTCCTCCTCGCCTCCATCCGTCCCATACTTTCCCAGTTTTCCCACCTTATCCCGTCGCGCACAACCTGTGTGTCTAACACCAGCGTGCACCCACATCTCTCTCTCCCGCGATCCAAATATACACCGCACACCTCGCTTCCCCGAAACTGCACAGCCTACGCCACTGCTCGAGCTTAGCCCAAATCTCGGCCGCAGGTATACATACGACGCAAGCGTTGCGCGATATCGCTCCGAAATGTCGCAACAGCGCAGCAGCAGCGTATACGCAGCGGTACATGGTCCCTCCTCGTGAAAATCCATTGTTCTCCGGGAAAAGGGACTTGGACTTGGACTTTTCCCGGGCAAGCTCGGCTCGTTTTTATGGCCGCTCGTGCACTCGCTCGCCTGATTTATGGGGACGGGGGAGGCTGCGAGCTGCGCCTCCAGGCTGTAAAAATGTAAAAAGTGTCGCTCTCGCTCTCTCTAGTACGTGTGTTTCTTACTGCTGCTGCAGGCGTCTTTGAAGAGAGAGAGTGGACGGTCTATATTTCCATCATCGCTTTGCCGGGTATCGATTTCAGCGCTCGTAAATTTCACGCCGGGCCTCTTTTTTTCCGTAAAATCATCGTAAACGCGCGCCTTTTACAAACTGTCTCGTTTCGTATATATAGCTACGTGGTATAGGTGTATATATACTTTCCTCGACTTGTGCAATTGGAAAATCGTAAGTCAAACTCGCTTCTTTATATACTCTCTACAAAATCCACTGCCTATACACATTTTGCATTCGTCAATTTTTCGCTGCCTACAGTAGTTTCAATCGGCAGCCCGTAACCTTTCCAACTCCTCGGCAAAGCTACATCGAGCATTCCCAAGTATCCGTGACTCATCCGTCTGGAAAGTATGTCAGGAAAGGCAGTCCCACATCCTTCTATAGGTCTATGTGTAACCGGGCGAGAGGGCCCCGAAAATGCGAAAAGTCACGGCGGTACACGAGAAGTCAAAAATCCCCTCTGGCGCCCCCCTGCCCCCTCTCGCAGTATTTTCATAATTGATCTGGCCCATAGGGTATCGATTTCAGGGGTCGTAAATAACGCCGGCGGGGGCGCGCACACCTTCGAGCGTAGGGACCCATGCGTCCTGCGGGGACGAGGCCCGAGGTGAAACTCGACGTGGGCATTCTTCGCTCTCAGGTCGAGAGGGGGGATTATATGCGCGCTGCACCATGCCGAGGGGTGTGGTGAGGGCCGCGGTTTTTCGGGGTCCGTGTACTGCGTGTTTTTGCGAGAGAGAGAGAGAGAGAGAGAGAGAGAGAGAGAGAGAGGTCGAAGGTTGTTGCAGCGTTGGGATTAGTGGGTAGGATGGTAGTATATATGTACCGACCGGCGCAAGGAGTTTTTGACTTTTTGCTTTACGACTGGCGCGTAGCAGTGTTGTAAATAATAATTCCGAGGGGTATCGCTTACCTTCTTCTTCTTCTTCTTCTTTTTTTAACGCAGTTTTTACGCGGATTTTGGGGTAGAGAGAGAGTTTATGGGCATTGGGCAGGTAGACGCTTTTTTGGGGGGACATATTTATGAGGTTTTGTCGGGAGGCTTGATTTTTGTTGTTGAAATTTTGGAGAGTGTAAGTGATCCGCTGTAAAAGTGGAAACGAACATTAATTGTCGGGGATAGTTGAACGGTTGATATACGATAATTTTTAAATAAATCAAGACTGTGCATGAGAGAGAACTTTTTGTTTGTTTTGAGTAAACGACATAATTTGGGTATGATAAGTAATTAAATTGAATATTTGTATAGCATTATTATTATATAATTATAAACTTAAACCTTTAATAATATTTCTATATAATATTATAAAATTTAAGTAATTATCGTTATTAATTATTCGAAGATCCGTGTTCATATCCAAGTTTTAAACGCAAAAATCGAAAATCAATCGTCGACTGAAAACAATTCTACACTGCTTAAAATATAAATTATTCAAAAACACTGCTTACTTATTTATCAATCACTTAAAAATAAGGTCGATCGTATTTCCTCTTCTCCAGTATCCAGTAGCATTCCTAAGAAAATTAAAATACAGGTTTTCCCATTCACCCAAAAAAGCCTTCGAAAAAAATTAACGTTAATCATTTCCAATACAGCGTTAACTCCCCCCTCAAAAATTCCTTCATCATTACAATATTTACATTCATTACCTATATACTCGAAGGCCGTTAAGTACTTTAATCCGTCGATCCAATCTCCGCTCTCCAAAAAAGAGACCCACAAGCCAATCTCGCAAAATACATTCCTCGCATCAATAAGCAGTCGAAAATTTATGTGCAATTTTGATAAATCACTCTTTTATAACTTGTTCATTGACTCGGCGCGCAACTATACGCGCACGGTTTAAAAAGCGGCCGAGAAGGAGGAGTAGAGAGCACATCGCATCGCATCGGCATCGGCCGGGCGGAGAGAGGACGTTAAGCGAATACTTAAGCGCGATAACGAGGGGGGCGGGGAAGCGACTCCGGGAAGCCGCATGTCTGGACGCGTCCCCGGGGACGTCGCCGGATTTTCCCGACTTCTTGCCGTGTGCCTATAGTGCGCGAAAGAGGGAAAATGCGGTGGGATGTGTTTTGCCGGAGGGACGAGGAGGCGAGGGCGGTACTTTTGAGAGGGTTTTTGGCGTACTTGGTGGTGTTTGGGGTGCGGTGTCGATGCGGGGAATCGGCAATTTAGTTCTACTTGCAGTGTGTTCTTTTGTGTTTTCTTGTGTGTGATATTGAGGATGATGTGATTGGTTATGGAATTATGTCACGTGCGGATATATGTTGTAGAGCGGATACTGCTAAAATAAGAAGTTGTAGCGTATTTATAAATCTAAGAAGTCCAAACGGACAAACAATTCCACGAACTCCAACCGACATCTTACAAAGTAAAAGTTAGAATATCAGAAAGCAGCTTTAATGTAGTAATAGTAGTAAGTAACAGGGAAAAATTTTAACATGAGTACCTATATTTTTGTAAAATGCAGGATCTAATGGTAGAAATTGAAGGAAAAGCGTCAAATTTGTTATTATTTAATGGCACGTACACTGTAAAAAATAACATTAAATTTAATGAACTTTAAAATCATAAACTGAAATTTTTTATGTTACACGTAACAAACATGTAAATGATGTACATTTGCATAATATTTAACGTACTTTTCACGAAACTTAGTGTACATTTGTATTAAATTTAATGTAAATGTGTATTAAATTTCAGTAATTGTAACATTAATTTGTAACATTCAAAAAGTTCAATATTCATCAGCAACTTTTGCTTCCGTTACATGTAACAGAAAGTTTTTTTACAGTGTACTTATATATTTACATACATTTTGAAGTCTACTTAAGGCGCGGATAAGCGCGTCACATCGATCTTCTATAGTATTCTTATAATAATGAAAGATTATATATATAAAGTCCTTGATTTCCAATTAATCGATCACGATTAAACTTTTTAATTGTTTTTATTACTTTTTATTTGTACCTTCATTCTTTTGATATTGTATAATGTGGTGTAGATATGTAGTACATCAAAATTTTATTTTCTACGGCATTTTTTCTTCTTTTGTAAATCAAGTATAAAAAGATAAGATTGAATTCTTCGTTAATAGTAAATTGCGAAAAATCACAGGAATTTCTAATTCTCTGAGCCCATGATTTCAATTTGAGTCTGAATTATATAACCATTTTGTGTGAATATAGCTCAACTTTCTAATTATCTCTACCAGTAAAGATGCAATTTATGCATTTAGCAATGCATCGAGCTTCAATTCAATCACACGAAGCAAAGCGATATTCGCTAAAATATTTTAAATAAATTATTTAAATTTTTGCTGGTCTAGCGAAGTTTCTTGCGAAATCACCGTTTTGTGCTCTTTTGATTCTAACACCGGCTAATACACCTACTTCAGCCATATACTTGTCTATTCTAGCCCAGTATATTTTAATCCTTAAGCATATTTTTATCGTACTAATCCGTATCCCCCTTTCACTTTCGAAACGCACAGATATAACGCTCATATAATAATTGCTCATTACAAAAAATGCCAATTTACCTTCATTTTTAAATAGAAATCTCACATAGTCGCGCAAAAACCCAACCAATCTCCATCCCGTGTAAAAAAATTAGTCTGGCACTAGTCTGTGATTAATCTGGCTTAACAAGTCTGGCGAAAGTCTTGCAAAAGTCTGGTAGAAGTCTGGCTTAGACCACTATTCCAGACTTTTTTTGGAATTATGTCAAGATAACTCATTTTTCACAAGTAAATAATTAGAGTAGTACATTAATTATTAGTATCGACTAGAATAGTGAAAATACGTACTTTTCGATAAAATAGGAGAAAAGTTTTTTTACATATTGCAATGTTGTTTAAAATATGAATATTTGTAAAAAAAGAGAAAAAAATTTAGGTTACTGGCAATTTGACATGACGCGATGCTTTTGTTTTGCACATTTTGTCTAAAGTCTGGCATAGTGGCCAAAGCCAGACTTCTGCCGGACTTCTGCAAGACTTTCGCTAGACTCATTGAGCCAGACTATTGCCAGACTAGAAGCCAAAAAGAAGCCGTAGACACATAGACCGCCAAGTGGCGCAAGCCCTCGCCCTCGGCCACCCACGTGCCGCGCTAAAAACCAACCACCCGCCACGAAAAAGAGCCATACAAGAAGCACACCGCGACGACGTGCCCGCGACTCGGGTTACCCTCTACACTCCTCCCCGACGACGTCGTCAGAAAATGAAAGAAAAATCAAGACTCCATTATACGCTCGGGCGCGCGCGATCTGCCCTATCGACATCTCGAGCGTCTCGATGGAGCTACTCGGGGACCGGGGGAACGGGCACTTTATACCGCGCCCGTTTGGCCTGCGCGAAGTGCGTCTTAGACGCGCCGACCGCGGAGAAAAGTCCTCGGCGCGAACGCTTAGTCGACTGTATATAAAGTTAGCGCGCTTCGTGAGAGAGTTGAATTTTTTGAGAGGGAGGGGGAGTGGATTGGGTGGAGCTGCGGTGAGGGTTCGGTTGGTAAAGGGGTGGGTGACGAAGATGCTGATGAAGTGAGAGTGGAATTGGATTGAGGTTTCGGGTTGCACTTTAGGATAGCTGTGAATGTGTATAGGGGCGATTTGGTTACGATTGGGTGGAATGCGGTATTTGAAATATTTTTGAATGATGGGGGCTTTGGTCTGCTGGCTATGTATATCAAATTTTTCTACCTTTTATTTCACGTAGATTAGTTAGTTTAAGACTAACGTAGCATTTTTCCGGCGCTTGTGTAAAATTGTTGAGTTGTTTTATTTTTCACTTGTGGAGAAAGAAATATTTTTTTTTAAATTGGTTCATTCAACGAAAAGTAATGATAAAACATTTTAACGAAAAAGTAAATCATAGAAGTTTTGGTATATACCAAATGGAGTCAAATTACCTTACAATTACGCTGCAAAGTTATCCCAATAAATACAGTATTGACAATGGCAATATCTTGTGTAACGTAGAAACAATATTTTGAGGTTTTACAACAGTAAAATTACAAATATTATCAAGTATTTGTAGCAAAAAATTTTTAAGAATGGTTGCTTTTAAAGGAAACATTTTTATCAGCTCACAAAGAAGAATTTCTTTTTTCGAATTTAACTCCGACTGTTTCCCCTAAATAAGCAATTTATACTTAGATCTTCGTATAACCGAAATTATATTAAATATAAAAATACTTGTGCGAATGTGTGGATAGTCGACAGCGTATATTTTTTGCACTATTTTAATCGTTTGCGCTAGTCCTTTTTCGACTTTATGACCTACATGCGTTTAAAATTAAGTTAATAAAATTAACAAAGTTAATAGATTTTTACTCGACGGTTTTGTAAAAGTCAAAATGAATATTTTTAAATAGTCGAATTCATTGTTGAGAAATTCGGTACTTTCCTTCAATGGCAGAATTAACAATCTACATATCGGTAGACCCATTCCTCTTTTTAGTACAGTTTCAACGAGTGGGATCCATTTATTAGACTGTTTTTTTTATAAATTTGCTGAGTATTTCGAATTTGAAAGTTTAAACTTACACAAATTAGAAATAAATAGTTTCGACAAAGGTAAAAAACGAATGTACAAACAGTCAAAGAAAATATTTAGATTCCTTAATGAAACGATTTTTGGAATAAGATTGATAATAAGTAGAGTCGAAAAAAGATATTATTTTTACAATCGTACATCAGTTTTGTAATAGTTACACGTTTTCATTGTCGTATGTCTATTTATTTTAATGAATTATTTTTCGATATTTATGAGGTAATATTAATACAAGTTTTCTTCGTTTATTTGGACGTCGAATTATTTACACATGTTCATTTCAGCATGGGCCCCCTTAAAATATCGGAAAGCTATTTATTCGGAAATCCAAAATATCGGAATATTCAAAATTTGGATAATCAAAAAATCGGAATGGTCAAAAATAGGATTTAAAAAATTCTGAAAATATTTTTTGAATGTTAAAATATCAGAAAATTAAAATTCGGATCACTAAAGAAGTTGAAATTAGATATTCGGAATGCCGGAAATTCGGAAAATCAAATGGCGATACAAGTCGTACTGAAAGTATGCATTTTGCAGGGAATCTAACGTTAAAATAGCATATTTGCCTTGTTAACGGCATACTAGCGCCAAAAGTGGCAAGAAACTGTTCTCTTATATCTTGTCAATGCAGACTGCTTCCCAAATCCAGACATTTCATTTATTTTTCCATGGGCCTTTCTAGTATGCCGTTAACACAGCGAATATGCTATTTTAACGTTAGATTCCCTGCAGAATGTATACTTTCAGTACGACGTGTGACGCCATTTAATTTTCCGAATTTTCGATATTCCGAATATCTAATTTCAACTTCTTCAGTGATCAGAATTTTAATTTTCCGAATTCTTAACATTCAGTAAAAATATTTTCAGAATTTTTTAAATCCTATTTTTCTTCTTTCCGATTTTTAGATTATCCGAATTTGGAATATTCCGATATTTTGGATTTCCGAAAAAATAGCTTTCCGATATTTTGGATTTCCGAATAAATAGCTTTCCGATATTTTAAGGGGGCTCTCCATCAAGCCTACGAACATTCTTCTTTATCTATTCGTATCTAATCAACATTCTACAATGCCAGCATATCTATCAAAAACTATCTAATAAATGAACCACCGCCCTGTTCCATCTTCTCTCCATTCCTTTCACCGTACACTACAAAATATTAAATTTCACATATCAACCAATCAAACATCGTTCGTCAAATCGCCATACACAAAACAATTCAATTGAATTCAATTCCACCGCACTCCAACGTCATTCAATCCACAAATCACTCCAAGAAACGCCAAGCACCGTCCAGCAGCGACGAATAAGCGCCGCCATCGGTACAACTCTCGCGTACGCTCCACCGCAGCATCTCTCTACTCTCTCTACTCTGTGCAGAGTACGCATCGCGCGGTACGCGATAGATTAGCCCGTGCCTCGGCACGCATATACCCTATACATAATAGCAGCAGCGGCAAGTCTCGTATTAATTAATGCGTATTTATCCGACGCGTAGCAGCAGCGCCGCATTACGTAGCTCTCTCTCTCTCTCTCTCTCTCTCTCTCTCTCTACGGCTTGCGGGATAAGACTTTTGCGCGAGCGGCGGCTAATTGAAACGCCACTGTCACACGGGTCCAGATAAGCACGCACGCCGGCCGATTGCGACGGACGAGTTATGAGACGATATTACGAGCCGGCCTGCGTACGTCGGGGCCAAATTAATTTCGATCTCGTGTGTACTCGACGTACGCTCGATTATTTGAGATATATATATATATATATACGCCCGATCGCGCGCGATTCGATTATCGATAATACTCTTTCGACACTTTCCGAGGCATTCTCTCCGAGAGAGAGAGAGAGATAGTTGACGTGCGCGTACGTCTTTTGGTGGTGTAGGATGTATGCGACATATGCGTACTTTGAATTTCGAGGCTGATTTGCTGGATTATTTATGTATATGTATGAGTATGAAGTGCGTAGCAAGTTTAATCGATGGTTCGAATTGGAGAGCCGTGGGATATTGGACGCTGCGTTGTGGATACTGGTGATTGATTTATTGGAGGGCGATTTGCATGATGATGCTTACTTTGCGAGTTTTCATTGTTATGGACTGCGGATTTTTATCTCGGCTGTTAAAGCGCCCGCTGATGCTTTTGATTTTAACGACTATTGCTCGTCTGTATTCCGATGAACAATTCTTGATAATTGCAAAAATGTTTACTAATAATGTCAGTTAAGAGAGATTCAACTTTATAAATGATAGAAAAATTATAAATTCTTCAGAAAATCGTTTTTGAGTAAATACACCATAAAATCCTTTACTTGTCTAAAATTCTAAAATTAATCTAAATATATTCTTAATCTTAATAAGCGGTGCTATAAGCAACTAAAATAATAATTCATTGAAAAAATGAAATTAGACCGATTTGAAAAGTTTTATTTTTAATTTATACACTCAAAGAAACAATTATTAACCATTTCTATTTAGACTGTCTAGTAAATCAAATCGAATACGTTGTAGGTAAATTTTACTCATTACTATGAAATTTAGAACTGTATACTAGACGTCTTGTTTTGAGTGCCAATTGTATTTTATTTTGGTTGTACGAGACTCAGTACTAGACATGCTTGTAATATTTTCTATCCTGCTAAGGAATATATACTATATTATAACTTATGTATAAAGGTACACTGACAAATAGGATTGGGTATCATATCAATACTTTTATATTTATATGATAACTATACATATTTCTGTCGTAGCTATATTATGATTGTCGGTGATATTGTATGGTTGTCACAGCAAAATAATATAGTTGCGAGAGCAATAACAAAGTATTGTTGCAGCATCAATACGATGTTTAGTTCGATCAACCAGATTAATTTAATTAATTAAAATAATTGCACTCAGTTCTAGGTTGGTTGTGAATCATTACTAACTATACCACGTTATATTTTTCTCATAGACAGTATAGTAATCATTCCTACTCCCTGGTAGTAGCCGTTACTACTTTTTTTCTCAGTGAGTACGACAATAAGTACAAGACCCCTATCACGTGCTAGATTAGTAAACTGGTAATAAGACTCTGAATCTGTTCTTGGTCCATCTTCGTCATTGTTATTTTACCGCTGAATACTATGAATTTATAAATCATTGCATTACCTGTTAGGATGGTCTTCAATATACTAGCGCATAATACGGCTCAAATCATTTAATAAGAAAGTTACAATAAAATTATGTATTGTCTCATAACTTACTTACCAACAAAGTAATAACGAAATTAAATAATGTTTAGATCATAAAAAAATGCGTGCTCTCAGTCAGTATTCCAAAATCCCAGAACTTTTTATTACCATAGTCTGCTTAATCCACTTCTTCCCAAGCGGCCATTTTATAGTCGATTGGTTTTTTGCCTAAAAATTTGTCGAAAAAAAAAATAATAATAACCAATAGCATTTTTCTGAAGTAAAATTGTCCGCTCTTCCCGATTCTGAAGTCAGAATTTTGAAATTTCCGTTGGAAAATTTCCAAATGGCGGTTTTAGGCAAAAAATCAATCGACTATAAAATGGCCGCTTGGGAAGAAATGGGTTAAGAGACTCCGATGTACAAATCAATGAGATAAATAAAAATGATCACCCTTCATATCGCTAAGTACAATTCATAACCAAATCCTCAGTCCGACAATTCATAAACAAATCACTCAAATAAATGTGCACAATAATAACCTAAGCCCTCCGGCATCTTCTCAAATCCCTTAAACCACCCGAGCACATATCCTCCCCTTATAAACAATACCACACTGCAGCATCCACCTATCAAACAACATCCGCACTGCGACTGCAGTACAACGCTTCCACCCACCCACACACATATCCCCGGATAAGGTAAGAAACGCAGGGGGGGGGGGGGTATATCGGTCCGAGGCTCTTACCACGAGCAATTAACGCGGATGACAAAGGCGCAATTTACCGGTTACAAGTCCAGCTGGCCGCAGGCCTACGCTCGCGCAAATCATCGGCGATTACACGCGCCATTAAAGTCCTCCGCGCGCCCACCTCGCAATCGTCTAATTTACGCAAATTGCGCGCGCCCGCGCCAAACTAAGATCTAATAAAGCGACAAATCAGCCTAACGGCGAGCGAGCGCGGCTGTAAGCTGCAATCTCGACGCGACGCATAATGCATCTGCCGCGCGCCCGATTGCATAAGCCGCTATTGCGCGCCGATTCCGCGCGCGTGGCATTGCCGTGTCGCGGAACGGAGCGAAGGTGGTGGGAGGGGGACGGGCTTTAATCAGCTGCCGCGAGGAGCGCGTGTTGTGTACACTCTGCCGTGTGTGTATTTCAATAATTGTCCGGTGTGATTTGTGCGATGCGGGAGGCACGTGCGGAGAGTTTCGGAGGTGCATGCCGTGGGTTGGATTGGTGGATGGGTGCGCGGGGGTGGTACTGTGGAGAGCTGGATTCGTGGGTGAAATTTTGTGATTTAGGAGTGGGGTTGTGTTTGCAGGATTGATAATTTAAGATGATTGTTTAATCTAAGCAAATTTTGTTATGTTTAGATACAATCAATGTAGTTTGTTCTTATTCTTATTATTCTTATTCTTATTAATTATTATTATTACTATTATTATTATTGTTATTAATACAATGTTATTAATCATTCAATAATCATAGAAATTAATGTATTTATAAACGTTTATATTCGATGCTTATAATAGTATGTCGATAGTTTTGCGACTTCTTCGAATACTCATAAAGAGTCAGTTTGTATAAGGGGGTGTCAAACCATTCAAATTTCCCGCCGAAATTCCTAACCTCAAATTCTTTAACAATTGATTACAATTAATAATAATCTAAATTATGAAAAACCAAGACACCATTGCCCTCCATAATACAATTATCTACCACTGTGCGAAGTTTCAAACAAAAACTTCAAAACCTCTACGAATGCCATTCGAACGAAATTTATATTAGTCTATTAGTCTAGACTCGAACCTTCAAATTTCGTTCGAAAGCCATTCGTAGAGGTTTTGAAGTTTTTGTTTGAAACTTCGCACAGTGATAGATAATTGCATGACGGAGGGCAATGACCTCTTAGTTTTTCATAATTATACTTATTCTTTCAATTAAAGCCAATATTTTATAATTCTCGGGTCGGTAAGGTAGAAAGGATAAAAATTGACTTTGACACCCCCTTAAGGTCTCGTGTAACATTGGAACCTTTCTTACACATGTTTATTTTATCCCTACTATAAGTCCGCTATTTGAATTCTAGCACATATAGAAAATGTAAAATGCAGCCAGTTCATCAAGATTGCTCGACTGAAACACATCTCTCTGTACAATATATATATATATATATATATATATATATATATATATATATATATATATATATATATATATATATATATATATATATATATATATATATATATATATATATATATATATATAATATACTTGCATTCTCTACTACAAATTGATTTCACTTATTTACAAGAAATCCTTTTCTCATAATTTAGTTCAAATTATACAATGATGATGGAGGAAAATGTTGTATACATGAATTAAATGTAGAATTGTTTTTGTTTATTGTTCGTTCTTCGTTGAATGTTTGAAAAGTAGTGTTTAAGATTGATACTATATGAAAAAAGAAACAATCTTGAGTATTGAACATATAGATCTTGTAATTCAACATCATTGCACGAAATGAACATTTAAATACAGGCTAAAAATCAGTTACTAGCCGCAACTGCCGCAAGCATATTCTGTTTCGAACAATTTCGAATATGGCCACAAATTATTCATTTCTGTTGCTCGCAAAAGAAAATCCACTTATTGCAATCGTGCAGTTTCCTTGAATAGATTTATTTGCAGGCAACAGAAATAAATTGTAGACATATTCATGAATAAGATTATTATGCTTACAACAAGTAATTGATTTTTAGTAGTATACCTGCAAAAGTTTTGGTAGGTTACCAAATAAATTAACGAAATCAAATTTTTTTAACTCTTAACCTTAGCGATGTGAAAATTTTCAACAGTTTTGATATGTTGTATATCTTAATTCTCTGTGTTAATAACTTGTATAAAAGTCCGCAAATAAACTTTTCATTTATCTTTTCGTATACTTAAATATATTGTACACTGATCGCCTACAAATATTAAAAAGGATTTCGTACACTGAGAAAAGAGTATCGCTCTCCCACAATTATAACCCTGAATTCATTTTCGTTCATTACCTTGACAATCGGTATAGCTTATAGAGCAATACAGATTGTTGTGACAGCTTCACATACACAACTTTGGCCTTAAAATGTTTTTAAAGTATTTAGAAATAAATATACGATTATTTCCTGCATCCTATTTAAATGTATAAAATTTATTTAAATTATTTTTCCGATATTAGTTCATCAAACATAATGTAAAAGTTATTTTTTAATAATTGTTTTGCTTACTTGATAAAACAATAACCGTAACAAAATACCCCTTGGCAACGCGGTGTTTATCAGAATTTCACCGCTTTGAAATATGATTGTAGCCACACGATTTTTCTGTCCTTACATTAACTGTAACATTGTAAAGAATATTAATTTATTTGCAAAGAAAAATCCTTTATGAAAATTACTAGCAATATCAGCTACAATATTATTCTATTTAACGAAGCATAACCTATGAACAATTAAGAGTTCTTACGTACTAACTATTATTATTATTATTATTCTATATTTATGATCATTTTAAGATAATTAAATTATAATTTATTAAAAGATTATTTAAGAATGATGACGTAAAAACTTAAGTTTATGATTTTTCTTATATTATTATTTTGTATTTTCATATATTAAAAAATACTGTATATATAAAACCAATTATAATCATATAGATCTATTAAATATTGTAATTAAAATAAAAATATATTGTAATCGTCTCTCTTTTTCCAACCTATATATTTGCCTCTTATACCTATATATTGCCCTCTTAACTATAACAGTATAGCTGCGGTAGCAATACTGAGTCGTTACTATGACATCCAAACTTTGTATTGGTTGCTCGGCGAGAATCTAGCCGACTGAGTTATTCTCTTCTTTCAGTGTATAGAACTCAATTAAAATACCCACTAAAGAACCACACAATATAAACCTATACAAATGTGCGTGCAATAGCCTCTTATGCATATATTAATAAGTTTTCATTTTAAAAATACGCATCAGTATTAAGTTTTCTTTTCAGAATCGCTATATTTTCAAAACATACATTGCAGAAGAAAATTTAATGTTCCATATGGGGCATGGTTTTAGAAATATCTTAGATTCTTATCTAAATCAAAAATTGAGAAATCATGAAACCCAGAATAAAATTCAAGTTTTACATGAAAAATTTAAAACACTTGTTTCATATCAAACTTCTTTCCAAGTGAAATGATCCATACAAAATTAAATTCGGTTAAGTTGTTTATTGAGAGTCATACTATACGTCAAATGGCACAAACTAAATCCTACAGAACGCACTGGCACTTGTGACCTTAAAAAGTACTTTTCAACACATAAATGACTATATAAATACTTTCCACTTTGTTTAGAACAGTACGCAACTTACAATTCCAAATATTATCTACAATTGAACGCAATCATATCTCGACCCACCCATTATAAACACACTACACCACGCATCTCCTCTCAACGACCATATAAAAATGCTAAACAGCCTTCATACATCTTCCTACATCCAGCACAGCGACATTCATTACCCTTGTCACGTACCATTTACCGCCTGCCCAATCTGCGCACACCAGCTCTAAACCATCCCAAAACAATCGTCAATCCAAGCCACAGACGCACCGTCTGTCCACACATGCCCCCAAAAACACACTACACAGCCGACAAGTGCCAAACCATCCGCGTAAACCTCAAAAGGCCAGCCTCGCACATGTCGCCTACCGGTGCATCACCGCAAAATGCACGTATAAACACACGCCGCTCGTATATCGGCGTATGGAGCAATTAAGATCGGTTTCGGAGACACGTCCACGACCACCGCAACAAGTTACACACACGCGTGTACGGAATCGCTTCCTGCACCCCTGGACCACCCGCCGGGGCGCCAATTGGCCGCAACGCGCATCTGGCGCTCGATGACGCAAGTGCGAGTTACGTCTTTATAGGCGTAGGGTAATAGTTTGGCTCCTCGGTGCGTAGCCGCTGTTGACGTCGAAATTGTTTTATTGCGAGCCCATCCCGAGGGAGGGGATATCTCCGTCCATCTGCTATCGGGCGTTGCACCGGTGTGTCCATTGTGTGTTTTGGGTGTGGAACACGCTGGCGATTGTGACGTTAAATGACTGTTTACGCGCGGGGATGCAGGGAGACAGTCTTTTTGTTACGGGCTGCGAACACGGATGCTACGACTTGTGACGGCGCCGTGATTTAGTGGAAAGCATGGGTGAGGATTGTTTGAGGGTAAGGTGCAGGAGTCAATAATGCAGATGGTTAACGAGCGTTTATTTCTTGGCTTCTTTCTGTTTTTGATTACTCATAGAGGAAGCTTTGTGATGGTGAAACAAAAGTTATGCTAAAATCAATATGGAAACATATTTTGGAACGTTAGGAATCTCAATACACTGTTTTTAGAAAATGTAGGAGAGAGTCCCCTAGTACGACCCCCCTTCCAGTATTACCACCCACGGTTATTGGGCTCATACCGTTAGATGGCAGTTCTATTAAATATTAACGGAGACTCTTGTTTTTAAATCATAACTACAAAGATTCCGACGAGAATAACGAAAAAGCCGTTAATTTTCATGTCAAATGTTATTTCCCGAGGCTTAAATACATGCCAAATATATAACCTAATTTAATACTAATTATTTCATACATGATATGATTTAAATTAAAATAGATTTAAACAACTTACTATTTTATAACTTTTGCCTGTCTTTGAAGCACAATTTTTAAGAATTTAAAGCTAAAATATTATTCTATAAACATTGGATGGTCATACTGGGAGACACTTTTTCAAAAACTGAAAACCCTCTTTTGTTAATTAATTAATATTTAACTCAGATTATTAAATTTTACCAAAACTAATTTACTGCGTCAATAAGGTCCACTCATACATCTAATTCCATTTTTAAATTTTCATTTTTACCTTGGTACACAAAAGTTATAGCTAAAACAGCTATGGGTGGTGTATGTATGTATATGTATGTATGTGTGTGCGTGTGGGTGTGTGTGCATGTGTGTGTATGTGTGTGTATTGTATGTGTATGTGCGTGTGTGTGTGTGTGTGTGCGTGTGTGTATGTGTGTGTATCTGAGTGTGTATCTGAGTGTGTATCTGAGTGTGTATGGATGTGGATGAGTACTAATATGAATATTCACAGTCAAAATTAATGTTTCAGAGCTAATTCTTTTTTTTTTAGAAAAGGGGTTTTTTGGTGTTTTTTTCGATGTTTTCTTTTGCATTCAGCGGTTTTTCGATTTTATAGTTTTAGTTTTTCGGATTTTTTTATATGTTTGAAATAATATCATCGATTCAGTTTCAATGTATTTAAAAGAGCATATAATTGAAAAATACTAGTTTTTGTAAGGATTTTGCTACAAAAAATAGCAATTTTTTAAATTTTAAACAAAAATCCGAAAATTTAAAGAGTGCTAGTTTTTTTATAAAAGCTCTCTGAAAAGAAATAGGTGTTTTTGAGAAATCTGAAATATGCTAGTCTTCGAAAGAGCCGTCGATACGAAGTGCGAAATAGTCGCTCTTTATATTTTTAAATCAGAAAAGATAAATTAGAATTTTTGTAAACTATTAACTAGCACAACAATGAAAGTACACAGTGCATCAAATTAAAACAGATCCATGCAAACAAGAGGCCTGAACCCCACGTCCCTTAAATTCCCCATCCGCATACACAACTGCAATTCATCGTCTAAACATTCTCCTTTAAACGTCGCGCGAGCACACTCCACACTCAGCGCCGTGCACCGCAAAGAACACAAAGTCACCCCAGCGCATGAAAATAAAAATGAAGGGCAAGCCAGCACCTCGCGCCAGAAAGGAAAAGCTCGCAACTCCAACTCCGAAACTCCGCGGCGAGGGTGCGCACTTTTACATTAGCGAGATAAGTCCTCCTCCCGGGAGTAGCGGTATTTTTTTGTCTCTCCCTCTCTCTCTCTCTCTCTTTCACCCCTTTCAACCTCCCTCGGCAGGCTGGTGGTGGGGGGGGGGGGCAATAAATCTGCTCGCGGGAATTAGTTTCGAGATAAAGTATAATATCGGAGAACGCGAGAGCGAGCGGGGGGCGGGTGACGTCAGAGGGCGCAGCGCGCGACTCCTCGGTAATATTTATTGCCTCGATAGTGTCAGTCGTATGCACGGCGGCGTACCGACTCGCTCCCCCTTTTTCGCGAGAGCGACTTTCCGTGAGAGAGAGAGAGAGAGAGGGAGAGAGAAGGCTAAATTATTGGAAAATAGTCGTCCTTTCTTTTTCCTTCTGGTTTTCCTTTTGTACCGGGGGGTGGCACGGCCAGGCAGAGACTCTTTGCTTATTCTCCGCGAAGCCGGCTACAAATCTTCTTTCTCTCTGGCTGCTGCTGCTGCCGCTGCTGCTTTGCATTCACGGACGTCCGCGCGCTTTTTTTGCTCGTTTATCAATGTTTATTTATGCTGGGAGAGGAGGAGGAGGAGGAGAGTGAGAGAGGGAGCTTTTCTGGGGTTGTATAATGATTGTGCATTAGGGAGGTTTTGGGTTGGTTTTGGGTTGGTATTATTTACGAATTTGTGTATTTGATAACGTTAAAATCTAATTTCAAGGAGATTGTTGGGGTGAGGTACTGATGCGGGTCGTATTATTTAAATGGTGTGTTAGATTAGTAATCGAGGTAAAAGCAAAAGTTATTTATGGTATGATAAATGTTCTAACAAATTTAGTTTTAGTGAGACATGTAGGTATTTAAAATTTGATTGCGAATATTTATATTTTTATACTACCTGCAGGCTTAAATTTTTGGAAGGACCTCAAAGTTATACAGTAGTTAAAATTCATATATGTAATACTAATTAAGTGATAGCTGTTCGGGACGTAATTATACTAAGGATTTTTATTAAAATAATTGATACTCAAGTTGTATTTAAAATAATTATTATTATATATTAGTCTGGTTGTTACAACGCGCGTTGAAACTATAACTGCTCTGTACAAGGGCTAAAATACATCTGATCTCTGCGTCATCTTTTCTTAAGCTAGAATGAGTCGCTGTTCACGCCGCCGAAAGTCTTAGAGACCTCTTGCGTAGAAATTTATTATATAGTTACATTTTCTTATAACTAATGAATTCTATCCGTATCCATAGCAATACTTACAAGTAATCTAAATATAATTAACACGTTAGCATGACATATTGAAAGAACAATCTGCAGATCACGTAAAAGCAGAGTATATTATCAATTAAATATCTGTTACAAGGGAGTTAGAGTCCTCAGCTACTTTAAATATAATTTATTTTTAATATGATGCTTTCATTTTTGCAGATGCGTTATAAATACATCGTAAAAAATTAAATATAAAACGAACAGGTTGCATGACAAATAACGCTTACACTCAACATAACCCTAACATATTCCACAAATTTGTCAAAAAGGATCCACCAAATATGAAATATTCATAAACAAAGGAACACGATCCAATCAGCAACCGCCAATCAAAATGTGTCCCTCCCTCCTTGTTTACCGCGTTTATATCAAGTCATAAGAAGCCCCATACACGCGCATCATCTGAACTTTATTACGCGCTAAGTGTCGTAATACACCCAGCCGATCAGAACTGGATTACCCTACCGATACGCATAATACGCGAATTGCAAATATCTTTAATACACGCGTATCGTCTTACGCGCTGCTGCCGCCGGTGCCGTGTCATTGCCGAGCCACGCGACGCGCGTGAAAAATGCATTTTCATCGGCCCGAGCACCTGCTCGAGATCACCTGCGCGCGTTCGGATGATGCCAGCGAGTGGCGGTACTTCGCGTGTCGCCGGAGTAAAGGATATGAGCCGTGTCGGGTGTCAATTAAGCTCATTTGAATATTTCAGCCTGTGGTGGAATTGTGCCGCGTGGGCTTTTTTTTTCTTTCGCGAGGATGTAATGAATGGGATGGGGGTAATGCGTGATTCGGTAAAGTAAGCTGACAACATGTTAAAGTACGGTTTAAATTTTAGTATAGCAATCTATTATCGCATCAAAACTTAATATTTAGAAATCTCAAAATTCGTTCAGTGTAGTATGAATTTATTTATAAATTATATAAATCATATATTACAATTATATTATATTATTATTATATATTATAATTATATTTTGTTTCATTTATTATATTTAATAATTATTATAATTATATGATTATTATGTATTATAACTATAATTAGTATTATAACTATAATTAATATTATGAATTATAATTATAATTTGTAGATTTTTAAGCTTTTGTAACATTATTTAATTAGTAGATTGGGGACGTGCTGAATTTTCTATAAAAATAGCCAAAATTACAATGAAATTTAATATTAAGTAATATCTTTTTACTACAAGTATGACCTATTTTATTATAATCACGGTATCAAATTTAAAAAAAATTGTATATTACGTTTCGAATGTACAGACAGAAATAGTGACATTTGCTATATTACTTTTCTGAATGTACAATACATATAATAAATGCACTACTCAAACGTTGTTGATAGCAGTATTCTATAAAGATTTTTCTTTACTTTTCCGTGCACAAAGCACCGCGACATAAATTTCCCCAAAATGCACGAAAAGCAGCCATGCTCTCCTCCCGAAAAAGCAAATCGGCCTACATCGCTCACGCATTCGCGCGACTATTCAAATACCGAGCTTCCGCACGGCCGCGCTTCGTTCCACCATTGCACGCCGGGCCACTCCGCCATTATAAACACGCTGCGCGCATCCCCCGCATACAAATCTACCAAAGTAAAAGCAGCGCATATTCAACCGCTCCCGACGCACATCCAATCCAATCCAATCCAATCCAATCCACAGAATGAACTGTAAAATATGCGGGCGCGATAACATCTGCCTGCATACTCTATCTCTTCCTCGTCCTTTCGGAAAAACACACATTTTTCCCGGCCGTACCCACTCCCCCTCCCGAAAAATACATAAACAGCGACCTCCGAAAAAAAAAGAAACAAATATACCGCCATTTTTGCGCATTCGAGGAAAAAAGAGGAGAGAAGCGCGTGCATGCAGCGCTGCTGCTGCTTTTCTCATAAAAATTCCCCTTTCGCGCGTGTTCGGTGTATGAAAAAAAAAAAGAATGTATATACGCGGTGGTAGAAAAAGCGAGAGAAGCGCACCGGGACGGGGGAGGAGTGTAGCGCTATCTGCCCCCCCGCGATAACAATGATATCTCTGATATATTATGGCCCCTCTCTCTCTCTCTCCTTTTTCCTCGCGCGCTATCTTTCTCGCTCTTTCGCTTTTTATATGCATCTAGCGTACGTGCGCCGCTGGCGGATCGAAAATACGAGGAAAAAGTAGGAAGCGAGCGTGTATCACTCGGCTCTCCATTTGGCGATACTGCGCGGAACTGCTGTGCACTGTGTGTGTGTGTGTGTGTGTGTGGGCGAGAGCGTGTTCATAAATAACGAAATAAATACAGGTGGGAGCTGATTTTTTTTTGCCTTTTTGTTTGGACTCGATTTTTCTGGTTTTGCGGAATGAAATGGAGGGTAGGAGGAGGTGGAGGTTGGTGGATGCGAGGGAGGAATGTGTGTTGCGCTGTTTTCGTGTAATCGAGTGGCATGGAAATTTTAATTTAAGTTCTTGTGTACGCTTTGTCGAATTTGATGGTTATGGGTGTATAACGATATATTGTCTACGCTCGATTAGGTGGAATGGATTATGGGAATGCAGTAGATCTACTTTACTCGTTAATTAATGTATATGTACAGATTTGTTTGTCTCAAACAATATGTACGGCCAACGGAATCAAAATTGCTTGTTTTAATATAAATTTAGCAAAAAACTAAAACTGTCCCTGGGAAAAAAACTGGGAGAATGTTGTTGTTATTAAACTTGGTTAACCCACGCTTTACCAAGGAGGGACCCTACAGATTAAAAAACCTTTGTAAATTCAACAGCATTTTATAATTTTCAAATTCAGATAACGGAAACCCTTGTAGATAAATTTTTATTGAAAAATTTCAATTATTGTTGAATTTAAACAGGTTTATCTCATCCTCGCGGTCTCCCATTGATAATTATTGTTTGAATTTGTTTACTTTTGGTAAACCTTGCTAAACTTTTCCATACTTCGTAAATTATCTGAGGCGTTTAGTTGCCAAGGGGTAAGTTATGACT
Source organism: Gastracanthus pulcherrimus (assembly GCA_949152435.1). Classification (NCBI taxonomy): domain Eukaryota; kingdom Metazoa; phylum Arthropoda; class Insecta; order Hymenoptera; family Pteromalidae; genus Gastracanthus; species Gastracanthus pulcherrimus. Next base: position 4,533,255 of record OX424575.1, on the reverse strand, counting down.
TTTCGAGTTAAAACCTGAATATGTCGCTTCCGAAAAGTCACTTGGCAGTCAAGCACCTCATCTGATACTGAATACAGTCTATCCAAATTTGGCAAAGTTTAGCAAAATTTGACAACAATAATTATTTTCAGTAAGGAAGACTAGTATTCGCCTATTTTTAACAATTAAGTCACTTTTTGGAATATTAAGTATATTATATGTTATTATCAAATATTACATCAAAGTACAAAATTTTGCAGCACTAGAAGCGCTAAAAAGTAACTTGAAAAAGAAACTCAACTAGACTATAATATTCTTATTTTAAAAAAAGCAATTTTGGATAAAGTTTCTAAATGCTTCTGATTCCATTATACAGAATGTATGCATTGTATCTAAAGAGCAAACTCTACTTCATTCATAACTATTATACAAAATATTAAAAGCAAATATCATCGAAAGCAAATACAACATAAAATACACAACTTGACCTATTATTCCCCCGCGTTATTTAAACACTATTCACGATCACATCACAATGCAAACAACGCATAAAACTGAAAACTGCGCATATATAAACTCCGCGGTACATCCAACCCAGGTCATCGTTCCTGCAACATATCCCACATCCACATGTACCCTCGTTCATGCACCCCACATCCACACACACACACACACTCACATACAAACTCGAATGCCGGAGGCGAGTCGCGTTAGCATTTTCCTCCCTTTTCTGTCGGGCTCCAACTCCGTCGCACTAGCCAGAAGCGCACTTGCACACACACACACCCTCTTTTGCTCCTCTCAGCCGCGCGCGTGCGTGGTATTTCACATTCAAAACGAGCCCCGGCGGCGCGCACCGCACTCCTATCTCCGCGAGAAATAAAACAAAATCAAGCGCGCTTTGCTTTGCGTTTTTCTCCGCGATTGCCGGGGCGCGCTCTCGGCTTTTCTGTTTCTTTGGCTGCGCTGTGCGGGTGGAGAGGGTTGGTTGGTTGGTTATATGATGGCGTTTGTTTTGTAGGGAAATTTTAATCTTGTAGATTGAACTCGAGCTTGTTTGGGGGGGTTTTCTTTGAGAGCCCGTAATCTGGCTTAACAAGTCTGGCGAAAGTCTTGCAAAAATCTGGTAGAAGTCTGGCTTAGGCCACTATGCCAGACTTTTTTTGGAATTATGTCGAGAAAACTCATTTTTCACAAGTAAATAATTAGAGTGGTATATTAATTATTAGTATCGACTAGAATAGTGAAAATACGTACTTTTCGATCAAATAGGAGAAAAGTTTTTTTACATGTTGCAATCTTGTTTAAAATATGAATATTTGTAAAAAAGAGACAAAAATGTAGGTTACTGGCAATTTGACATGACGCGATGCTTTTGTTTTGCACATTTTGTCTAAAGTCTGGCATAGTGGCCAAAGCCAGACTTCTGCAAGACTTTCGCCAGACTTATTGAGCCAGACTGTTGCCAGACTAATTTTTTTACACGGGAGAGGCTTTTGTGGATGAGGGATGAAAAAGTTGTGGGGTGTTTGCTGAAGGATTTGGCAAAATGGATGTTGATGCTGATGATGTGTTGAATTGTTATTATGAATTTTATAATTTGTGCATGGTTTGGTCCTTGAATCTCAAGTGCGCCCTGTAGAATAGTTTAGCTGTTGGTACGTATTGAACTTTTATGGAAGCGTGACAAATCCAGGGATGGATATCATAAAGTACTTGTATTTGTATTTAGTTTTCTTTACTATGTTCAGAGGTTGTGCCTCTTTTACGGACACTTATCCACTACCTCTGGGTGGAGAGTGTTGACCCCAGTTGTGCGATGCCGTTAAACGAAACATCCCGGCTTACTATACCTTCTCACATACGAGTATAACATACTCGTACTATAATACTATAATACTTATTAATTCTCCTCGAGGATCGTGATTTTTAGAGGGTTTTCGGTCATTTTTGTAGGTTTATAATTATCTGTCGGTTTGTGTCAGTCAAAAGCTACATTAATCAGAAAGAAAACTACCTTTACATTAAAACATTGTCAACATCACAACCTTTAATTAACAAAAAATATTAATCCAGCTAAACATACAACAACTATTCATACATTTTTTGCTTCGATAAATTTCCCCGTAATCTCTCCCTCCAGTAATAAAGACACACACGCGCACACTCCACCAACAAAAAAAACCCTCGCGGTCTTTTTTAATCGAAATCAGCATCAGTCCGAGAGAGAGAGAGAGAGAGAGAGAAAAGTTAAAATTCTGCGCGCGGGAATATCCTCTCTCGGAAAAAGCAGAATGTAAGCGCTCTCCGCCGCCAGTGGGTGGAGCAGCCCGGCACACACATGCACGAAACGCCGAAAGAAGGAAGCGGAGAGAGAGAGTAGCGCGCGGTTTAATTTAAAAAATAATTAAACCGCAAATTTAAACGAGAGAACCCTCCTCTCTTCCGACGCTCGCGCATTTGTTTCTTCGCTGCGTGCGCGCGCGGCCATCGCGTTTTCCGTCTGCGCGCACGGTGGCTTCTTTTTTCTTTCTCGCGCGGGTGGGTGGAATTTCAAATTTTTAGTTTTGCCAGGGAGCTCGGGCAGACGGAGTTATTTTCGCGGTGAATTGTAATCGTGTGTGATAAGGAGTAATTATTTCATGAGTATTGCATTATTTACTTGATTTCTATAATTTACAATCTAGGTTCTTTAACCCTTTGTGGCCCATATTTTTTTCTTAAAAAGCAGCTTTTTTCGTTACTTGTTTATTTATAACTATTTAACAATAAATAAAATATCAATTTTTGTTAATTAGTAAGAAAGCTCTTAGCTAATAGAAGAATGTAAAATCATTTATATACACCTATACATAAAATTTTTATACATAAAAATCCTAGAAGAAAGAGGTGGCTACTATAATAGCCACTAAGCTACAAAGGGTTAAATAAATATTTGAATACAAATTATCAAGAAAAGTCTGAAGACAATTTTAAAACAATACCTATGCAAGACAAAATCCATAAGATCTTGACAAGAATTATAAAGTATAATCAAGATATTGCAAGATTCTTGATCTTGCTTTTCTGAAAAGAGTGTTTGTTAATTTCTTATTCTATAAGCATCAAATATAAATTTATTAAAAAATATAAATATATGTATGAAACTTGATAAAATTTTTAATGTATTGTTTAGTGAAACATAAAATCGATGGATTCAAAGAGAAAATATCATTATCTTACTCATTATGACCAAAAAAGACTATAGAAATAATATAAAAAATATGGCGTTCCAAAAAGTAATATTGTATTTTAAATTTTCTTTCGATTTTCAACACATAGGTATACATAAAACTTTATTCCTTTCGTTTCATTATTATAAATTTGTCAACAATATGTATTTGAAATTCAATATTATGAATAAACGTTACAACACTACAGCGAATATGTAAGATAAAAAGTAAACTTCATTTCACATTGAAAGATAACTTAAAATATTTATCAATACAGTACTTTATTTGAATTAAGGTGATGCTAAAGCCACTATTCACCGACAAATACGAGGAACCACTTTTCTCATGATATCTTCAATTTTAAGTAAATATCGCTATGAAACGTTATAGTCCTACTAAAAAACAACAACTTTCCAGAGAGATATTTTCTCAAAACTAAAAATTGAATGAAATAAGTGGTTCCCCGTATTTAACGGTAACAAAAAAGTTTAGCATCACCTTAAAAAAACAAGAATAAGGAAATTATTAATGCAATTACAAGCCATTCAAGAAATCGCGGCTCACAAAACATTCCCCAATAACAATCACAAAGAACTGCAAAGCCTCCCAAAAAGTACCCTCAAGCACTCAGATAATGCAAATAGATGACAAGTGGCAGACCCCCATTGTCCATCCAACAAAACACCACTCTCCCTCTCTCTCCACGTCCATTCACCTCGCAAACGAGATTTGCTCTACCCAGCAGAAACCAGAGCATCCAGCCCCCGCGCGCACAAAGAAGGTTAAAAACTGCAAAACTCCGACCGAGCCACGCAACACTCGAAAGACGAAACGTAGCGGAAATAAAGAGAGCACTGTCCCTCTCTCTCGAAAAGTGCGATCTCCCCAGCAGATACACAGATACACGCAGCTCGAGAAGAAACTGGAGTCCAGCAGCCAAGCCATCCAGCAGTCGTCCTCGAAGGCAGCAGTGTTTACAGGACTTAGGAGCTCGAGGCGCATTGTCGCGCGCAACCTCGGCGCCAACTCTTTTTGTTCGCCGGGCCGGGATTAGCCGCGGCTCAGCCGCCCAGCGGGGCTAACTACCACCGTTACCTTCTCTCTCTCTCTCTCTCTCTCTCTCTCACGGTGAATTTCGCGTATTGTCCAGATGGGGGAAAAGTCCGGCACTCGACGGCTGTGAGACAATGGGCGCAGGTTTTTTGGGCCGTGCGGTATCGGGAGGACGTGGATTTTTCCCCCGGGGACGATGATGACGCGATCCTCGGCGCAATCTTCGCGGATAAGCGCCGGGGGCTGCCCATCTTGCGTAGGTACGCGTAAGCTTCTTCGAGATTTTTGCGAGGAGGTTTGCGCAATGCTTCGAGGATGGTTCGGGGAAGGACTAGGGCGTAGTGGGGAGTGTGCAGGTTTTTCCGAGGTTTGTGGAAAAGAGAGCGGGGCAATCAGATATCGGTGGTAAGAGCGCGGTAATGTTTTGCGGGTGGGAGGTAAGGCCCAGGTGTTTGTTGCGTAACTTGGGAGATTGAGGATTCTCGGAGGGGTTTGGACAGGTGGAGGGAAAACAAAACGGGAAAATGCTTTTGGTATCGTGAAGCTTATTTGCGTAAGAGATACTTTTTATGTTGTAGGATATTTTGTGAGTATTGTGTACAGTCCCGTGTAAAAAAATAGTCTGGCTCAATAAGTCTGGCGAAAGTCTTGCAGAAGTACGGCAGAAGTCTGGCTTTGGCCACTATGCCGGACTATAGACAAAATGTGCAAAACAAAAGCATCGCGTCATGTCAAATTGCCGGTAACCTAAATTTTTGTCTCTTTTTTACAAATATTCATATTTTAAACAAGATTGCAATATGTAAAAAAACTTTTCTCCTATTTTATCCAAAAGTACGTATTTTCACTATTCTAGTCGATACTAATAATTAATGTACTACTCTAATTATTTAATTGTGAAAAATGAGTTTTCTTGACATAATTCCAAAAAAAGTCTGGCATACTGGCCTAAGCCAGACTTCTACCAGACTTTTGCAAGACTTTCGCCAGACTTGTTAAGCCAGATTAATCCCAGACTAGTGCCAGACTAATTTCTTTACACGGGGTGAATCTTCATTGTGCTTTATATGCTTTTTCGTAATCTTCGCTATTTAATTACTTATGGAATACAATTGTAGATATACAATATTTCATTATGATTCGAATAGAAGTTTTTTCTCTCCGGCTAATTTATTAAAGGAGATAATTCTTACATTATATATATCAAGCCAGCTACTATAATAATACTTAAATTGAATCTCATATTAATACCACTATTAACAATAATGTTTAAATCTCTAAATAATCATACCCTTCATTATCCGTATTGAATGCTTCCTATACCCAATCAACTTACATACATCTTCAAGTTAGTTATTGATAAATTATGTTAATTTTAATTATCTTTAAATTACAACATTGAGCTTTACACAAGATAATTTTACAATGTTGCTGAAAGAAGTCATAAAAACAAAATAACACAAGACCTCACGATTGTTGGAGAAATTTATTTCCTCATTATGCGAATTCAGGCTGCAGGGTCAGAAAAGAGACAACAATAAGTGTAGATTGTTGATATATGATCCAGGCAAATACAAGCTTTTCAACATATTTCCGTTCATTCTTAAAGTACCTTATAATCGCCTCGTACATTGTAATTGATCCTCCATTGATCAACTCCAAGTAATTACATTACAATTTCATTTTTCTCATCTAACAAACAATTACTGATTCAGAAAGCTCCAAATATTCAAAATTATAATATTCTGTAATTACACCACATGTACTAAATAAAAAACTTAATAAATTTCCGTATAATATATACTTAATCGATGTAATACTTCTGTCGCGTGGCACGCGATGCCCCTCCTCATCCACCAACACAACTCGCGCGCTTTTATCTCCTAACGCGATTGCGGTCTCCGCTCATCCCAACCACCCGATCGAATCGAAACTCGACTACACGAGCGCACATCCTCGTCAGGTGTCCATACACGCGCGCGTCACACGAGTCGCGCGCAGCTGCGATTCGAATGCGATATTTTTCGGGTACTGCGGCGCATATAAGTGGCACCTGCGACAAAATTGACGCGCGCGCGTATTATTGCACCGAAATCAGGACGAGTGCAGTGGAGAAGCTTGTTTCGGAGGCAGTTATGCGCGGTCGATGGTCGTTTGCCGCGTTTTATTGCCGGGCGGTCTTTTGATTCGTTTTAAGAGTCAGCTGCTCGATCGGTAAGGGCGATGTCGATGGGCTTTGAGGACCTGGGAGGAGGTAATGACTGGTTTTGACAATCGTGATAATGACCGGGTTCAGTGTAGTTTATTGAAAATTTAAATTGTATGTAGAATGATTGATAACTATATATATATATATATATATATATATATATATATATATATATATATATATATATATATATATATATATATATATATATATATATATATATATCATGAATATTTTAGTCAAAATTAGGTAGATATCCAACGTTCCTGATGCACACAGAATTTTGTACACAGTCTAGAAAAATTCCTACTTACTTTTTATACCATTTTGAAAATATTTGTGCATTCTCACCAAAATTGAATACAAGTAACCATAATTAAAAATTAGATCACTTTAGTTAAATAAAAAAACAGTGTTTTTGTGTAATTTATAGATTTTTTGCATAAGAAAAACAGAAACTGCAGAAAAAGCTGTTTTTGTTAAAAAAAAGTACATTTACATTAATGTATAATCGTACTTTAAAATGTAATTCTCAAACTGAAAATTTTATGAAAATAAAAAATGCGATGCATTTCTATGTTAAGAAAGGCTTAAAGAATCAAAAAAGAATCAAAAAAGAAAAAAAAATAAATCGATAGTTTGGTGAAACACAGTAGGGATCCCCTTTATTTTATTATTCTTATCCTTTAAGCAATTTTCTATACTTTGTGAAATCTTAAATAAAAGTATTAAAAAGTTTCTAGAAATATTCGTATCAGGATAGTTTCTTTAGAGCAAATTTTAAATTATTACTTTTTCTTACATTGATACACCAAGTATATATATATATATATATATTGTTCTGGCATATAGCGATATATATATATATATATATCGCTATATGCCAGAACAATCGTTATACTATGACAACTCAAAACTGTTTTAATTTGATTATTGTACACAAAATAGCTGATACAGAAATACCTATACTTTGAAAATTGGTTAAAAAATGTAATACACCTACAATATATTTTTAAACGTAGACTGAACAAATTTTATGTAATGAAAAATGTATGTAACTACTAAGTTTTACAAAAACATTGAATTTTGAATTGCTAAAGCCTTGTGGAGAAGCAATATGATATATAGTATCAGTTAAATTTTTAACTTCATGATGCAATCTTTCGATATAACGTCAGGAATTAGTTATTTATTTTAAAAAATAAATTAAAATTTATTAATTAAAAGTGTAGCTGAAGATAATTTTTCTTCTTAAACATTTATTGTATATTTACAAGTACTTATATGAAAAATTATTGTTCTGTTATCGATTCTCAAACATTTTGATTCAATTTTCAAACTTTTGATTCAAATCTTTTACGAATACTTAATCGACCATTCATTATACAAAATTACCTTAACAAACGATCATTTCATAAAAAGAAAACCGTTAAAGAAACCATTTCACTTGCAACAATTAAAAGTCCCCGATTAAAGTCGATCCCTCCCCAACCCACCCAAAAAGAACCTCGCACCTGAGAGCGCAACCTCGTTAAAAAGGTCTACGCGTCCATCGCCTAACCTCTTCCTCCGCTCGTATATGCATTTTCAAGCCATATGTCGACTACAACCGGCTGCATTAGGAAGCGCGTTTACACGTCCACCACGAGCAAAAAAAGGAAGCTCCCTCGCATCTCCCGGATGAATCTTCCGCTCCGCTCCGCGCTTAGCTCAGCGTCGACAGACAGAGCTAAAGAGAGAAAATAAGAGCGAAGACCTCGCGCGCGAAAGCGAGTCTATATAATTATTCCGGGTACAGGATACACATATCTTTATACATTATAAAGAAGAAGGGGAAGGAGAGAGGAGAAGGGTTCAAGTTCGACAACGTATTCGCTGTGCCTATCTTTATGGCTTATTGCAGCGCTTTGGGCAATTTCGCGATCGACCGGAGATGCGCGAGGCCTTCGTGCGCAGCGCGTTTACTTTTTTTTTCGTACCAAGTGTGTAGGTACTTTTTTTTTCTTTCTCTTTTCGAAGCTCCGTATCCGCGAGGTTCGGTTGTGTAGATCTCCCACGTGCTGCGGTGCACGTGGATCGTGTTCATTTTTTTTGCCCTTTGAGTTGATCGATGAAAAAATTGACGGACAGCTGCGCAACGCGAGATATAATTTTTGGTAGGAGTGAGGTAAGGAGGATTTCGGTTTGCGTGTAAATGGTTTCTGTTCGTATGCACGAAGGCTGATAAATATGTGCAATAGATAATGAGAAAAACATGTTACAAGCTGTTTATGAAGATTTCTTGGTATTTTTTGCGAAAATTGAGTTTTAAGTAGGCAAGTACATCTGGCTAAAAATTGTTGTAAGGAGGCAAGTGGGTCTGGATATAGATTGTGTGATAATTATAATGAAGTATGCAGCATAATATTAGAATAATGTGAACGGGATGGAAATAAAAATTAATGTTCCTACTGCACTGGAAAAAGAGAATCTTTTTGATCTTCTGGACGCCTGAGTGATTCCGAGTTTTTGTAAGTCAGCAAACTATGGAGTATTGCTAGCGCAGCAGTATACTATTATTAGTACAGTTTGTCTACTTTTTTGAGAAAATATTATCAACAGAGAAAATACTACTGGAACTACTCTAAGTACAGAAGTAGCTAAGTAAGAAAAAAGTCAGAAAAAGATAATTTCAAATACCATTAATACAAGCCGTAATATATTTACTTGAAACTTCGCATATAGTAGTAGATACGAGGGTAGTTCAATAAGTCTTTAGAATAAAGTATAAAAACAATTTTTTTTGGGTAAATTTTTTTTTATTTTTCAACATAATCTCCTTGGAGCTCTATACACTTGGTCAATCGCTTTTTAAGTTTTTTTAATCCTTCCGAAAAGTGCGTTTTCGGAAGTTCCTCAAAATAAGCACTTACAGAGGCAATGACGTCTTCGTTGTCCGTAAATCTCTGTCCACCGAGCCATTTTTTCAAGTTTGGAAATAAGAAAAAGTCACTGGGGGCTAAATCTGGTGAATACGGTGGGTGTTCGACCAATTCGAATTTTAGTTCTTCAATTTTAGCCATTGAAACGAAGCATGTGTGAACTCGGGCGTTGTCGTGATGAAAGAGAATTTTTTTTTCTCGCCAAATGTGGTCGTTTTTTTTTAATTTCTTCTTTCAGCTGCTCTAATAATGATGCATAATACTCACCAGTAATTGTTTTACCCTTTTCCAAGTAGTCAATAAGTATAATTCCACGTGCATCCCAAAAAACTGTAGCCATAACCTTACCAGCTGACTTTACGGTCTTTGCCTTCTTTGGAGCTGGTTCGCCTGTGGAAATCCACTGTTTGGATTGTTCCTTTGCCTCAGGAGTGTAGTGGTGTATCCATGTTTCATCCACAGTCACAAATCGACGAAAAAATTCCTCAGGATTCCGACTTATGCGCGCCAAAAGAGCCTCAGAGGCGACCACTCTATTGCGTTTATTCTCAGCTGAGAGCAAACGCGGCACCCATCTTGCCGATAGCTGTTTCATGCCTAATTTTTCATGTAGAATTGAAACAACTGCACCTATAGATATCCTTGTGGCCTCAGCTAACTCACGCACTTTTAATCTTCTATCCTTCAACACCATATCGTGGATTTTATTGATGATTTCGGGAGTAGTTGCTTCTACGGGCCTTCCTGAACGTGGTTCGTCACTTATTGATGTACGACCACGCTTAAATTCATTTACCCAGTTATAAACCGTTGCTAAGGCAGGGGCAGATATGCCATGAACTGAGTCCAATTCATTTTTTATCTCATATGAAGTTAAACCCTTTAAATGAAAATGTTTAATTACCGCTCTGAACTCGTTTTTTTCCATTTTTCTTAACAAGCAATTTTTTTTTTTTTCAATTGGTTATAAAAACACGTAAACTCAGAAGATGTGGACTGTGACTGCACCATATATCTAGTCGGGAGTGGTGCTGACTGAAAACAGATGATTTGGAGCGATTCGCGCGCCATCTGTTGGTCATTCTAAAGACTTATTGAACTACCCTCGTAATTACAAAAGTAGATATTTTTTTTCAATTATAGTAAAAATATTAGAATTCTCTGTCGATAATGTAGGGAGGATAAAAATTGACTTTAGGACCCCTCCCTTTAATGAAAAATTTGTAAATGAAAAGATTTTTACTTACTGTCTAAAAACCTAGCAACTCACAGTAATTTTTTTTTTCAAACAGCCTGTATGCATTTATTGGATCCTAAACGAGAATTGTAATATATGTAACTTGCCATAATATATGATGTTCAGCTTTTGTAGCAATGTGTATCTTTAGCCTAACGATTCTATATATAGCGCCTTCAGCAATTTTTAATCAGAATTATAATGAACATTTTGAATTAAAAAGAAATTTGTGATACATCGATCCGTTTTTGGTTTACAATGATTTTTCTATATTACGATATTTTACGATATTCTGAAATCGATAAGGTAAATTATTTTTGCATTTTAGAAATAATATGATTGTATAATTCTTTCTTTTTTTTATGTTTAATGGCCATGTGTCCCCTCATTTTTGGGACTCCGATATGTAACAATGCATATGTGATTTTGTATTTTACATTTTTATTTTATATACCTGTTTGCTGTGTTGTGCGATGACGGTAGAGCGAAATCCATCAGCTGCTTACTAGCGTCTCAGACACTGATGAGGAGGCTATTCGCTCCAAGCATAACTTCGTTCGCTTCTTTTTATGCCCATGCAAGCTCTCATACTATTGGATGAAATTTCCATGAGCTACGGATTTTTAGTCACCATGGGCGCTTTGGTCGATTGTTTTACACAGTCCAAGCGGACGCTCGGAGCGAATACGGACGCATACGTCCTGCATCAAAACACAATGCGTAGTCGGAGATCTTTTCCAGACGAAGAACTCGAAGAAAAAAAGGAATCGAACCATTGACAGCTTGAGCGTCTTGTATCGGTAGACAAGTCTTATCCACTGAGCCAAGAGAGGCTCTATAAACGGTAATATTTCTGTTTTTTTATAATTTCTCCATTGATATTTTGAAATATTGATTGAATAGGTATTTGAAGATTAATAAAATAATGTATAACAGTATTTTTTATGTTTTATTTCTTATAAATCTGGGTAAAAATGATACGTATAAAAATAAAATTGTTAATTAAAAAATAATGGTACCGAAAACTGCTTAAAACAAATTTAATTTATATACACTCTAAGCCTAAGAGAATAAAAATTGACGTTAGAAAGAATAAAAATAGCATTTTATTCTTTTCGCAAAGTATAAAATGCTGATTTTGTTCTTTAGCGAACTTGACAGTGACTTTAAAAGAGTAAATCGTACAAATTTTTTTTTGTAAATAATAAAATTCAGCTTTTATTCTTCTGTTTTAAGAGGACGTTGTATCTACTGTCCTTGTCTACGTACATTTATGCTAATTATTCAAATAATAATTTATTAATTGAAAAACTAAAAGTTGCCTTCGATTCATCTTAAAATGTGGAATATTCTCAGACCTAAAAAAATACATAACATTGTTTCTTTTTCGGGAAAACTTCGGAATATGAAATCTAACCTTAATGTTAAACCAAAACAATACAAATTGAATTTTATTCTTCACAAAAGAATAAAACCTGAATTTTATTCTTTACGAAAGTGTAAAAGCTGAACTTTATTGTTTACAAAAGAATAAAAGCTGAAGTTTATTCTTTATAAAAGAATAATTTGTACAATTTAATCTTTTAGGCCATTGTCACATTCTCTAAAGAATAAAATCAGCGTTTTATACTTTGCGAAAAGAATAAAATGCTATTTTTATTCTTTCTAACGTCAATTTTTATTCTTTTAGGTTTAGAGTGTGTATATGTAAATTAAAAATATAAATGTATAATGCAAATAAAAAAAACTTTTTATATTAGAACAATTAATTTAGTTTGAGGAAGCTAAGTGTCAATGAATTAGCAGCGGTTTTTTCAATGTAAAGCACATACTTATAAAAGCTCTACTTCAAATACATTTTTGGAACACCGCATTCATTACCGTTCCTGGCCCTTTCAAAAAACCCCCAAATAAATCACACCCCGAACGAACAATCCCTCCAACCACTCACTTTTTTATCCACCAACCCCCCCTCTATCAAATTCCCGATAAAACACCCAATAAATCAGCAACACCTCTCACAACACTTCCGGTCACAACAATACACACACACACACACACACATCGGCCCGTCAACCTCATCCTATCCATAACAGCTTCATCCTCCCGCATGCCTCCTCAACCAAACTGCGCGCGCGCGCGGGCACGAAAAAGAGTTTGAGCGACCAGCAGACGCCGCGCACAATGGCCCTCATTCACAAGCTCACTCGCGGTCCATCCAGCTACAAGACTATCCCTCTCTCTCACTCTCTCTCTCTCTCTCTCTCTCTCGCTTTATTGAATTCAGCGAGCGAGCAGTCCTGAATGCTATCTATATTATCGGACTCTCCGCCGCCGCCGCGCTCTGTTTGGCGTAGATCCGAGATTATCCGCGGCGCGCCGAAAAGCAAAGTGCTGCCCCCTTGGTAAAGCGGAGCAGGAGCGGAGCAGGAGAGCAAAGGGCCGTGTCAGATGAGCGCGGAGCGATACGTTTGTGCGCGAGGCCCGCGTGCGCTCACGGATCGCGGCCGAATCTAACGTGACGTCTCTGTCACGTACTGCACCGGAGAATTATTCGCTGTATTTACCTTTGCGCTTTTGTCGCGTGGGTATGTATGTGTACGCGTGGTTGTGTTCTATTGTCTTTGGTTGGGATGTTGTGTGGGTAATAAAGGTAGGTATACAGCTTTGATTCGTGCTTCTTTTTTGTACGTTTGATTGTTTCTTTTATTCGCAAGGGGAAGGGTTTAATGGGTGTTAGTGTTGGTTGATTGAGGGAACGATTAGATTTGTTGGGAGTAGGTTTGAGAGGGTTGTCGCGCGTGTCGTTGCCGCGCAGATTGCGAGACGCTTTTGTGGATGGAAAAGGCGGTTGTATGGCTTGTCTCGTGTGTGTAATCTGGAATCTGGCCGAGATACGAGATTATCTTGGGAGATTTGGATTTTTAATCGACGGTGGTTGGGGTTTGTTTGGGGGGGGTACCTTCATGTAAGTGTGCCAAAAATCAGATTTGTTACGCTCAACAAATTAAGTTGTGAATGTTATCTTGATATTCGTTCATTCAGATACTTCATCTCATTATGACAACTAATATTCCTAATAAAACGGTTATTCTCAGCAGTTACTGAACATTCTTTTGTTTAAAACATTACTTGCTATAGCAGAGATTTTTTAATTTAAGAAAATATTTTAATTTGAGACACACTGAGAGAAAGGATTCCTTGTAACAAATGAATCGTGTACTCGCGGAATCGAATTCTCACGTACTTGCCGCAAATGTTGAATTCTTAATAGTTAAGAACTCAAACATGCTGAGTACGAAAGGTTATTTGAAGATTTTCTAGCATATAATGATGCTTTTCAAGCATTAAAATATAAAAAGATATTATATGTAGACATAATCGTGGCAGACGAAAACTTATACTAACTTGTAACGGTCATATAAACATCTTAGAAATATGAAAAATTCAGTTAACCTTAAAATCAGGCGGTCAGCCATTGACGCACCTCAAGTACTCAGTTCTGAACTATTAAAACGATGCGTTTAACTGTTAAGAAATATTCATTTGGTTATATTCAAATCCACAAAACTTAACAATTAAGAAATATTCTTTGCAGCAAAGAATCCTTTCTCTCAGTGCATATTGCTAATTGAAATATACTCATTAAATTACTTAAGTATATTTGTAATCAATCATCTATTTTGACATCATCTATGATCTAATACATGAGTTTTAGTACTACTATTACAAAGTAATTAATTGTTTTCTTTAAAACAGAAGAAATAAAAATATTTTTTACCCAAAAATGTACATTATTAACAAAAAACTAGTCAGTAATAAATCCGAAAATCCGTTCCATATTCAACCCCACTTCACGTACATATTTCATTATATAAAAAATTAAGAAAAAGCACAGTGTTTTATTCTACGCACCCAGTAAACAAACACAGCAGCACTCCATTACGCAAACTCCAAATCAAGCCCTCTGACGCAAAACCACGTCGAAAATCCATCCTCAAAAATTCCCAACCATTGCACAATCTCCTACGCTTACCTACACAATCCCAGTAGCTCAGACAGCGCTCCGCCGTAATCCCGACTACGCTCGTAATCTTCTTTCTCCCCGATCTATCCGCGGCCAGACGACTCGATCTATCCGCCGCTACCGGGCTTCCCACGTGTATGTATTATAACACTCGGCGAGAAATCCGGTCGTCCGTCCCATTACCCGAAAGTAGAGCGGATTTTGGAGAGGCCGGAAGTAGACGCGAAGCTGCACTAGTCACCACCTGACTGGGACTGTTGGGACTTGTAAGTATATGACGCGTGTACCTGGGCCGTGTGGATTAGACCGGAGACGATGCGCTTTGCTCTGGGCTCTGGAGTGTTTGCGGACGATGCGAATCGATGACTCGGCGGTATTTTCCTTCTTTTTTCTCTTCGGGATTTTTTGGGTATGTTTGGCGCTCGTGAGGGATTTATTGCGGTGGTTTGTTCGTATAACGAGGTGTGAATTTCAGTGCTTCCGCGCAGTGGTATTTGCGGAGGCAGTCGTTAGTTTTCGGCCTCGAGTGAGTCGTGAGTAGAATGACTGTGTAGAGAAAGAAAATGTAGGTTAATGATGCAATTGAAGGGGCAAGATGGGTGGGATAATCAGTGGAATTGTTCGAATGCTGCTGTTGAAAAAAATGTAAGGTCTCGTCTTGCGGTGGAAAAAGTGTTCCGAGGCAGATGCTGAGGATTGACTTTTGAGGATGCATTGATTGAAGGAAGTGGACAAATTAAGCTTGAAATATCTGATAGTCTGTTCTTTTCATGACATGTACCAAATTCAGGAATTATATTTATTAAAATTTGAGATTTTTGTTTTCAAATTTCAAGAATTATCCTATAAGGTAGTTGACCCTGTTCTCGATAGCTTAGTAACAGACTCAACATATTTCGCTATACAAAATGCTTTAATTTTAAAAAAATTGAAAGTTTTTGTTTTCAACTATTAATTAATATACTTATTTAGCAAATGACTCGAAAAAGACGAAATTTTAACGTAATGTTTACTTCTAAATTCAATAAACCAAAAAATAATCCGAGGGAGCAGTTGTCGATAACCATTTTACGAGTCGGAGCAATTCTCGATAGATGCAAAAGACCCAGTTCTCGATATACCCACAAGCCCATTATTCAGGTTAGGTTCTAGGTTATGTCAAAACTTGATTGAATAACATACACATTTTGATTATTATAATTACATAATTATTAATTAAAAGTAGTGCTTAAGTACTTTTAAGCATTAAAATATCATTTAAAGAAAAATTTATTTGTATTTTGTATATATTATCTGACTATCGACAACTGGGTATGTACGCATAATTAAGACGGAGTTGTCGATATATGAATTAAAATAGTTATAAGTAAATAAATCAAAATTTAACTTTTTGATTACGCTTATTTTGTTGAATTTAAAGCTAATCTTGGCTTTACAGTTTTTTAAAACGTTCTATTTATTACAAAAATGCCACTTTAAAGTTTACTGTTTGTTACGGTCGTGATTAAGGAAACGTCGAGAAACGCATCAAATCTGAGAGTGCCAAGAAGTGTGAATTTCTATTTAACAAGTAGCGCTAACTGAGTTTTTATAATTCAAAATATTTATTCAGTGATATATTCTTAATATAGAAATAATTTTCTCGTACCGAAAAATTGCTCAAAATATATCTAAAATCGTATTATTCCTTCGAGTTATCGACAACTGGGTACCTATCGAGAACCGGGTCCACTACCTTAATATCAATAATAATGTTCTGTTACATTCCTCATACGATCAGTATCGAGCGTTGATAAATTATAAACCCGGGTAATATTGATACACTTGGACATTGATAAACATAAAAATGACTGTCTAAATCAGAGCATCCCAGTGCTCAATGAGGAGTTGAAAATCAAGCTTTAAGTAGGAAAGAAAGTTCCGTTTTTTAAGAACTATATTTTTAAGAAATGTAGAAATTCATTTGTTTTATTATAAGTAATAAAAGTGTAAAAAAAACATAAAGGTTTATTCTTTATAAAAGTATAAAAGTATCCTATCTATATACTATAATTTTAAATGTTTAATTATGATGCAGCATTCGCTTTTTACGATAAGATAAATGTGCACTCATGCATTTCTTCAACATCTTTTTGACAATTGAAAAGTTCCAAAGTACCCCCTGTAAGTCCCTTCAATATTTACACACTGCACATCTGATCCTCAAATCTGATAGATCGCACTTCTCGACTACAGACTCTATCAATCCCCTAAAATCTCCGCTCCGACTCGTATCAACGGCCGGTAACCGACCGCATCTAACATTTCGCTCAAACTCAATCTTCCCCGTATTGGAAATCATGAGAAAGACACTGATTGCGACTGGCGCCCGTCGATCGCATTAGGAATAAGCGAATCGCAGAATTCAGCCGAGACTGCAGTCCGCAATTTTGTTCCTCGAAGGGATGGTGCGCGCGCGGACACGCGCCTGCTCGACGATCCGTGCATAACGAGGCGGCGTGGAGATTCTCAGGATTGCGCGGTGGCCGACAAAAAAAGGGAATCTAAAGAGGAGTGCAGGTTTATGAGGCTGTTTAACCATTTTTTTTCCTTAGCTCAATGGTGCATGCGCATAGTATCTGTGTTCATAAGAGTGTGAGCTCGGCTGTTTTTATCTCTGTTAACGTGAAAATTAAAGACCACTTTGCAAAACTTTTGATTTTTGGATTACAATGTATGAATTAAGTTGCAGTTTATTATGTAACTGACAAGTTTAGTCTTATACTAAAATGCATTATTCATTTACATGCAAATTAAAATTCAAGTCCTATTGGGATTGGATAATAAATGTATAAGAGACACAGACGAACTTAATATAAGTGAAATAATAGAATGTTTATATTGCTCTGAAAACTATATTTGCAAAGTCAGAGGTGGAATTCTTGACCTGCTCGCTTGGTTATTATTGGGAGAATAAATTTAGTTCGGTTCACGGGCAGAAGAATTGTCGATGGGCGGAATTTTTCAGTATTACTAATACATATATATATATATATATATATATATATATATATATATATATATATATATAGAGGTGATTCCATATATGGGTGATTCCATGTCAAGTGAGCATGTCCAAAAATAAAAATGTCTGAAATGCTACAAAAATGTTGGTATGTGTACCCAGAGTATGTAAAATAAATTTCAGACCCTAAGGTGTTATATGTCAAAAGCAATTAAAGGTTGAAAAATGCTTTTTTTTTAATAGTTTGAGATTTTGCCAACATTGTTTGATTCTTAACTCAAAAACTAGGGACTTTTGATCGCCATCACCTTTCTCAAAGCAAAAAATCTTAAAATTTAATATTTCATGTCAGCTTTTATTCTAGACCTTGTACAAAATGATCTCAAGATAAATATAACTCCTGCAGAGCTATTAAATGGTAACTTTATTACAGTCACAAAATGGAAATACCGAAAAAAAGTGCGCTATTTAAAAATTCTACAAGAATTATATTAAGATTGAGACCATATTTTAACTAGTCTAGAATTAAAGGAAATATGAGAAACTAAATTTTAAGATGTAAGTCAGGAATCTATCGATCTTTCCGAGTCAATTTATTTGTTGTGAAAGGGTATTTATATTAATAAGCCTTTCATTAGCGTTTCGGTGGACGATGTCACGTTCATCAGCAAACAACTAAAATTTATTATAAAAAATTTCTAAATGTATACAATTATGATTTTTCACATAATAATTTTTTGTATAATCTAATTAGTTACCTTTAAACAAAACGCTTATGTGTGTGTCGAGTTTTATCTTTCGCCGCATGCTAGCGTGGGCGAGAGAACATCAGTTATAATGTTACATATCTTCGCGTTACAAAGGCTCGACGATCAATGTTAATGTTTGGGCAGCTGATTGCCTTATATACAAATTTCGGATGTATACGGAACTGAGCGCCGAATCTTTGTCTACGTGTATCTTCTTTTTTATTTATTGGTTTTTCTTGTAATTGTATGGGTAACATTTCAGATGAGACGTTTTCCATAATTTTGTTCTTTTTCTAGTATATCAAAAATTTCCCAATCAAAGTCGTGAGTTTTATTGTCAGCTAAGTGTAAAACTACAACAGAGTCCGTTGAGTTTTTGTGTTCTTTAATACATACACTGGCTTTTCGTTTTGTTTCACCTACATACGTTGCTGGGCATTTATTGCATTTTAATCTGTATATTACATTATTCTCGTCATTTTTTTCACGTTTATCTTTTCCTTTAATTATTATGTTACTTAGATTAGTTGTTATTTTAGGAATTGTGTTGATTGAGTTTTTTGTTAAGGAAGATAATACATTTTCATAGAAACCATTTATGCATGGTAAATTAATAAATTTTTTTCTGTTTGTGTTGTTATTAATGTTGTTGGATTTTATAGTAGATATGCGTTTCTTTGTGTATTTATTAATAATGTCTAATGGATAATTATTGTCTAATAAAAGTTTTTTCACTGTGTTTATATTTTCATTATAGAATTTTTGGTCTGCTAATTTTAAGGCTCTATATATATTATGTTGTATATCATGGCTATCTTTTGTGACATTGGGTGTTGTGAAATGTAATTCAAGAAACGTCCTGAGAAGTTGGTTTTGTATACCCATTTGTTATTATCTTATTGTCTTCTTTATTAGTAATACATTTAGGAAACTTATGGAATTATTTTCTTCAATTACATTTGTAAATTATAGTCTATTATTATATGAATTGAATGTGTTTAGTATTTCATTTACTTTCTTATTTGATACGCATGTGATTATATCATCAACAAAACGGTAGTAAAATAACGGTTTAAATGACAATTTATTTAAACAGGTAGTTTCTAAATCATCCGTAACAATATCGGCAAATAAACCAGATATCGGTGATCCCATTGGTGTGCCAAACGATTGTTTGTAGTATTTGTCATTAAACTTCATATATGTACTATCCATGAGTAAGTCACATGCCGTTAAGATTTCTTGTAAGGGTATTTCAGATTTTTTTAAATTTGTGTGTATCGTCTTTCTATGCTTTGTTTGACTAATTGTTTGTCTATGTTTGTGTATAATGATTCTACATCTAAGCTAATAAGACAGTTATTGGGCGGTACATGGATGTTCTTTACTTTCTCTAATATGAGTTCTAAACTATTTTTCACATATGATTTCGGTTTGCTTATACTATTTGATAATACTGAGTATATATGTTCTGATAAAATAAGTTGGAGAACCTATTGCAGAAATTATTGAACGAAGTGGAATGTCACTTTTTTGTATTTATGGTAGGCCGTAACATTTTGGTAGCGTGGTATTTGTTTCATTTAAACTGTTATAATTGTATATTTTTTCAAGGTAATTGTTATGGTTCTAATCATTTAAAAGTGATTATACATTTTTCTGTAATTTGACTAATGGATTTCTCTTTATTTTTGTGTATGTTTCTTTATTGTCAAGTAGTGTTTCCATTCTTGTAATGTATTCATCTTTGTGCATAGCGACTCTAACGATCTCATTATCTGCATATGTGAACATAATGTCTTTGTGATTTTTAGAATAAATATATATATATATATTTCCCCATGGCCGCCATATCGATTGTAACAAATGGCGCTCGACAAATTTAAATTCCCTATTGTCTAAGATACAGTCGCGTGACTTTTGAAAATGAACGTATATGATTTTTCGTACTGATTTTTGTGCTGATTTTTTCACGCTTTATACTTATAATGCTATAATACGATAAGACAAGTTTAAATACTTTAGTTTACTTCTTGAGACACATAAATGTGTAAAAATGTGTGTTCATAAAGTATGCCTGATGAATTTTCAGTAATCAATTGAAAATTCAATTACTAACTGCTTGAATTCTTAATGAAAACACTTCGGTTGTATAATTAACAGTGAGAAATGTATACAATTTATACAAAAAGAAAAACTTATTATACCATACAAAATTTGGTGCAGCATTCAAGTATTTATTGACCCATCACGATATGTATCAATAAAAAGTGCACGCAACCAGAAAAATGAATCTAATTCACCCTTTTTTCTAAACCACAATCCCGTCATCCCATCACAACCCCCCTCCCACTAAAAAGAACACCAAAAATTCCCGTATCACCATCACCGCAATCGGACACAACCGGACTGCATCGCCACATCGCAATCTCAGCCCTCCTCCAATCCTCTCGCAAATCTAAACCTCGTCACTCTGCTCTCCGCAACATCGAACCACTACGCATGCGTCCACCAAAAACCTCAACCTCAAGCTCATCTCCAACCTCAGCCTCAGCTCCACGCTACTGCGGATCGAGATTCTTATCTCTCCCGCCGTACGCGCGCGCGCAATCGGCCGCGGATCTCTCGTCCACGCGACACAATGCACGCACACACGCGCGCGCGCCGTGTGTTCGGCTCCATTCGGTGAAACCACTCAAACATCGCTCGACAATGGCCGCGCGACAGCTGCCTAACGTTCGCGCGCGAGTCCCCGTTTGTTTCCGAGGCCGTTCGCTCCATTCTGCTTCTTCTTCTTTTTTTCGAGAAAAAAAAAAGGAACTGTAGTCGGACGATAGTCGATTATTGTTGGTATTATTATTATTATTGCCTCTTGGGAAATGGAGACATTAATCCTCGTTCGAGTGGCATTCACGGCGCAGCTGAGAGGAGGCGCGCGCGTAGATATTTTGACAAATTTATGTGTGTTGTGGCGGCGGTGCGGGCGCTTTATATTGAATTACAAGGCATCATCTGTTCGTAGGTTATGTACGTGCGTCTTCTTCATTGTGCGGAGCGAGCCCTCGGATGTAAACTAACGAATGGCCTTGCGATACGAATCGGCTCTACGCGCGTGTGTAATATTAATTTGCGTAATGCTGAGGGAGAGAGGGAGATTTTCTTTTGAGCTGAGAAGCGCGCGTATGTCGAACGGAAAGCGCGAGTTGCGCAAGAATATACGGCGCAACTGCATCATGCGCGCCTCGCGAGCCGAGGAATTATGAAATAGTTATCTGGCGTGTATCGCCAAGTGTGTGTATGTCCGTTGCGAGAGGTTAGTGCATGGTGCAAGGTAAACCCGGGGTATCGATAAGTGCAACCTGCGAAATTCTCTTCCGAGAGTCGGGGTTTCTGATTTTTTTCTGGGAAGTATTGCGCGTAGCGATAAATTTGTTTAGATGGATGGAAAGGTGATAGGAAACATTTTGAAAAGTTAGTCTAAAATGCAGAGTGAACATTTTTTTAAGTAGGGTATAATTTATTTTTCATTCATAATACGTTTCTGTTAGTGCAATAAATCTTATAATCTTAAATCGTATCTTCAATAACTTATTGTTATTATGAGTCTGAATAAATAAAGATTTAATACAAATAAATTTTAGGAGCGTTGTGCATGCGGCTGAAAAGGGAGATTCTTGTAAAAATTGTATTTTTATTCTGAACACTATCATAATATCTATTTTTAAAGTATTATTTAAGTTTTTGGTACATTACTGGCATCATTTCATAAAAAACATTGAACTTATAATTTTAAGGAGGTTCGAACCCAAATTCAAAACGAACATAATTTATTAAAATTTTGAGATTCATCAGATATCTACTAAAATAATAACATATTAAAATTTCATGAAGTTTAGGAAGATTGTTTCGAAGATTTTTGATATAAAAATTATACGCGTTCTTATGGAGAGATGCATGTTTTCGTTGAAAATACTTACGCCTCAATCCATATCTCAACTGAAATCAGAGAAAAAGCTATGAAATTTTGAGACATTCTAGTTAAATTCTTCAAGAAGGCACATGCAAATTTCTAGAACAATTAGGAATCCGGTTTTTGAGAAATAGCACAGAATACAAATAAAAACACATCACGCGTTAACCTAACCTTTTTTGTAAGTAAGCCGCTTTTCTAATATTTCTTATATTTTTCAAATGTTATCTATAATTTATCACATGCTTTAAGTATTATATATGCAATATAATCAATATTTTTTGTAAAATGTAGAAACTTTACTAAAGTCTCATTATTAATTTGCGCGGTATGTTAAAGTTGAGAACAATTTCTTACACTGCCCGAGTTGAGCACATAAATCAAAAGTTTGCGAATATTAATTTCACACTCGTTTAATATGCAAATAACAATAATTAAGTTTCATTAATTAATTACTTAATTTATTTTTCTATTTAACTTTCACAATAGAAGTTCATAAACGCAAAATTACTAATAAAAATAAGAATTAAAAAAGTAGCCTCAAATAAACTCGTAGTTGGGACTGTATGACCTGAACCTCCTTAAGCAAAATCGAGAGGACCCACTATTGATTATCTTTGGCATCGAGCTTGTAGCGAAAATTCATCCACACATTTTCTACTTTGAACTGAAAATTATTGTTTTTTCTAATATACTATACTATAATATCTTAATTTAAAGATCTACGAGTTTCAGAATAATTAACTTTATAATTTTTTCGTAAGAAATCATGAGACAATGAGTTTTTATTACCACTTTACATATTATAGACTCTTCAGAATTATTGTGGGTTAAGTTGTTTTTTTTAATTTTGTCAATGTTACATTATAAAATTTACGTCATATATCGCATAATAATTTGATTAATTTATTATTGTCATTTGTCATTTATACTAAATTATGTTGACTTTTAATTTGAAACACACAAATTTCTATTTGATATGTAACAAATGTTGAAATGATTACAAACATTTGCAACATTTTAAAAATATACTTAATCCACTATACCTACGGTCCATATTGAACGATCCACGTGAGGGTTTACCTCCGTTTATATTGTACTTCCATCCTAATCCCTTCGGCAATGTTCGAACTTATAATTGTCGTGCATATACTCAACAACGTCCACATCTCTCTCACGCAGCTTCTACCGCATTCAAACACCTCATACACACACCCATCCACCGCAAAATCCCAAAAGCCAGAAAATGCGGGGGGGAAAAAAGTCCATCGGCGCTCATAAAAAAAAATATCCGAACCCGAGAGATCGGCGATCGACGATAACTCAAAATACAGCTGTTGCCCGCTCAGACACCAGAAACCGAAAGCCAGACGGGCCATTTGCGGCCTCTGTTCTGCACGCGGAACTGGAACTGGAAGCCATATTCCCCCGATTTCTCTCCCTCTATATTTTGACCGCCGAACGAGCGCGTAATTCACCCGGGTTCCATTGTGCGCGCGTGTACCTCTGCGCAGGCGCGAGAACGAATTTGTTTTCCCGCGCGGCGACGGGCCTCGGCACAATGGTCAAGTCTTTCGAGAGGCAATTGCTCGCGCCGCGGTCGGTCGCTTTTCACGAGCGATCGAAAATGCGAAGATGCCCGCGGGAGATAAACGGAAAGAAACGCGCGCCTCTGCGTGGACTGCATATGTATTATATATACACATAAGCGGAGTGTCAAAATGAAGACCTTCATTGGGCATTTCAAAGGGCGTATACATGTATTATTTCACACAATGCCAGAGCGCGCGCGCGCCCATTTATGAACACACAAGAGGCGGTGGTTTTCTACGCTTTTATCATTGTCGTTTCCGAGGAAATCACAAAAACGACATGATACGATCAGCTTCTTTGGGATTTACTGGCTCGCCACCGAGCGACTGAATTATTCAAGCGCGGGTATTTTTAGCGAGGCAGAGTTGTAGCGCTTGTGTGCGCGATCGTTAAATAAAAAACGGAGCTCGCGCGATTGTTCGGAAGCGGACAAAAGTATGGCGAGTACAGCACGCGGCGTTTGGATGAAAAAGGTTCTGCGCGTAACGATTTTTCTTGGGCTGGGAATAAATTTACGCTTTGGTTGAGTTGGAAAATTTAATTTAGTCCGCTGGCTGCGAGTAATGGATTTCTTCCGTTGTAACGTAATGTGACCGGAGGAGATTTATTTAAGTGCGAGTGGTAAAAGTGTTTGAATGCTAGTTTTTAGTGTTCGATTATTGTAAATATAATGAGAAATAAAGTTGTCTTATACGCGGATGTAATTTTATAGTTAATGTATAGCTTTCACATCCGCTTAAGAAAGTATAATGACGGTAATTTTTTATAATTATTTCTTCGCGGCGTAATTTAATTATATATCATTTACGATGTGGCAACATTAAGACTTGACTATCTAATTAAATGATCTGATCGAATACAACTGAAAAAGTTTCTTTTTATGTTACTACATCAAATTATTCAAATATCTACATAATGTCGTCACCTCCGTGTAAGAAGGTACCAACTCAGAATCTGTTTGAAAAGATACCAGCTGTGAAGCCGCAGAAAAGGAATCATTTAGCAAATCAAACTTTTTTAATCGAATTTAAGTTTTCAGCAGCCGTGCAAGCTTAAATTCGGACGAAAAATTTTGGTTCGACAAATGATACCTTTTCTAATTTAAGCGATTTCCAGTTGATATTTTTTACAAGCAGATTCTGAGTTGGTTATTTACATGGAGACGACAATTTTATCTCAAATCGAATCTAGTTAAAGCAGTATCTTTTCTAGAATAATACGTGAACAGCATAAGGCTACTCACAATTAAATAAAATAAACGTCAATGAAGAAATTCAAACTTTATTTAGATAATTTTTTTATTATATCTTTAATCAAAAGTAAAGTATCCGCTATGTTAGAAAATGTATTATCTAGATATTGTGTTCTACAGATAAATTATCTTCTTTCCAGAATATGCATTCTACCCATAAAAATTGTTACCTTAAGTTATCACACTTTAGTATAAGTATTAAAACCTCGCTAATTCGTTACTCTATTTTCTAGAGAAAAAAAACACAAATAAATCCATAACATTTGCGAAAATTACAATTCTTCTCACATTAAAGCGATGCGCGAACAATTAAGCAAAAAAAGCACGCTCTACCTTAGCGCAACAGTTTTAATTGCGTCCTCGTAAAATTTAATCAGCCCGCTAAACCACAATACACACACATCCTCCACCTCGTTAATCCTCTTTCCCATACAAAAACACAGCCACCTACATCCACGTAACCCGTATATACCTACTCCTCCAACACTAAATAATAAACATTAGATCCGCAGCTCGCTCGATGAGCCAGCGATAATTTTCGTTCACCTCCGCGAGCGTGCACTGGGACACGCTCGTCATCCATTACACACCGTGAGTCCTTCACTCACTCTCTCTCTTTCTCTCTCTCTTATTATTTATGTAATTTATTTTTTTTGTTTATCTATTTACTTATTTATTTATTTATTTATTTATTTGATAAATTTCCACAAATATGTACAGTTGTTTTATTTATATTTTAATAAATTTTAGTTTCTGATGATGGTGACAACGACCACCGAAACGTTAAAGAAAAAAACGTTCTAATTTTTTTTTTAAATCTGCCTCGGGAAGATCGATAAAGTCTTTTCATATATATTTATTTATTTATTTATTTTTTATTTATTTATTTATTTATTTATTTATTTATTTATTTATTTATTTATTTATTTATTTATTTATTTATTTATTTATTTATTTATTTATTTATTTATTTATTTATTTATTTATTTATTTATTTATTTATTTATTTATTTATTTATTTATTTATTTATTTATTTATTTATTTATTTATTTATTTATTTATTTATTTATTTATTTATTTATTTATTTATTTATTTATTTATTTATTTATTTATTTATTTATTTATTTATTTATTTATTTATTTATTTATTTATTTATTTATTTATTTATTTATTTATTTATTTATTTATTTATTTATTTATTTATTTATTTATTTATTTATTTATTTATTTATTTATTTATTTATTTATTTATTTATTTTATTTTTATTTAATTTTTTTTTTTTTTATTTAATTTATTTATTTATTTATTTATTTATCTATTTAATTTATTTATTTATTTATTTATTTATCTATTTAATTTATTTATTTATTTATTTATTTATCTATTTAATTTATTTATTTATTTATATAATATAAAGTTACTGACTGACAGGAATTGTTTTTAAAAGTATGGAAGTATTTATTAGAATGAATTGAATTGAGTCATTGTTTAAATGTGTGTAATATTAATTGTACACTGAGAGAAAGGATTCTTTGCGACAAAGAACTTTTCTTAATTGTTAAGTTTTGTGGATTTGAATACGGTAAAATGAATATTTCTTAACAGTTAAACGCATCGTCTTAATAGTTAAGAACTGAGTACTTGAGTCGCTTGCCAACGGATGACCGCCTGACTTTAAGGTTAACTGATTCTTTCACATTTCTAAGATGTTTATATGACCGTTACATGTTAGTATAAGTTTTCGCCTGCCACGTATAGGATCTTTTTATATTTTAATGCTTGAAAAGCATCATCCTATGCTAGAAAATCGTTAAATAACCTTTCGTATTCGGCATGTTCATCTTACTCGTATATACTTTTCTCAAGTTCGAGTTCTTAACTATTAAGAATTTAACATTTGCGGCAAGTACGTGAGAATTCGATTTCACAAGTACACGATTCATTTGCCACAAGGAATCCTTTCTCTCAATGTATGACTGATAGATGTAATGACAAGATTGAGAATTGTATTTACATTTATGTCAACAAAGTGCAATACTTTATGTATACCTGACTTCGGATACGTGCAATCATATTCTATGTGTATTAACGATGTGATATTATCATGTAAATTAACGTTGTGATATTGTATTTTTTTTTATCTTAAGAATTTAATGTAAACCATATTTTGTAATATTTACAAATAAACATTATATCTACCGATGTGAAAAAAATTTGTAAAGTTTGTATAAAAACTTTATAAAATATTTTGTATAAAGCGTTTATAAAAAATTGGCCGTATAAAGTTTGTATAAAATCTGTATAACAAAAAATAAAAGTAAATTTAAAAATGTTTTGTTTTATAAAATACTTCAATGCGGCTATGACAAAGCGTAGGGCCTGTGACATAGGTGGCATCGAGGCACTCGAAAACGTTGAGACGTCGTCCCCGACGTTGGTGTAGCTGTCCAGGATAAGCCAAGTGGTTTGTTGATTCTTGTAATATTTTTCGGATAACGAAGAACGAGTAACAACAATCGTAGTAGGTCGTTTTTTGACATCTCCTAATATAAAGGCGGGTCTCCAAAAACTGTTCAACTGATCTGAAAAAGAATCAAATAGAAAACACAAAGTAATTGATCAAGAAATAATATTACGTTACTATTTTAGGTTATTCAAAATTTTTGATATTACACTTTCGACTTCAAAATAATTGGAGAAATTAGGTCGTAATAAAATGCAACTTATCTATGAAATTACTTCGACCAGGCGATGATTTTTTTCATTAACTTATCATTTTACTGGCCTTTTGATATTACTTTTGAAAACATTTTCTTAAACACGTCATTGTAAAAGATTTTTGAATTTACTAGCTGCTTGAAACTATTGACAGTCGATTCATGTTGATAATTTCATGACATACAAAGGGATAAATTCATGTCGCTTCAGCGCTGAAAATTGTTCACATTCTCTCTCTAGAGCCAACTGCAGAAGTGGTAGCTCGATGGCCGACGGCGGGAGGTCGAGACTCTTCCCTCTCTGCCTCTATCAATCTCGCCACCTGCGTTTTTTTTATTATGCGCGCCGCACGCGCGTATCCTGGAAATCCTATACGCGCGTAGTCTAGGGAAAAGAAGAGCCTTAATGGGGGTCCTCGCTACTCGGAGGCTTTTCCGAGTGCACCGCGGGGCCCACCCGTATTTCGTATGTGTTTTGACTTGCATAATTTAACGGGGTATAGGGATATATAGGAGGTGGAGTCGTTTGTCTCTGGGGACCGATCAGGAGTCGATAAGTTTTGGTGGGCGATCGATATGTGCGTGTGTGCATTGAAGTGAAAAAAATGAGCTCGATTAGTTTTTTGGGTCGATGTGGGGGGTGTCGTGTGTGGGTCTTGGGTGATAGATCGGTGGGAATTAAGGATGATCGGCTGCGTTTCGTGGAAAGAAGGAGATGGTTGCGCAATTGTGTCGTAAATGAGGATGTCGTTCCCATTTGTTCGTATGGAAATTCAAAAGTGGTTAAGCCTATTTTTCTTCAAGATTAGTTCTGAGGTTTCTCGGAAAAAAAATTAAATTCATTTTTTTTAATTGAGTTTACTAACCCTATTTAGGAATGTAATTATATTGTACTAGTGTGACATTCGCTACTGTTTTATTTTTCTAGTTTGTTTATGATGTGATAAGCGAAAAAGATTGTAAAATAAATATGTAAATCAGATAAGAAAAAGGTTTGGCAGACCCGTCTTTACATAGTTAAATAGTCCTCTTTCATACAAAAATAGGAGATGCTGAATAAAACCTTAGGATTCAAAACTGTAGAGTATATAGTTTATCTATTTATTCACTGAAAAAAAAATTTGTTAAATCTAAGTAAACGTTTCCTTGAATCGTACTAAGAAAATATTTATTTGATAATAGTAAATATTTAATTATGTTTAGACTGGTATTCATCGATTCAATAAATATTTACTAAATTTAAGAAATATTTACTTTATTTAAGTAAATCTTTTCTTAGTACTATTCAAGGAAACGTTTACTTAGATTTAACAATTTTTTCTTCAGTGTTTAAAATGTATATCTGAGAAATTATTTAAAATAGTCTTTTTTTTGTTTTATGAGTAATTAGGTTTTAATTATTAACATAATATTGGCTTATTTTAGTGTTGTCAATTACATGTTATTTTATTAGTAAAGTCTATTTTTACTTTAGTTATATGAGCTATGATTACAAGTACAAGTTGCAAGTTCGACTTCTACTTGTTATTATTCAACAAATACTATTTTACTTGCTGTCTCTTACATTTCGCTCTACTGCATTAACGCAAACATTAAAAAAAACCTTATATATCCCAAAAACCCAAAACATCAACTTGAACCATAATTCCGAAAAGCCAACGGAGATGTAATCAGATAAATTTAATCCACTTGTTCTAAAAGCTTTCTTACTCACACAGAGTACCGATTTGATAAACATACAACCAAAGCAGAGAACAAATCCACGACACATGTACCTCCACACCACGAAACCAAATCCCCGTTTAGTTAAACAACCATTCCACCTTATCCTCGGAGCCCCTTACACACACCCGAATCTCCCGATCCAGCCAAAAAACAACCTCCCAACCGCACTCACCGAGATAAAGTTAACACGCGAGCGAACACTCTTACTTAAACATTCCTCTATGCCTCCATCCGAAATTTCTGCAGCTGCGTCGCCGGCTATAAAATCCCTTACACCTGGCCTAAGACACAGCCTCCCCAAAAAGGACGAAAGAAAGAAAAACGAAAGGCGACTGTCGTTCGTTAGCATCGGTGTCAGAGACAAACGAGCGCGTGCTCGACCCTTGTCTCTTATACTCTCTCTCTCTCTCTCGCGTTGCACGCGTGACCCGCTCGAATTCGGGATCACGGCATGGAATGTCTTAATAGGCACGGGCAAGAATAATTTAATTACTCGGCAAGGAGCGAGAAAACGAGAGGCCGATTAATCAACGTGCGAGGGAGATAAACCATCGATCAATTAATTTTTTCACGGGAATCAGGCTCCGGGACACCGTATTCTTACCGTATTTTATACCTTTTTGTTTTGAATTCCTCTCTCCAGCTCCTGGCAAGTTGGTCTACGATCGATTTTTTTCCCGTAGATTCCTTTGCATACTGCTCCCGGCGAGCAGGTCTACGATCGACTTTATTCGAGATAGATCTATTGTTACACTCGCTAAGGAGTCCATTCCGTTCGACCAGATGACGATCTCCATACATACAGCGGTAGCCAGTTGAAACGCACGCGTGCGTATATATCACTCGCAGATATATATCGAGCGCGCGACTCGAAAATATTCATCAATCTGTCAAGAGCGAGCGCGGTATATACCCGAGAAATAAAAGTATAACGCAAGTCCGAAGAGAAGAAGAAGAAGTGGCGAGAGAGAGAGAGAGAGTGCTGCAGGGAGAAAGACAGCTCATTATCGGCTATCGGGGAATAAGGCGACTCTCGAATCCCGAGATGTCATCCGTCAGCTGATTAATGGACGTCTATTAGAGAAGCCGTCGTTCTCTTTCTCCTTCGAAGGAGAGCTGCTACTGAATAATACGCAGGAGCTGCAGCTTATACATCCACGAGTCTCGTTATCGACGGGACAGAAGCGTAGATACACACGCGCACTTCGAGTTTTCTATATCCTAGTGTGGGTGGGAAAGGGTGTGGCTGTGTTTCTACGAGGGATAACAGGATGTCCCTCTGATTGCCGTCGTTCGGAGTACGGGTATATTTTGGGCTCCGTTGGACAAGAAGGTGTACCACGGGCTATATGAGTTTTTGAATGCGGTCGCGGAAATCTTGTGGAGATCGGAGCGATATACGTCGCTTCTGGTCGAACATAATGAGAGTACACGGGAAATTCGGGTTGAGGGCCTACGGAAGCGTTTCTTCGTAATTGGACGAGATATTTCGTGTTTTAATTTATCTCTTTTTTTAAGAGGGCCTTTCGGTTTGTGGATGATGGATATGATATTCATATTCATAAATGAAGTAGTGCTTGTTACGGAGCTAACTGTACACGTATCCTTCAACGAATAATCGCCAAGGCTGAAAAAATTCAGATAGTAGCCAATAATTTTTTAACTTAACAATCATAATGAGTTTTTTAATAAATAGACTAGATTTCTGGTGGTAGTCAATTACGACAGAGACTTTGCACAGAAATTTCCATAGAATTGCGTTTGAAAAGAGTTGGCATGTATGCTTCGAAATATTCTGCAGCAAAAGATTTTTTCCACGCAATTCTGCTGCAAAGTATTCGGCAAAACTCTTTGCATGAAATGCTGCTGTAAAGTACTTGGCAAAAGTTTCATCCTGCAATTCTGCTGTAAAGTACTTGGCAAACGTTTTTTCATGCAATTCTGTTGCAAAGTACTTGACAAAAGATTTTTACATGCAATACTGCTGCGTAGTGTGTTACGCTATCATATCATCTATCAGCTGAATTATTATCAGAGTTTGAAAGAGACTACATACGCTCTGCTACAATTTTCATAACAAGCAGGAAAATTGCAGCAGAATTGCTGTTGACTTGCTACCAGATTTATTTATGGCAAACTACCCGCTACGTGAATAGACACCTATCGGTGAAAATTACATCTAAGTATAAAACTATATGAATATTTATCTGCTAATAAATTACTTAGCCATTTGAATAGCAAATATCAATCCCGCAGCGAAAAATTTCAATCTCCCATCCCACTTCCTAATCATAATTTCATCAACCAACAAGAACTCGTTACCTCCGCCATCTCCCATCAAAAAAAACACGCGAAGCACCAAAAAAACCATCCGGGTAAAAAAAATCCGGTTGGTGATTTACTCGAATCGAGCGTTAAACAGCCCCTCCCTCTCTCTCTCCGCGCGCGTCACAGACCTCGTCTCTTTGAGCGCTGCACGTCGCAGCCTCTCTCGCTCTCTCTATGCAGATACGTCGCGGAGATACGTTTGAGCCCGGGCCGTCGTCGTCCTCGTCGCCGCGTCTCTCTATACCCCCGCGCCGACGAGATAGAGCCCGCGATATCATTCAGCCTGCGCGCTCTCACTCTCTCTCTCTCTCTCGCTCCTCACTAATTCCATTCATTCGACCCGTGCACGTCTCTCTCCCTCGTCACGTCGCGTATATAGCGTTCGCTTTCTCTGTCCGTAGCACGCGCGTGTATAGCTGCTGCGCGCGTGTATATAGACACATCACAGAGACGGGGATAGCCGCGCCCTCGCGACCTCAGCTGAAGCTGAAGCTTCGGCTTCCCATAGCTGCGGAGACACGGGGGCTTTGCTTTGCAACGAGTGGCTACGCACGTATAAGGGAATATGTGTGTGGATTGGTGCGCTGGAAAAACGGGTTTTTGCGCGAGGCTAGGGTTTGTTAGGGGAGTGAGTTTGCGTGTGCGTGTAGTTTGGAGGTGCGCGACGCCTGGGTGAGATAAGCATCGCAACTACTCCGAGGAATTACGAGAGAGGTGGGATTGGGAAGGGAGAGAGGGATGTGTGTGTGACTGTGATTCGAGGGTATAGATGGAGATGGAGCGTGTAATGAGATGACGTTTCTGTCTGGGATTACTGTGCGTGTGGAAATGTGAATCTAGGGAGTATGTCGAGTGCATGGTTTTGTTTACTTCTTTCTGTGTGGTGGGAACTGATAGAACATTATGATGGATTGGTTAAAATATTTTTAGTTTAATGTGTGTAGCTGAGAAGGTTTACATTGTTGTGTTCAAGCGATTCGTCAAGAAATAGCCTGGGACAACAAAGACTGAAATTTTATCTAATTCTGCAGATTTATTTTTAGGATCAATTTTTACCCTCTAGTAGCCAAATTTAAAGAAACGACCAAATCAACCTGGGTCGATCTTTAAGATAATAGTTTGTTCAAGATATTTGGCGATGGTGAACATAAATTGAAATGATATTTGTTAACTACTGAAAAGAATTAATCAAAAAAATTATTTTCCTAGTGTTCCTTTCATCCTTTGGATAAAAAGTGAACTGTCAACAACAGCTGAATATCGACGAGAATGAGGCGACACAATCTGAGGTCCGTGAAAAGCTGAAATACCTGAAACAAAGTGATGTCTTATCTTAAATTTTCAAAATAATTGACTTATGATTAAATATCGCAAATATTATTGGTCTCCCATGTAACAGTGATTTTTATTTAAAACCCCAAAAATTGTTTCCATCAACATCGTTCTAACTGTTGGATCGAAATGATACGACCAGCTTTCAAAACCAATAATCTAACAATTCAAATCTCATAAAATTCTCAATCTGAAAACGTAAAAAGAACCAGTAGATGCGTTAACAATGAAAGGATTACACCTAAGTACATACTCCATCATGACGCTCACCGATAACTCAAGCACCTTATTAATCATGCACTTGCCTCATCCATAACCCTTGCATCTCCTCGCATTTTTCCTCCAACCACACCGGCAAAAAAAACAAACACAAGCAGACAGACGCACTTTCATCGATCGACGAGAAAAGAATTTCGGAATCTCGAGAATGGCGTCAAGCGAGAGCAGAAAGTCCGCATCTCTCGAGACAATGGCCGGCTGCTTGCCACTAATAACACGGTATGGACCAGGGTAATCATCATCGCGTCGATGCACGAGTGTTTCCCTGCAAGCGAGAATGCACGTTGCAGCTCGGCAAAGAGGCCCGCTTAATGTATTCGGATGGGCGTTTTATCCGGCAAAGTGCTGAACGCGGCCCTGCCCTCCGGGCTTCTATCTTACATCTTTCTTCTCTTTCTCGCTGTGTCCCGTCGATGCGCCTCGAATCTTCGCCACGGCGAAGACGAAGCTCTCGTCTCTGCCCTTTTATCGCACTTGCGCATTCTTTCGTGCTCCTTTGGATCTTCTGATTTTATAATTGGCTGGGTTTGGAACAAAAATATGTCTTGTCTGTATTAACCGTTAACTATAACGAAGTGGTGGACGTTTGACATGCAATTTTATAACTTCTTTTATTCATAATTTTGTTGATAGTTGAATTGATATCAAATATACCCTCAAAGAAAATTTGTAAAATTATCCTATAATTATTTTAGTTAAGTAATTCTCTTTCTCGGGATACATGATTCTGCTATACCGTATTTTTTAATAATATTTCTAATCGATATTTACTAGACACTTTTCCGTTAATTGTATTTCATCGTCGCTGTTATTTATTCTGCTTTCCTTTTATTGATCAGTTTTAGCATCCATTCATCTCATTTCCTGTTTCTGCAATTGTCATTTTTCTCTGTAAGATCTACTATTTCGACGTCCTGCATTATTTTATTATAAGTTGCATCGTTTCTCCTTTCTCTTTTCATTGTCTGTATTAATTCTTTCTTTTCTCATCCTAATATTAGTATCTTTTCCATTCATTTCTGTATCCAAATCTTGCTATAATTTTAAGTTTTGCGTATTTCTTTTTGTGTCCCAAAAATTACTATTCCTACTTTGTTTATTAGTCTAGATTTTTATCTTCTATGTTCCTCTATCCCACTAGTTAATAACTCGGTCTTCTAGCCTAAACGATTCTGCATTTACTAATTTAAATTTTTGAATTGATATAACTTTTGTTTCTGGAATAAATTCAATATTGGCAAAATATTACCACTAAATTAAAATAAACCTTCCGTGAAATGTCTTCGTAACCTAACTTAAGATTTTGTTTAGTCTGACTTTTTAACAAATCAACTTGTAGGCTTATTTCATATTTATACATATTTCAATGGAAGAAACTATGGTAGCCTACAGCAAAAATTAGTTATCTTACTATACAATCTTACTACACAAATAAGGGTATCCATTACGTGGCTAGTTTTGACAATTTGTTCTCGTAGAAATCGATTAAACTTTTGACGAAGAATCTCAACAAGTAACAAGCCTCCAAACCGATAAGCGCAGTCAGAGCAAAAATCTCTCTTCTCCTCCCGCGTTAATTCAATCTCGCAGCATCAGCCGATTGCCCGCGCCCAAGCCACAAGCTTCGCTGCCACATCGCATCGCGTCGATCAGCGCCAACGAAATTCGGCAACCCACCGCCGCTATATATAATAATACATCCAAACCACTGCGCGCGATACCAGTCTCCTGTATATATACACGTATAAATAACTCTGTTGGCACTTGGTGCGCGACTAAGCCGAATAGGGGAGGGTGCCGCAGCAGCAAGCGCCGGGGGGTGAGAGTTCGAACTCTTGGTCCGCACGCTTGAGCTGCCGCGGGGCGAGGGTGGCTGCGAAGCGAGGCTAAATCGACTAAACATATACCTTCCGCTTCGTTAGGCGGCCGAATATGTTTTAGATTCACTCGCGTGAAGAGAGAGAGAGAGAGAGAGAGAGAGAGAGAGAGAGAGAGAGAGAGAATGCGATTTTCCTCGCTTGCGCGGGTATAATTCGATTTATCAGTTTAGCCCGGGTGATATGACTGCTTGACTCCATGCAGTGTCTCTTATAGTTATTGCCGGGTGTTGGTTCATTATGGCTGTATTAAAATTAGATCGCGATGCTTTGGTTGTGGATAGATCTATGCATGCCTTGAATACATTTTTTTTCAGGGTGCTTGTTTTATTTTTGTAATTGTATAAATTGCATTTATCTTTTACATTTATTGTTTAGGTGTATGTGAATTAAAAAATGATTTATTATTGTAATCGTTTATCAGATGTTGCTTTGAGAAACATATAATAAATTTATTATTACCTTTTATTAAATTCATTATCTTCTATTTACAAATCTACCTCCAAGAACTGATAATTATGCATCGAAGAAAGATCACGACACATTTCCCTCATGAGCACAACTTTAACGTAGAAAATTTTTGCGTATTGTTAAAATTATGCTACAATTGTTACAATTATGCTAGAATAACTAGAATTATTTTACAATGGTTACATTTTTGTTATAATAGTTACAATTAAACTAAAATGATGCGATTGTTAAAGTTATGCTAAAATGATTTTTCTTCGCCACAATAGTTATATTTATACTAAATTGATTTTTTTTGCTACAATAGTTCTATTTATGCTACAATTACGCAGCAATACCAACGATTATGCTACAATGGTTTCATATTTATTACAATGGTTACAATTATGCTAACTTGATTATATTTTTGCTACTTTTTTTAAGGTTTTGGCGTAAATAGTTATAGCTATCGTATCTTTGTAATTTTGTTACAATAGTTACTATTATGCTATAAATGTTACAATTATGCCACAAATGTTACAATTATGTTACAATTGTCACAATGGTGCTACGTATACAATTGTTACAATGATGCTATAATTGTTCAAATTATGCTACAATTATTACAATTATGCTAGAATAGCTAGAATTATGTTACAATGGTTACATTTCTGTTATAATAGTTACAATTAAACTAAAATGATTTCATTTTTAAAATTATGCTAAAATGCTTTTTTTGTGCTACGATAGTTATATTTATGCAAAATGATTTTTTGCTACAATAATTGTATTTATGCTACAATTATGTTACATCTTTATTACAATGGTTACAATTATGCTAACTAGATTATGTATTTGCTACATTTTTTAAGGTTTCGCCGTAAATAGTTATAGCTATCATATCTTTGCAATTTTGCTACAATAGTTACAGCTTAGCTATATTTATTACAGTTTTACTACAGTAGTTACAGCTGTCCTACAATGCTTACTGCATGGCAACAATGGTTCCAATTATGCTAAAAAAATACGAGAGTACATATTTTTAGAAACGAGATGAGAAGAGAAAAATCAGAATTGCAAAATGGAACGAGAGCAAGTAGCGAGCGCCGGTAGCATCCCCGCCAAATACCCAAAATACATACGAAGCTCTTGCAAGTTCCGAGAGACGTCATAAGGTCGCTCACACTCCTCCTCCCCCCGGTGATTCCCTCGTGAAAAGGAGGATCTTGCGCATTCTGCGCCAGCCGAGCAGCCACCTATGCACCTTCTATAAGAATACTGCTCCGAGCTGATAAGTCTTATCGGTAAAGTTCCGATACGATAGAGCCCCCACGGGTGTTTGTATGTATGTGTGTGTGCGAAACGAGGGTGCACCGCGGCATACACGTGTGTATGGGAACGCGGGGGGGGGGGAGAGGCTGTTATGAGCCATTGTTGCTCATGATGCATCGCCTCGTAAATATTGTATCGTGGCGGAAAGTATACAGCGCGCGAGACCGGCTGTACGATAAAATGTTTTTCGGACCCTCGATCGCTGCTGCTGCTGTTGCGGCATGGCGCCGTATATTACTTGGGTGTATGTATATTGTATATAGAGAAATCGTGCGGATGCTCTGTCTTTTTTGCTCACAAGCTCTATCTGCGGTGGAGAGATAGTAAAAGAGGCGAGCTTTTTGTTTATTTAGTGGGGTTTCGGTTGTTGTTGCTTTTTAGTTGTAGTAATGTTATAATTTATTATGATTGGTATTTTGTAAATATTTATTTATTTATTTATTTATTCATCAGGTTACGTTTAGTAACCAATTATAATATCTTATAATAACATATATATAATAAGATTGCACTCTGCAGAGATACGCAGGTATCTGTACGCAGTGTGGTTACAAAAATATATTTTATTACATAATTATATAGCTAAGACTCTTTATCTTATTTTCATTGGCTCTGATTATACTTTGCTTCGTATATACCGGACGGCGGTAAATGTTTATCCAAAACTTTTAAATTAAAATTTTTTAGTGACTCATGAATGTATTATTTGCTATTTTTTATAGTTACTTATGTAGCTTAGAAGTGCAGTCCTGTGATTAAGATTTGTAACGTTAAAAATTGTTGTCAAGAGAAAGAACGGGATATAGATATAGGTTTATTCGGTAAATAAAGGTTGAAATTATAATGTATAAACTATGTCTAGAAAAATAAAATCTATGATTATTGTTACAAAGAGGAATGCACTTTTTAACAATAATAATAGTTATATTCTATTAATGCTGTATTTTGTTCCATAACTGCTTATTACATTTTACGGTATAAGCTTTCTACAACAAGCTAAACATTATCGATAATTCCATACATTTGTTATCATTCCTAGTGCAATTATGTTTTCGCTCTATTTCCTAATCCTCAAATTACCATGCAAATATCTAACCATTAAAAAAATGCATCAACTAAAGCTAGTCTATAGAACTACATCGCCGATACAAGCGCCAATAGAATAAACAACTCCCTACTCAACAAAACCCACACCTCACAAATACAACCTATTTCTCAAGCTACTTCCCCCCCCCCCCCGGTCAAAAAAAAGCCTCACAAAGCACTTTACACAAGCACGAGCAGAAGCGCAATAAGTATCTACTCCGCTACGTGCCGCGAACCTTTTCGCGATCTCCTCTACAAAGTCGATCGTGACAAATGCTCGTACCGCAGCCTCGCGTTATACATACACATACACACACATGTTACCCCTCGCGCAATCTATATACAAAGTATACACCCATAGAAAGTATGCTACAGCAAAAGCAGCAGCAGCAGCAGCAGCAGCAGCAGCAGCAGCAGCAGCGGCGATAGTATCTTCAGCGATGCTGCAGCCCGGCGTGTACTATAATTATATCGGATCCCCGAGAGCCGCAGCAGCCCCGCGCGTATGCGCATTATTATTATTATTAATATACTTATATGCATCATGCGGAGCGAGCGAGCGCCGCGGTTGCACAATGAGGGCTTCGGTTGCGCGCGCGCCGAGCATGAACCGAGCCGCGCGCGGCTGTGTGTATATGCGCGATGCCGAGCGCGAGAGCGAGTGTACAATGGTCGCCCGAGGCTGGGGGTGGAGCTGCACTCTGCGCTGAGCTGCGTGCATGTGGAGCGAGAGAAAAAGCGGAGGAGGAGAGGAGAGTTAGAGGAGAGAGTGTGTGTGTGTGTGTGTGTGGTTGCCTTATTTGCATGTGGAACCACCCTGTGTATGTGGAGCGCGGAATGCGTCTTTGGTGTGGCTTTTGTTTTTTCACTTGGAATGTTGGGATCGGAGTGGTTTGTTTGGAAAAGTAGCAGACCCAGTTCCTCATCAGCTAAGAGCAATTCCTGATCAACTCTGATTTCCATAAAAGCCAAGTTTAAAGTAAGATTTTATGTAAGAAAATGATCAGGAATTGGGTTCTGATCAGGAACTGGGTCCGTAACGGTATATGTGTTTGTGAGTTTAGGGTAAAGCGTAAGTGAAGTTCGTGTAATTTTGTGTTTTGGGGATATTGAGATTTTAATTTGTATACTGATTTGTTTAATCAAACTAGAAGAAACAACGACTACAATTGCATGTGTCTATACTGAATAAAATATAAAATAGTATGTTAATCAGTATACACGCTGAAGTGCTAAAGTGAAAAGCACTCATTCTATAGAGTCAAATGAAATCATTCTAATAGTCAAAGTGACTTATTTTTGAGCTATCAAAGTCACTCAATCTGCGGTCAACATCTTTAGTGCGCATGATATCGAGAAAATACCACTTATTCGAACATTTTCAAAGGTCTGGACTTAAAAAGACTTAAATTGTTATTCCGGGATGACATATCGATTATGTACTGATCATAAAATAAATAATAAGCTTATAGATGAGTCGGTAACTAATTTTAATGTTGTTACCGACGAGTTCGAAAATAATAAGTTATAAAAAATTATTTTTTCAAAAATTAACAAAACACGATCCTATGAAACTATATTTATTTTTATATTTTTAAGTAGGCTTCAGATATTATCACAGTCGCAGATTTAAATGAAATGGATTTAAGTTGTGTTGTGCATTGCGCTAGTTTAGACTTATTACTTATAACTTTTTAGAAAAAGTTTATTCAAACTCATACAATCTGAAACAAAATTAATTTTCTTAAAGAACGGACTGACGACTTCGTATCGGGAAGCCACAAACTTATATTTTTATTTTAACTTATCAAGTTTAACAATAGTACTGTTATATTTATATCAATTTTATGGAAACATACAATGCATAATAGATTAGTTAATCAAAGCTTGTGTTATACTTATTTCAACTTGCAATCAGAATAGAAATAGAAAGGCAATAAAGCACATTGATTATTGTACTATTATACTTGATGCTGATTTGGAGCGAATGATGAAATTTTCGTTCGCTCTGATTTCCCAAACGGTATTTCAAAACCATAAAGCAGAATAAGCGTGATTGTTTTATCAAGATGCTGATATAATAAAGTAATTTCAGCACGCTTCTTCGAGATGGAAAAATATACCGCATTGTGGAATATATATTTCAAGAATCGTTGTCAGAGTCAATAAAAATTCAAGTCTTAAATGTCTCGGGGCGGTAACAATATTTGCACTGAAGTTGATATCTTGATAGAGCGAATTGCGCTTTTATTACGCCAGCTATTCTTGAAAGACTTGACATTTAAAAATTAATGTACGACCATATAAAAATACTCATTCTCATTGAATCGAATACAATATAAACCCAAATACTCAACCCCATCGTACAATTTATCGCACGATCCTAAAAAAACTAGTAGTCGGTATAAATGACTTGAAAACTTTGCCAATTACCTTCTTCTATATTCCCTCAAGGAGCGCTCTTTCCATTCCACTTTTCATCATAACGATAGAACAATTCAACCTAAAAGAGGGGATCGCTGAAACAGCGTCGTCATAATGTAAAAAGCGATCTGATTAAAAAGACCGCGCGAGTGAAAGATCACTGCGTCAGTCAACCCAAGAAGAGCAGCAGAAGCAGAAGAAGAAGAAGAAGAAGAAGCGGTCAGGCGTTTCAATTTCGCGGGATCCGCGATTTCTCCTCTCCTCTCGAAGAGAAAACTAAAGTGCGCCGGCGCTCGAGAACCCCCCCGCGAGATAAGTCGAAGCGCGGAGTGACAGATTCATTTTCGAGCTATCGTCCTCCATCCCCGAGTTTTCCCCTCATCCTCCTCCTCTACGCTCGCCAAGACACAAAAAAAAAGAGGTATATACCACTCGACTCGACCGGCCGTCTTCTCATTGTCTTTTTTATTTCTCTCTCTCGGCTTTTCTCGACTGTAAGACGCGCCCGGGCTTTCCCTCTTCCCGAAAGTATCGCTGGACGCAGGCTTTTTCTATCTGTCTTTTCTGCGCCGAGGCGCAATTTCACGACAGTCGTTCGCTCGCTGACCACGTGTCCCTCTTCGTTTCTTATCTCTTTGGCTTTCCTTTTTTCGTTATTTCCATTTACAG
Source organism: Gastracanthus pulcherrimus (assembly GCA_949152435.1). NCBI lineage: Eukaryota > Metazoa > Arthropoda > Insecta > Hymenoptera > Pteromalidae > Gastracanthus > Gastracanthus pulcherrimus. The sequence continues at coordinate 4,491,829 of OX424575.1, read as the reverse complement.
GCTGGAAAAATTACCATTATTCACGGGCGTTGAATTTGTCAACGTTGTTTCGCGAATATTTTTTCTTTTATCGTAATTATATCTGTTTTATCTTTACTGGATTTTGTATTCTTTATTTAGACATCTTGACTTGTGTATGACTCAATATTCATTTGGTATTATAATAAATACTACAAATCCGTATGTTTTATACTATATTCGAATTTTGCGTTAAAAGACCCAAAAATAAAGGAAAAGACTAGGATGGCATTTAAAAGATCTTGCAAAAATAGAATACAGTTTATTGGTCTGTGAATCCAGTGCTATAATTTATTATCTATAATAATCAAATTGAAGAACCTAGCTGTTTGCTTTTTCAAAGTGAAATATTTGTAACGATGATATTTTTGAAATACGAGATTTAATGTTTTTCGATGTTTTCGGGGTTACAATGTCTGTATGTCTGTATTATGTGTTTGTGTGTGTATTTATTATGTGTGTGCGAGCGTGCGTACATACGTGTGTGTGTAAGTGTGTGTGTATAATGTGGATGTGGATCAGTCTAGTCTGAATATTCACGGTCAAAATTAATGTTTCAAGGCTCAATTTTTATGTTTTTTTAAGGGAATTAGGTTAAAAATATTTTTTTTTGTATTTTGATATGAATTTGTTTTTTTAGCGGTTTATCGATTTTAGAGTTTTAATTTTTATGATTTCTAGTACGTTTGAAGTAATATCATCGATTCAGTTTAAATTCATTTGAAAGAGAATAAAGTTACCTATCTTTTCCGATCAAAAATTTTAAATAAGCTACTTCCCTTTTTATGTTATACACTGAAACGTCATTTTGTGTTAAAGCGATGATACGAGGGTAGTTCAATAAGTCTTTAGAATGACCAACAGATGGCGCGCGAATCGCTCCAAATCATCTGTTTTCAGTCAGCACCACTCCCGACTAGATATATGGTGCAGTCACAGTCCACACCTTCTGAGTTTACGTGTTTTTATAACCAATTGAAAAAAAAAATTGCTTGTTAAGAAAAATGGAAAAAAACGAGTTCAGAGCGGTAATTAAACATTTTCATTTAAAGGGTTTAACTCCATATGAGATAAAAAATGAATTGGACTCAGTTCATGGCACATCTGCCCCTGCCTTAGCAACGGTTTATAACTGGGTAAATGAATTTAAGCATGGTCGTACATCAATAAGTGACGAACCACGTTCAGGAAGGCCCGTAGAAGCAACTACTCCCGAAATCATCAATAAAATCCACGATATGGTGTTGAAGGGTAGAAGATTAAAAGTGCGTGAGTTAGCTGAGTCCACAAGGATATCTATAGGTGCAGTTGTTTCAATTCTACATGAAAAATTAGGCATGAAAAAGCTATCGGCAAGATGGGTGCCGCGTTTGCTCTCAGCTGAGAATAAACGCAATAGAGTGGTCGCCTCTGAGGCTCTTTTGGCGCGCATAAGTCGGAATCCTGAGGAATTTTTTCGTCGATTTGTGACTGTGGATGAAACGTGGATACACCACTACACTCCTGAGACAAAGGAACAATCCAAACAGTGGATTTCCACAGGCGAACCAGCTCCAAAGAAGGCAAAGACCGTAAAGTCAGCTGGTAAGGTTATGGCTACAGTTTTTTGGGATGCACGTGGAATTATACTTATTGACTACTTGGAAAAGGGTAAAACAATTACTGGTGAGTATTATGCATCATTATTAGAGCAGCTGAAAGAAGAAATTAAAAAAAAACGAAAACATTTGGCGAGAAAAAAAATTCTCTTTCATCACGACAACGCCCGAGTTCACACATGCTTCGTTTCAATGGCTAAAATTGAAGAACTAAAATTCGAATTGGTCGAACACCCACCGTATTCACCAGATTTAGCCCCCAGTAACTTTTTCTTATTTCCAAACTTGAAAAAATGGCTCGGTGGACAGAGATTTACGGACAACGAAGACGTCATTGCCTCTGTAAGTGCTTATTTTGAGGAACTTCCGAAAACGCACTTTTCTGAAGGATTAAAAAAACTTAAAAAGCGATTGACCAAGTGTATAGAGCTCCAAGGAGATTATGTTGAAAAATAAAAAAAAATTTACCCAAAAAAAATTGTTTTTATACTTTATTCTAAAGACTTATTGAACTACCCTCGTATCTAGGAAAAAGATGGAAAATTTTTGAATAATTTAAGAATATACTGTAAAACTTTCGAGTCTTTATCCTTTTCATTTTTCTAGGAAAAAATCGTTTTGACAGTAAAATCAATTTTCTTTTTCCAATAATTACTAGAGTAAATCAGGAGCATTTTATTTAAAACTCTCCATAAAGGTAGATTATCACCATCTTTTGAGTTCTTTCCAGACCATAACAACCTTTATATTCCGAGTTATTTGAGATTATGTTTATTTTGAAAAATCACACACACACGCATGCACGCACGCACACACACATACATACGCACGCACGCACGCAGCACGTACGCACGCCCGCACTCACACACGCACACACACACAGTTATACACAGACATACACATACATATATATACATACGTAAATACATACATACGCGTGAAATACAACAACCTCATTTGCGGAGCGCAGTCGGGTAAAAACACGCTGGCTGCTGCGATCAGTCGTCAATGAGAAGCGAACGAATACTCGAGCATTCCAGAGTGGAAACGTGCGTACTATAAAAATTTGTTGTTAGTATACGTTAGTGTATTGCTAAGCTGCTTTAATTTGATCTACAATTAACATCTTGCTACAAGTATTATATGTATAGTTAGGTATTGTTAATTTTATTGTTACATATTTTTATTAGTATAAAGATACTTATTTCATATTCATATTTTCGAGGTTTTAACTAGGGAAATCTCTGGAACTTAGGTATAACTTAAATATAATAGCAAATAACCTAAATATAATAGCATATATCGGATTATTTTCTGCTGCTTCAGATAATACAAGAGTTTTAACGTACCCATTAAGTGTTATGGACGTGGTATTTTTTTTTATTTTTATATTTTATATTCTTGACACATGCTTTTATAGACGTTCAAAAATGATTTTTGCATTTAAGTAAAGACGAAATTTCTTTAGCGCAATTTATATGTATTTATTGCTATTTTGATGCGATATGAAAATCTATAACAAGTTTCAAAGAATTGTAACATTATTTTCTTTAGTAAAGTATACAATAATTATTTATCGGAATATTCAGTTCAAGTGTATTTTTAAATTTAACAGCAATGGTTTTTTAAAAGATTTGTTTAATGTTATTGATAAACATTATACTTTTTTATTCTGTTAAAGAGAAGGAATTTATAACATCGTAAAATTGTAACGTTTTACATATTTATTAATAAAATAAACTGATTTATGACAAAAAGTTGGTAGAATAATGTAGTATAGTATTTGAACTTAGATTAAATAAAGTCAAAGTATCTAAACAAGTTCATTATTGCGAACTTCTTTTAGAAATGCAACAGAATATTTATAACCTTGAAGTAAAAATTCCAGTGATTTTCCATGTGTGTTACATAGAATACAACATTTCATTGTTTCTTTTATGTAGTAATTAAGTACTATTTTTTTATGAATTTGTATTATTTGTAATAATTGAATTTCTAAGGGGAGACCATGGTGAAATTTCAGCTCACTAATACTTAAATAACGGGGAAAAAAAATTATTTTTTTATAAATTCGAAAGAAATTATTAAATCAAACATGGTCAAAATAAGTGAACTGGCTAATTTATTCTTAATTTTCCATCAGGATTATTATTACTTTTTATTTGTTTCTTACCAAAGTATAAAATGAATGTGAATCAGTCATGTAAATAAATGTGTCAAAAAAATTCCAGAATCCCTTTTGAAGCCATTTCTTAGCAAAATCAGCTGCTTATGTAAGCAGTCATATAAAAAAATTATACGACAAATATGAACTGATTACCAGAATACGAAAATAACGAAAAAAAGCATGCATGCAGATCGTAAAGCGAAACCTAGAGCGAGTCGCAACGGCGCCGGCGCGTTTTAGCAGCTGACCGTCGCGGACTAAAACTCACACTAGTTTTTCATATTAGAATATTTTCGACTCAAAATTTTTTTGCAGTATCCTGACAACATTCCGAACAATCAGATGCATGCATTTTTGGATCAGTCTCGATGCTTTTTTGGATCTGAAATTAAAAATCAATATGCTAAAAAGAAATTTCAAAATGGTGGAAAGAGATGTTTTCGATTTTTTCAAGTACGTCATTGGATTTGCCGTGAAAAAATATGTTAAATAATTTTTTTTCTCCCCCAGTCATTTAACTATCAGTGTGTTGAAATTTCACCCGGGCCTCCCCTTAAGAAATAAAATATGTAGGCTACTATAATAACGTATATGCATGATTTGTTTGAGTAAATATTTAGTATATTTCTAAAACCCATTAATATTATTGTGTTAATTTTATTATTATTGATTGTAGTATATCAAGAAAAAATGTTATCAAAACATAACAAAATTCACATTATTCTCATCCTGTTCTTTTTAATACGTAAGTATAACTATATTTAAAATTAGTTTTAATAACAATAATTAATTTCCTTATTATGTTGTAATGAATTATTTAATTAATGATTTAATTAGAAGTTAGAAAATAAATACACATTTTTCAACATAATAAAGTAATTGTCACATGCGCATGATTACGCTTAGGGACTTACGTTATACTAATTTCAGTATTTTTATTAACATTTCCGTAACAATTTTAGGTTTTGCTGAATCTTACGGTGTTTATTGCGTAACAGAATACTATCCAGATGATAAACACACTGAGTTTGATGACTTTAGAATCAGGGCAGGGGATGGACCACTTATTTATATGTATAATAATATGGAACAACCAGAATTTTACTGTCCAATTGGAGATCGGGATATAAGTTGCATGTTTTATTCTTCAGACGATACGAAATCTAGAATATATCTTGCCTGTCCAGGTCACTTTCAAGAACTCTCCAGTCAGGAATCTCCTACAACATCGTTTCGTACAAATATTACAACTTATATGACGCAGTCTTATGCACACAAACTTAGTATACACACGTATGATGGAATATTCCCATTCAGGTCATCTGTAAAGTGTACCGGTGTACCTGTTTCTAAAATGAGAATCAGTCAAATGAACCAAAATTTTATTTTATATTTAGTTAAGTTTCAGTTAAATACAATAGAATTCCTAACAAGTTATCAGATTATAAAGGCAGCTGACTTTAGACATTTATGGGGCCATGTTACAGTGATCTCACTAATCCAACAAAGGCCAAAATTTAGTGGATCATACAAATACAAGAAAGGCGTCATATATGAAAAACAATTAATAAACTTTACTGAAATTTATACAAAAGAATATCAAATGAAAAAGTTCCAAGAACTAGTTGCAAATGGAAAATTAGTAGAAAAATATTTTTCAGGTAAATTTCTATTTATCATCTGTTAAAATATTACATTATACGCCCACGTACAATCATCTACAACATCCACTTAATACCTACTTAAACTATCCATCCACGCACATAGCCAGCCGCTTACGTATCTATCGACTCAGTCATCTATCCATGCACTCACACAAACCCTACGGCACCCACAGACACCTGTCTATACACTGAGACGAATTTATTTAACATATTGAACTCATCCAGCCTCCCGCACAACCATTCACTCACCCATATATACCTACCTGCAACCCTTCCAGCTGGAGACACATACCCACTTATTCTCTCGTGCAGTCATCAAGGGATATACTTACCCACCTGCTTATTCACCCATCCACCAATGTACACTCATATTTCTCTACGCACATGTATGTATTAACAGGAAGACCTATCCATCCAAACACCAATTCATACATCCATCCACCCATGCATCCATTCATCGGCACATTTTTTCATAAAATATAAAGTGCGGACGTACGGAAAGATTTCAGATCTTGTTATATTATATAGGATTTTCATTAAAAATCATTTTTCACTAAAATAGCACAAATTTCAAGATCAGTGATCAGGTATTTTCCTTGCTAGTAAAATTCTAATAATTGCGTATATTGTATTTAGTCGAAATGTAATTAAAAGTTGATTTGTAATAAATGAAAGTGCAAATTATTAATGAAAATATAAAATCATAATTTTCAGATGACAACTATTTAGTAAAGGGACATCTGATATCTACGGATGACTTATTCTATAGAGCTCAACAAATTAGTGCATTATATGTAGAAAACACGTTTCCAGTCTGGCGAAGTGTCAATGAAGGCAACTGGAAATTAGTCGGTGAAATTATCCGACAATGGGCTGATCAATTTGTCGCAAATATGGAAGTCTTCACAATTCCTTTCGATGTGTTACAAATAAACGAGAGCGACAACTTTTACTTAGGAAGTTTGGACAATTTCGAAGATTCTTATTCCATTTTAAATATTCCACGAGTTCTTATTAAGGTAGCTTTTTCTTCTACGAATATAAAACGCGGATTGGTATTTTATACTGCTAATGATCCTAATATGAGCATACAAGTTATGGAAGAGATAATGTTTGATCAAAAGAATGGATTGTGTAAAAATCGTTTCGAATGTAATGACGAATATCCTGAATTTTTAGCTCCGATCAGAGGTTTAACGTACTGTTGTGCACTTGAAGATAGCAATGTTAGAAGATTAGTTGACATGTATTTTGGAATGTAGGCATATAATTACTTATGTATTAATCGTACTAGTTTTAATATATCTTTGTATAATCACAGTAAAATCTTTGACTATTATTAACCCTTTAAGTCCGAGTGAGTCTTTCAGAACTCATAACTTTCTTCGTTTATTAAAGGTTTCTACATGATAAAATGAGATATCGCCGTGTAAACAAAAAATGACCTTTGCATGTATAACAAAACAAGGAAGATATTAAGCTTATTAAATTATTAAGCTTATTAAAAATTACAGGTCGGAAAATATAGGTAATTGTAAGCTTTTTCAAATGCATTTATACTGAAGTGATCATATTTTTAGCATACCTAAATAATTTACCATATAAATTTCAGAAAATCGTCAAATAGAATAATAGTTATAAAACAAGAATGAATCGATGAATCTTAAATTTTCTTTTAAATTGCCAATCTGCATAAAAAACGAAAAGAAATGAGCTCTGTTCGGTAAAAAAGTGACCGCGCAACCTCGAGATATAAGCAATCAACGAAACATATTAAAAAATACATAAACTCAAATATCTTGGAATATAAAGATCGTTATGGTCTGGAAAGAACTCAAGATATAGTAAAAAATCATTTTGGAAAGTTTCAGATGAAATGCTCCCGATTTACTCTAGTTATCGTACGTGACGAAAATCGATTTATTTTACAAAACGATTTTTTTCTCGTCAAAAGACTCAAAATGTTACTGGCTATTCTTCTTTATATTTCTAATCATCTTAATTTGTTCAACAAATTTTAATCTTTTATTTCCCAGATATCACGGTTTAAATAAAAAATGGTGTTTTCGTGTATAATAGAGCATGGAGCATTCAAAATTTCGGATAAGAAAAAATAGGTAATGTTATGCTCTTTCAAATGAATTCTCAATATGGCTAACATAATATGGCTTTAGTTAATTTTATAATGTTACAATTCAACAAATAGAAGATTCTCTTTTCATTTTGAAAGTCTAATTATTTCGTTAATTAGAATAAATCACATTTTAAGAACATATGAATGCTTTTGTAACAATCAAAATATTATGTATTGAATTAATTATATTAGTCTAAATATTTTTTTGGAAATCGCATTTAATATGCCAACCCCTTAGTATAGGGCCTTGCACCCTTCTCATTGTCGACCTTTTTCTCGTAGACAACGAGTTCGAGCTAAACGTGTACCAAGAAAATAAAAAGTACGTAAACTTTGTCTATTATAATATTCTAAAGGAAATTTATTTGGAAGTGCTACTTGTATTGATTCAATTGCTTGTATTGTATACGACGGTTTTCATAGTTTTAATAACAATATTACCTAAAATCACGCACAAATAATCAAAGCATTTACTTCTAATAAATAGACTTATACCTAAGAAACTTTATTGAGTCCTATTTACATTCCACTATATAGTTTTTATTATCGTATTTTTACATCGGTCCAACTAGCGTTTTAATTTATTATTTACTAAATATCGTGAAAAATATTGTTTTTCAATTTCTTCTTGAGAGATAATAGTAATATTTCTGAATCAGTAAATTAGTATATTAAGCAACAAGGGCGTAAAATTAACTTCGCGCACGGATCTCCGCGAAGAGTGCACAAAAGCGTTTTTACGCACGATTCGCCATTAGACAGTGCGTAATAATTTTGACGCACCGCTAGCGGTATTTTACGGACTGTTTGGCAGTGCGTAAAGTAATATTATTTTTACTAGGATGTAAATAGTACTTTTCGATATTAGTGCTCGCTTCGCTCGGGCGACAAACTCACACTCGTGCAAGAATCATTTTTATCACTTATATCGAACATTATATTTTAACACACGCCGCGTAAAGTTAGTACTTCTTCCCCGCCGAGTCGGGAAACAAGTGCTACATTAATTCCCTGCCCCCACTATAGACCCCAGCGCGTGGCGCCGGGAACTAGAGTGAGGTTAGGGAGTAAATATGTAGCACTTTTTTCCTTCTTCGGCGGTGAACGAGTACGAAATTTACGGTGCGTATGTTAAAAAATCGTATATTGCACGCGTGAATAAAGTGAGTCAACGATTGACAGCGTGTGTCGAACCACACGCAAGCATTTACTGGCTCACTTTATTCCTTAGGTGCATAATATACTATTTTTGACACTTCGTGCTATAAGTGCCACTCTTGCGTACGCTTGCGTTAGCAAACGTGCGTAAAAATAGCACTTATCGTCCAGAGTATCTAAAATCACGTTTTCACCACACTGCGCGTAAAGTGCTGACTGTACGCCCTCTCAGCAGGCCGTACAGTACCGCATGGACTGCCTAGGGAATAAAGTGACTTGCGCATGCGCGATGCGCCTTTTTTCGCTCTCGACTGCGTCTCGAGCGGTAAAACAGCGCGTCGCGCGTACACAAGTCACTTTACTTCTAGGCAGAGCATGGGGTACTGTACGGCCTGCTGAGATGCGTACAGTCATTTCTTTACGGGGGTGTGGTGAAAAGTAGTATACGCACCTCTGGAGTACAGTAGGCAAGCATGCACTGTGTGAAATGCCGACCTCGCTTCGCTCGGTCGGCAACGTCACACAGTGCGTACATTGCCCACTTTACTCCCTTGATGCATAATGTACTATTACGCACTAACTTTACGCATATAATCACAAAAGGATTTTTTAGTTTACATTTGATTTTAATGCTTTATATTTGAGATAAACTATCTTTGTGCAACTAAGTAGCCAGTTACTGGTACATCTACCTTACTCAACCATACAATTTTCAGCCTAGACTTTTCGATAAAAATAAAGCTTGGGCGTGTATTCGAAAAATCTTTTGAAAGTAAATCATTCTATTGGACAATCGAACTCATGATATCAGTTTTTCTACCCTACACTACTTCTGGTATAAACCAATGGAATTACCAATTCGTAAATTCAAATGTTCAATTTTCTAATCAATAAAAAATAATCTGTTTCGAAATATATACACACGTTCTATTTCTTCCCAAGCGACCATTTTATAGTCAATTGGTTTTTTGCCTAAAAAATTGTCGAAAAAATTTTCCAAAGGAAATTTAAAAATTCTGACTTCAGAATCGGAAAGAGCGGACAATTTTACTTCAGAAAAGTGCTATTGGTTATTATTATTTTTTTTTTGACAATTTTTTAGGCAACAAAACCAATCGACTATAAAATGGCCGCTTGGGAAGAAATGGGTTAATGAGAAATGAAAATTTTAAATTCACGAATCTGACGTTTTATGAAACTTCAAAGCGTAAGCGTACAATGCAGGACCAGCGTACCCCAGTACTATTAAAAAGTCCTAAAACATCCCACTTCGATACTAATAACCTAAATTCAGCATTCGAAATCGACCCCACCCCTTCATTCTCCAACCCACTCATCAAATTCAAAATCCAAAATCCCTGCAAACTCACTACCGCATCCCAATCACTCGCGCAACCATCCCAGCACTGGGACGCCCACCCGTTCCTCTTTCTCACGGACCGGACAGAGCAGCATCCTCGCGCGCGACGCGCACTCTGCTTTTGTTTTTATTTTCCACGCACACACATCCATGTACAACACGTACCTACTTATACTCGTACACTAGCATCGCGCTGCCTGTCCGTCCGGCTTGTCATCCGCGAGCCCCCGAGATACGCGTGATTAATGCCGATGCGTCAAGACGCGCGCGCTGCTGCTGCCGGGCAATTTATTAGATCGTCATCGTGAAAAAGCGCCGACTCCGCGCAGCGTCATTTTTCTATGATGTACACTTTGTGCATCTCGCGAGAATGCGAGACGAGAGAGAGTTGTGTGTGTGTACAGTGTACACGGTGTCTTTTGTTTTTAATTGAGATGCTGCGAGGAGGAATATGAATTTTCGTAATTAATGATAGCGGTCTACCAGCTCGCGAGGTTTGAGTTTACGGAGGAGGGGGGGGGGGCGGATTCGAGGAACTGTCGTTGATGTCGGCCTGTGTTACGTGTTTGATTTAATTAAATGAAGAGTATTTTTCGCGTGTGGAGAGTTGGTAGTATGCAATGAATTTTTATTTGTAAGAGAATTTGATTAATTGGTAGGCACCAACATTTAGATCAATCTAATGTTTAATAGATTAAAAAAGATTCAAAATTATTTAAGTATTCGTGTATAACAAAAAAAAGGAAAACAGCTTAAAAATATTTCGTATCACGGAAGATAGATACTTTTATGCTCTTTTAAATGCATTTACACTGAAGCGATCATGTTATTTCTACATACCAAAATAATTTACCTCATTGATTTCAGAATAACGTAAAATAGAAAAATCGTTATAAAACAAACCCGAATCGATGAATATTACAATTTCTTTTTATTTCCGAACCCTCATTAAGAAATGAAAAAAATGAGCCCCAGTTGGCAAAAAATGACCGCGCCATTATTAAGATATAAGCGATCAAAAATAAGTTTGAAAGAAAAGCATAACCTCAAATATCTTGAAAAATAAAAGTACTCATGATCTGGGCAAATAAGTCAGCCAAGAGATAGTTAAAAGCTACGATTCTAGAAATTTTCAAAAAGAATAATGAGGTTTTACTCAAGTTACCGTGCGACATAAAAAATCGATTTTTCTTACAAAATGATTTTTTTCTCCACAACAGAAAAATAAAATGGCTCAAAAACTCTATCGAATATTATACTCTATGTTACTGATTACACCAATTTTTTTAAATATATTTCCGTGATACGTTTCTGAGATATAATCGTTTAAAGAAGAACATGACATTTCCGTGTATAACAGAAAAAGGGAAGTAGCTTATCACAAATTTCGGGTCGGAAAAGATAGGTAATTTTAAGCTCTTTCGAATGCATTAAATCGATGATATTATTTCTAAGGTATTATAAGAACCGAAAAACTAAAACTCAAAAATCGAGAAACCGATAAGAAACAAACACGCACACGCACACACACACCCACACATACGCACACTCACATACACACAGAGACTCACACACACACATGCACACACGTACATACACACGTATCTATACGAACATTTTCCAAAAATAGTTTATTTTGATTCAGAATGGCCCAAAACATGTTTCTAGCATGTTTTTAAGAAAACCTTTTTTTTCCTCTTGCAAAGCTACCTTTAGGAAGAAGCAAAAGTATTTGGCATTGTATCATAAAAATATATTATTAGGTTTATTATGTTTTCGTTTCTAAATACATGAAATGGAAATTCAATAAATCTTATACTTGTTTGAAATAGCTAATAATATCTTTTTCTTTAACCTGTAAAAACTTTCGATAAATAATATAATAATAATAATAATAATAAATAACTCGCGGTTATGAAACCATATCTTCGACCAACATTCTAACTTAACCCATTGTGTCATAGTGGTAAGTATTTCTACCACCTATTCTAAGACAATTCACGGATTCTAGTGCAGTTTATTGTTATTTCCGACTATAAAGGGTTCAATCTTGATATTTCAAGCACAAACAGTTCGATATATTTGTTTTCTTTTTTCTACAAACAAAATAAGCTTTAAAAAGGCCAAAAGGCCAACTCAAAGGGTTATTACACGACATTCAATATTTCGCAAATTAGAACCTAGTGCAAATATTTAAAAGTTAAGTAAACTATGGTTTTTAGTACATAGGTAATTTGCAGGAAGCAGGAACTGCAAAGTTCAAAGTTCTTAAAAATTTGAAGGTTTATTAAGGAAATGGAGCAAAAATAAAAAAGGGAAGCAAAAATACTTATTTTCGCTCCACTATATTTCTGACGCTCGGAAAACTCTATTTTCGTTCCACTTTATAGGCGCCGAAAATGGTCTTTTTTATACACTAAAAAATCATTTAAGCCTACGATATGATTATTATTTATGGCGAAAATGAAATTAGATAAATATGTATGGTCTAATGTAAATGTATTTTTATATCCCTTATTTATCCAATGAGGGCAAAAAAAACATAATGCTTTGAAACTCACACCATTTCTGACTGTTCAAAGTGGTGGGATCTCTACCAAAGGAGGTAGAGAAACTTTGACCTCCTTGCGCACGGATTACCCCTCTAAGTATCAGTTCCAAATGCACCTACATTTTTTCAGTAGCATTAGAAAGAGAACATACTTACTTTACTGCGTAACAATACTTTGGAAAATAACATTTTTAATTCTAGGTTTGTTAGAAGCACTGCAAATCGTCAGCTTGTATTCCCATGGTATCAAGTTTTTGAACAGTGGCACCTGATATAACTGTGCAAATTTTATGCTAGTAAAATTACTAAAATGAATATAAAACTAGGCAGAAAGTGCTTTAATTTAAGCTTGTTTCATATACAAATATTTCACCAGATCCAAAGTTCTTAACAATTAAAGATAGTGATTGAAAATGTATAAAAAACATATGAAGTTTCCTTCCTTTCAAATAATAATAAAACATTTTAAGACCTTTTCATTGTTTCTAAATTTCCATATAATTATTCAGGAAAGATTAAGATTAAAAAAATCTTTTTCGCAAATTTCAAAGGATATAGCTACAGGACACTTAACAATTCAGATGTAAAACTCTCACTCAACGCATATATGGAATAAGATTCTCACACCAACAATTTGAAAGAAGTAGATCGGAAAATGCCCTGTCATTTTCAGCATAAAAGAAATTCCATTAAGATTCAGTTCCATTGATATCTGTAGGCTGGTATTCGACTTATTATGTTAATGAGAATAAATAATGCAGTTTAATTAACGTACGATACGATTGAATTTTGCAATCGTATAAACTGAAATAAAATTCCTGCATGAAACAAAAATTAAACTTTAAAGAATTCATAATTTCTAATTATTAGTTCACACTTTAAATGAATAAAGTGGTGTTTATCAATCACGCTTTGAAAACTTCAAAACATCCTAATACCACGCACCCCCGTAAAAACCCTTTCTCGCTTCAAACGATACAATAGACCAGCTTCCATTCCGCATTGATACCATTAATTTAGTCCCGCCAACGAAAACACAGCAGCCCACTTACGTACCCATACACACGGCAAACTTACTCCCGTATCCCTTCGCACTCGCGGACACAAAAAGGATATAACCGAGGCGCGCGAGAGGCCATCTCCTCTTTCTCCGCGCTTCTCGCCGTGCAGATTGTATTTCCTATAACGCGCACACACACACACGAATCGCCTTTGAAACGAGGTGCACCGTGTACGTATACGATGGGCGCGGCAGTTCGCCTTTTCACGCTCGAAGCGACTCGCTCGTATAACTGACCTGGGACTATAAGGGATCCCGGTGGCTATTGTTGGCTGCTGGGATGTGCATTTATATCGGCGAGTCTGGCGCGTGTTTTCTAAAGAGAAAGGGACGAGGATGGGAGAAAAGAGAGAGAGATGACGGCAGTGGAGAGCGAGAGAGGAAAATTTTATTCACGAGAGCGACGTGCGTCTGAGTGAGACGTGAGATGATGAGGGAGAGTGTTTGGTTTCAGCTGGAATCGCTGGGTTTTTGTGGAATTTATATGGCGGTGATTCACCTTGCAGACCATGATGTTGGCTTGACATATTTTGACGCATTGGGTGATGCAGTTTTGCTGTAAGGCGGTTTTTTTTTTCGATGGTTGGGGAATTTGTGTTATGAGGAAGACGAGCGTGACAGGTTGTCTGGTCGCAAGTTCAGCTTTTTTGTGAGTTTACTCAATATACTGAATGAAAGATGTGGTGAGGGATTGTTTAAATGTGATGCATCATGGCAAAGATCCAAATTTGTTTCCTTATTACTTTTTAAGTAATTTTTTACTCGTCCCATTAAAAATTGTTGACCTATTTTTTAGCTGGTATTTCGAACTGTAAAGTTAATGACCTTATCACTATACCTAATAAGAATGCAATTCTTCTGTATTTTGAGATAATTCTAGCCGAGATATTTGTTCACGTCATATTTCTTGTAAGTCTAACTTACCTTGTCCCTGCAGTAATTACTTAAATTAAATTTGGTAACATACGGTTCTTTTATTTCATTATCACATAATTGTCTTTTCAACGCTATTTTTTATAACTATAAATAAATTTTGTTCAATTTTAGTAAGAAACCATGTTTCATATTCATACAAATTCATTAGTAGGATACTGTCATCGTCTGGAAGAAAAGTCGCTTTTGCTCTTGCAGTTAAAAAAACCGCTGCCAATTCATTGGCACTTAGCTTCCTCAAACTAAATTAATTGTTCCAATATGAAATTCTTTGTTCTAATAAATTAATTTAAAATTCCTATATCTATTTCTAAATAATAGCTCAAACAAGGTGTGCTTTTTTATCATTGATGGTTTGACAAAAGATAATTTTGTACGAAAATTACAGAACGATAGGTATTTAAATATTTAAATTAAATGTAATCAGATGTTAGTTACGTAGATTCACTAAATTCCTAATCATCTAAAACGTTGTGAACGATTTGCCATCATATTTTCTGAGATATAACCGTTTAAACTAAATATGACTTTTTTCGTGTATAACAAATGAAGGGAAAGTGCCTATCCAAAATTTGTCGTTTTTACAGATAGGTAATTTTATGTTCTTTTTTATGCATTTACACTAAAGTGATCATAATATTTCTAATAAACTAAAAAACTCGAAAAACTAAAACTCAAAAATTCAAAAATAGAAAAATTGTTATAAAATAAAAACGAGTCTATGAATCTTTAAATTTTATTTTAATTTCGAATCTTAATTAAGAAATGAAAAACTGAGCCCTGTTTGGTAAGAAATGACCGTGCCATTCTCGAGATATATACTGATCAAAAAAGACATTTTGAAAAACACATAATCTCAAATATCTCGAAATATAAACGTCGTTACGATCTGGGCATAAAAGTTTAAGAGATACTAAAGAGCTACCGTTTTGAAAACTTTCAGATCAAATGCTGCCAATTTCCTCTAGAATACGCTACTGAATAAAAATCGATTTAGTTTACAAAAAAATTTATATCTCTTCAAAAGAAAAAGATAAAACCTACAAAAATGTACAGATAGGTTTTCATTAGATATCATTGCTTTGCTATCGTAACTTTGTTTGGCACTTTTAATATTAAAACTAATTATGTAGTATTGATGCACTGAAAAAAAAATTTGTTAAATCTAAGTAAACGTTTTCTTGAATCGTACTAAGAAAAGATTTACTTAAATAATATTATTGAATTAAATATTGAATTGATGAATACCAGTCTAAACATAATTAAATATTTACTATTATCAAATAAATATTTTCTTAGTACGATTCAAGGAAACGTTTACTTAGATTTAACAAATTTTGTTTTCAGTGTGGTAATATTATACATAAACAGATTTGATAGTACACATACAAATATCGTGATTTCCAAAGTCCAGTCCAACACGAACTGCTTCAGCTTCCGACCATGCCAGCACTCGTTTAAAATTTTCGAGAACATCATCTCGCGCGCGTTACCTCGGACACCTCACCCGAAAAAAAAAGAGCCTACAAACTGGAGACGTGTCAGAAATCACTTAAGGTGCCTCAGGTGCTGCTCCCTAACAATGACACGGCACGCAAAGTGCCTTTCGCCTCTCCGTATATTATAATATCGCATCGCGAGGCCTCCTTCTCAAGCTACATAACACTACATGAGATCGGTCCATATACTACCACCAAGTGTGGCCATATTCGAAACATATATATATATAGAAACCGTACGGACATTGACGCGCATCACAATGGCCCCTGAGACTAATCGAGAAGCCGACGCGATATTCACGCACACGTGAAACACCTTCCTCTACATAATATATATATATACATACAGATCCACACCACCTATGCGTACATATATATCGATTGGTATCGAGAGTGGGAGGAGGACTATACACGCCATTGTCCTTTGATGGACATTGTGCTGCTTCGACGGTCCCTTTCGCTCGAAAATGGTATTTCTCTTATATTCTCCGTGCACCGCTCTTTTTTTATACATATTGTGCGTCTACTCTGTCCTGTAAACTATATATATACGGGAGGACGGTGACACGCGAAATTCCGGAAGGATTAAAATGCCCCCCCTCGGGTGGATCGAAGAGCGAGGTTCTATATTCTTTTGGGACGCTGTCCCGTGTGTCACTTGAGATACGGGTACCGATTGGCTTGTAATTGTGTGTAACGCATGACTTTGATCTAGATTAGTTTGGAAATGCCTGAGTGGTATGCGAGAGTGTGTAAGAAGGAGTGGAAGAATGGAGGCGAAATGGGCCATTAGGAATTACCGCTTTGTTGTGCGGCGAAGTGAGTACCATTCCGATGCAAATTAGGCGGATTTTTCGAATGCCATCGATCGATGGCCGAACGAGGAAGTCCGATGAGATCTTGGGATACCTTTTTGTTTCTCTATTAGATAATATAGTTATACTTATCAGATGTGAAAAGAAATCGCAGAGAGAAATAAAAGGAGTGCTTTCTAGTTGGCGAATCTATCGTTCATTTTTAGGTTCTCGAATATAAGGGAAGGATCGATGTAGATCTAAGGGCAAAATGTAAATGTTAAAATTTGTTGCAAAGTTCTGACCACGTATGAATTGCTCGTTCTTTTCCGTCATCCGTCATGGATGTCGAACTAGTACAATATTGGGTGTAGTAAAAACATATACTTTTAAACATTTTCGTTATCTAATATACAAGTATATTTTTTTGTGAATTATAAGAATTTACATATTTTTGAGACTGTAGAAAAGGTTTATTTTGTTATAAATATGTCAAAAAATATTGACGAATATAATTATTGTACTATTTCTACTCATTTGATATGTTTGTTGTAATAAACACAGCTAACGGTCATAAAAATTTAATTTTTAATTGTTTGAGCATTTTCGCGAGTTTTGACTAGAAATTGGAAAACGCGCGTGTGTCGTTGTGTGTTCTTGTGTATTTCCAACTGATTCGGAACTGATTTCTTTTCCACGAAAGTAGGGTTAAAATATAATTTTTCAGATCGGCTGAGGTTTTTATAAAGAAAGATAAAAATGTTTTGTTTTCCATGTCCATTAATTTTTCTAGTTGTAAAAAAATGTTAAAGCATAAAACGAAGAATTATTAAAAAATATTTAATCTAGTTATTATGTAAAAAAGAGTTATAAGCTTACATCATGCATCAAGTTCAATGAATTCTTAATTTGCCAAATCGAACAAATTCAACAAATTGGTATAACGCTGCCTGTAACCTATCCTTCAATATATGCCTATCGGCTTTGCGTAAGACTATGAATCGCTAGCAGGGTCATATTCTTCGACTGTTGATCGATTCCCAACATCCCAACCTCCAATAATCCTGAGATTTCCCGTGATCGTGACAACCAAGACTCGGGATCTAGCAGTTAACATAGACCTACCTGCGAAATGAAATTTAAGTCACATTAATTAAACTTGTTGAATAATAATTAAATATGTTTAAACTAATTATGATGCGCGCACTTATTAGTTTCTGGGTCATAAACTTCAACAGAACTAATTGAACTATGCGATGAGTTAATTCCTTCACAAACGTAGAGTTTTTGAGACCCAGCGATTTTGTTTCATCGTTGAGTTGAGAAACACCCACGGTCAGTTTCAGGAACGTTTGACCTGTAAGACGAAAGGCGCAAAAATTGATTTCACACTTGCATTGTAGTTGTTCCCGGTACTCTCTATTATCGCCAAAAAAATGAGAAACAAAAGAAAATGCAAACTTACGAAGCTCGAAGGAGACTCGCTGTCCTGTCCATCTATTGCATAGATATGTTTTTGATTGCAAAACCAGAAGGAGGGTAATTCTTTGGGCTCGTAGTTTTCCATTCATCGCTTTCGCGGTAATACCGTTCAACGATATTACAATGCGGCACATCGATACGCCCACCATATACGTACAAGAAATCATCTAAAACAGCTGCATCGCACCAACTAAATTTTTTAAGATATTAGAAGAAAGCAGATTAATATTAGTATGTACTGTGATAGCTTTGTCATAATACCTTGGCCTGAAATTCATTGATGATAATTTTTTCCAGATTTTATTTAGGGGTTGTATACTTGTGCATTTGCAATGATTGTTCCATTTATTTATTCTCCAAACGTGTATAATTGACCTTTATGCACAGTAGCGCTGTAGAATCCGCTGGAATCATTACTGGTTGTAATTGTAGTATCCCATGTGTCTAATCAAAATGTGGCGTATTACAAAAATACAGATAAAGTATTAATTATTGTAAATGCAAAATTCGAAATAAACATTAAATTAACATTTAACAAAACTACTTTTATGTTTTAATCCAACTTTTTCTCAATAGTTCAATATCTGATTCAGATAGCCTTATGCTTAGCATACTTTGTATGCTCCTTCTTTACATAGAATATATCATTCCGATTTTCCAGTTTTGCAAAATATAGTATATTATTTGCTTGTTATACAGCTAATAATACAAACATGTATTTTAAACAAGTCCTATAATGAGATACGTGATTTTAAAGCGATATGAAATTATTCGTTAGTTTGACAAATTTTCATAATATATATTTCACTGTTACTTTACTCGCAAATCAATATAACAATCTTTAAGATTTTAAAATAAACCGTATTTTGAGCTATTATATTTGATTCCGTACCTAATATAGGATTATAAATTTCAATCACATTATGTGCCTAATATAGGATTATAAATTTTCTATAAGTCGTCATTGCTGCAGTTTTCAATTCGCTACAAAAAATTAGCATTAATCATTTATGCTACTAAATTATAATACTTTATAATATCCACCTGTGTTTAGAACTTATAGCACTCGATACAACAGAAAACTCACACAAAACTGTCCAGATCCACCAAGCCACATCGTTAAGCAAAATAATCGAAAATCCCATACACATTCAAGCCTCAAGAATCTCAAGACATCCAATACATCCATGCATCTTCCCTCCAAAACGCCACGCGTCCCTCGAGACGATTTTCCAGGATGGATCGCTCTCTCCCTCTCTCTCTCTCTGCGCCCGCAAGACGCGCCCCAGTGTTTACCCTGACGAGTTCACGATGGGTGGGGCTGTTTTGACTATTTCTCGGGACGAGGAGGAATTCCGAGGTCCGAGCTCCTCCTCCCCCACCCCTGGGAATGAAAAATTGAGGCTGCGGAGCAGCGGGGCTCGAGGTTACCGGGTTAGCGTCGTTTCTTGGGGATCTGTGGGTCTTGGCTGCTTCGATGTGGTGGATTATAGTAGGGTAGGAAGAGAAAGGAGGCTGGGCCAGCCGTGAAATTACGGGACTGGAGCCGAGGTTGGCGCGAGATTAATCAATTTGGATTGGGGATCATCGTTGGTTTAATTGACAACTAATTTCTAGGATTTTCGAGGGGTTCGGAAACGATTATTTAAAGAAATGATTGAATGATTATGGGGAAATGATGTGAAAATCAACTTTTCACTTATTTATACACTGCACATGCAATAATAAAATATTTATTTGGAAAAACTTGTTTAAGCTCTTTATTCGATTAAGAATTTTGAGTGTTACCATAGTAATATATCTACACGAATAATTAACATTTTATTGTTTTATATTATTTTATAATTATAAATGTACCTATTTAGTAGAGTATAAATATGTTAGAGATAGATCGAATCATAAGATAAGTAATTGTATCTATTTATATTTATTAGTATCAAAATATACTTTTGAAAGTATTCAAAAATACGAAATTATTTGTCACTTACAAAAGGTAGATTATCGTGAATTAATATATTTTAGAAAAAGACGATAAATTCAGCAACATGTTTAGCATGGTCTAAAATTATAGTTATAATGGAGACCTTAAACAATATTCTTTATCATTATCATACAACTTTTTTAAAGTTCTGGAAACAAGAATCTGAAATTTTCAATTTTATTAATCAGCGACGTGTATATTGTAAAACATAATGAAGCATAATATATGTTTTTGCTCTACATACATATATAAGTATGTTCACGACAATCATTATAATAATTCGGACTTAATAGATTTTAGATTTTTTACAAAAGGTAATCTTGGGAATCAAAGGGTTAAACAATCGCCTTTTGAGCATCGTTTGATACAAGATGATTATACAAATAAAAAATCTATTAAATACTGTAACTTACATTACGTTACCTACATAACAATAGAAACAAGTCTGAATTCCAAGAAGTACAAGACCAAGCAAATCGAATCCCAAATTTCCCACATTCCCGGAATTCACATCGTTACTTATCATCTTCCTGAAAGCCGGTAGCGTCACGCGCGTATGACACACAGCCACCAAGTACCCCAAAAACCATCCAGTCTACTTCATCCAACAACACTGCATTATACCGTACACATCGGGGGATGCAGATACACGCGTGCGTCGCGCTTCAAAAGGCGTGACAAGCATCGGCTTAATGGGTGTTTTGCCAGGGCCCGATTCGGCACGGCCAATATAATACCCATTTAGCGACCATCTCTCTCTCTCGCTTCCTATTGCCCCTGCCAATAAAATTATTCAAGGTGTGCGCCGTCGTTCGGCAGGGCGATACACACAAGTGACTGCAGTGCAGCGCAGTGCGCCATCACGGACTGTTTCAATTAACCGCGGCAATCGAGACGTGAATTATTGAGAGGAGATATCGAGGAGGCGTGTGAACCGTCGCATCTTCTCACCATTAACGTGGCTTTATGGTGATACGCTGTGATCTGCGGCGCGCGAGCTGCTGGCAACGAGTCAAGTGTCGTATATTTTTCTCAATAATACATCTAGGAGCGAGAGTTTACTGCGATATTATGCTAAACGCCGGGGCTCGGTGTTATTGTTACTTTTTCTTTTGCTCCGTATCGCACGCGAGACTGGTGAATTGTATCTTCGCTAATAGGAGATTGTGTAGCGTGGGAGACGCGATGGGCGAGGACATTGTTAGGCGGGATGTGATCGTACCTATCGCGTGCAAGGAGCTGGCTTCTCGATTCGTCGGGTTCATAAATCTCGCGGGTGTGTAGCGGATGAGTGCGTACGGGTGTACTTTCTTTCGAGGAAGATTTGTGGCAGATTTAGAGGTTGATGGTAGAAAGTATGTGTTGTGTGATAAAAATTAACTGTCTTATACTGCTAAGTAAATTATTTAATTTAGGGTTCTATATAGTGACGTGATAGTTAAGACTACTGACATAAACTGTGCATTTATAATAAACCTATGTGATGAAATCTAACGATGATCTGTGATATGGATACCAATTTAATTTAATGTATCGAAACTATGTATATATGATGTATATTTTTGACTTGTGCAAAATAAATCTTAATCTATCTATCTATCTAAATGAATTATGAATAACTGTACGTACTAAAAGAAATATAAGGCAGCGAGAAACGTTCAGATTATTAAGAAAATTCGAAATTTAAAATAGCTATCACTGATTATCTTTATCATTATAGACATTTTTAATAAATAATAAAAATGTATTTTGAAATATACGCAATAAGGATAAATCTTTTTATTTTCACGGGCATTATTGAATAGGTAGATCGCACATGAGAATCATAACAACACTCAAAGCATTGAAGTATTGGATGATATAAATAAAAACTTGTTATCAGTGATTCGAGTTATGAGCCTTCCATAGTATTTGGAAATAATGATATTACATCAACGATGTGTATATGAGTGTAAATAATAAAACTCTTATATAACCATAACAAGAAAGTTCCAAATCAAAGCTACAACCAACCAATCCCAAACACCTGCTCCAAATTACAACGAAAACTCCACCATACAAAAAAAACACAAGAGCTCCTGCTTCCCCGTATCAAACCTAACCAGAAGAAAGAACCACGAAGAAAATTACTTCGCCGAACACAACAAACACCTCCGCATCTCCTTTGCATATCCAACGACTCACTCCTCCGATCATTACCCCGTCGATAAATCTCCCCACGCTCCCAATACCCAATCCAACCACCGAACTACCCAAAAAAAAAGAAACTCGAGCAGATTTTCCCATTACACTCGCCTCAAGACACAAAATCCGCACTGCGCGAAAAGAAAAGAAAAGAATAGAACCCAGCCTGAGAACAGCCAAAGTCAAGTGCGCGACGATTGTGTCCCCCTCCGCGCACAAGAGAGCGCTAACGAGGCCCCGCACTCTCCAATGGCGCAATCCATACTTTAGACAACAATGAGAGTGCGAAACGAAGGAGGCAGAGGCGCGCGCTCGCTGCTCACCCGGAGCGAAGGACTTTATCCCGAGGAGGGGGGCAGCAGAGGTAGAAAAGTGTCCTTTCGCGAGAGCCATGGGTGGGCCCCAACCTGGAACCTGGAACCCTGTGGCTCCGCACCTTGCGACGCGTTGCTCCTTTTTTCTCGCTCTTCTTTACACGGAGACTCCTCGTAGGATTGATTTTTTTTCGCGCGAGCTTCGACGCTTTTTGATTTATTTCCAGGGCTTTCGGGGAAATCGGGGATGTGGAGTATCGACGCGCGGTCCGGGGGGAGGTTTCCATTGTAAGTGTTCACGCGTGTGCAACCGGTGTATGAGAATCTTTTTGGAGGTGCTGTTGAGGGGATAATAGTGGGGTTTTTTCTTCTGAGTCATTTGGATGATGGTGGGATTGATGCTTCCAGGAGGGAGGAGAGTCGCGAGTGAGAGGCTTTATGAAGAGTTTGGGGTTATTGAGGTGTGCTGGGGTTGGTCGTTAATTTTGAATCTTTGCGTATCGAATGGTGTTTGGACTTTTGACGGAGGAATTAATAGATGTTTATTGGTTTATAAAGGATTGAGTTTGAATAGATTTCGTTGTGTATCATTTAATATTCTTCAATGTTCACGCTATTATGTGTCTTTTTTAAATCTGGGAACTAATAATGTTAAGAATTTAAGAAAATTGTGTTTGCAAATGATTTAATAAAATACTGCAGCAAAATTTTATGTACGGATAAGAGCTGTTCTACAAAAGGATTTATATTAATTTGAACAATTGCTATTGTATATTTATAAGACTAATTACCCTGGTAGAAAATTAGCTAGAATAGATGGTTAGCTCATTAATTATTAGCCAGATTAATAAGCTATTAATAAGTCAAATTATAGCTAATATCTGGCTAGAATCTGCTTAAGACTATGCTTTAAGCAAGAACGTATTTTGTTTGTAAATCTAACCTATTTATACTTTGTTTTGAAAAGTTATCAGTTTTTAAAAATACACATTATTATACTTTATTGAATGTTCAATATAGTATGTATAGTACGAGATTATAGAAATATGTATATGCAATACTAAAAGTATTTTATAACTAATAATTTCCTTTCCGAAAATTAGTCAATCATAACTTAGTCAACAAAAATTTTGTGATTGATGTCGTAAATAATATTTTGCAATAAAACTTCATTGTAAAACTACAAATATTTGTTTACCAACTCTCCAAATTTCGTCATAACTTATATTATTCTGTTTTTATTGTTATTTTTAAAATATTAATATTTATATGACTACATGCATTCTATTATTTATAAAATAAATTTCTTTAATAAAGACACTTAAATTTTACACGGGGCTTTGGTACTTTTTGTGTAAATAATACTTTTTAAATGCACGCGTCGTTATGTAAACAAATAACCTAACCTCCATTACTACTAGACATTTAACATACTAGTACATTTTTTGCTTTAATTTAGTAAAATATTTAATGTAGTATGATTAGAATTGCGTATTTTTGATTATTATAAAACTGTTATTATTTCCATTATTAATTAATACATAAATTACTTCGTTTATCAATTTTATATTAACTAGAATATTAAGCAGAATCTAGCTAAAAATTAGCTAGAAAGCATGTCGTTTTTAACTGATTTCTAGCTAATTTCTTAACCAGAATTAAAGCAGATTTAGAAAATCTAGCTAATATCTGGCTAGAAACCAGCTTAGATTTCTACCAGGGTATTTAAAACTTCAATGTATGATCAAAGTACACACTCTAGACGGTTTAACCTAAATTAGTTGTACAACGAATAAAGTAGCTAGATCTTTGTTTTTTAGTATTATATGAGAATCAAGTAGAGATTTTAAATTAAATCTGCACATACCTGATCAATTATTACAAACAAATAATACAGTATTCTACATTGATATTGTAGGAAAGAAATTTTAAGTTTTACATTACTAATAAATAGAATGAGTTATATTATATGTAGTAAATAGTTGTAATTAATGACTTAACTCTTCATTAAAAAATAAAATGAAAATAGTAAGAGGGAAGCACTTTGCTTATAATTAATCATCGTTTTCTTTTTTCTCTTATTGCTTTGTAGATATTTAGTTTTACTGGATAATCATTATAAAGAATTCTTTATACATCGTCAACTAGCTGTATGTGTTTAAAATGCAACTATTATTGTCAAACACATTACATCCCGTGCATACTTATAAACAAATACATAAAAACCAATAATAACAATAGACTGTGCATTTAGCTACTTTTGTAGATACAAAAATTCGAGCGGAAAAAAGATAACACTCCTTTCCACTCGAACGCCCTTAACGACAAAACTCCCGAAAACCTAAAAGTCACAGCTTGGAAGAATTACGCGAGCGGTCAGTCGTTACGCTAACCCCGCACGCAAGTGCTTTATACACACTCAATGGCCATAGACACCCACGTGCAACCAGTCAAACTACACCCAGCACGCGCAGCATCAGTACCCCCAAATATCGGGCAATTAAGCGTCCGCTAGTCCCTTAATCCGGGCATTTGATTCGCGAATGACTTTTTATCCCCCCTCTCCCTTCTCCTACACTCTCTCCCCTTCGCCCCTATACAGGAATAATTTGATCTCTCTCGCTCGCTCGAGCCCTTACACTGGTGTATATACCGAAGGGAGCCGCTCCCCAACCGTATATACACGTACACCCCGGCATTTTCGACCCTCCCGAAAGGCATCGCATCGCGTCGCAGCGCGCGCCACTTATCTGGCACGCGCATCGGATTGCGTCGGCCTTATCGCGAGACTGCACTACTTTTATACCGGAGAGAGAGGAGAGAGAGGAGAGATATCGCGGAGTCCTAAAGCCCAACCGGGTGAGTAAACGAATTCCCTTTTGGGGATATGACGATGCTGCGTAGTAGTGGAGTGGAGGGACAGGAGGAGGAGAGAGAAAAAATGCAAAGTTACATGGGACGGTGGAAGAAGGAAGGGAACTGATTTTTTCGTATGGGTGTGGGTGATCCTTTGGTGTCTCGTGGGAGTGGTTGTGAAGTTTAGTTTTGGGAGGAGGATGGTAATGGTAGGAGTTTTACGTCTGTTTGCGAAATATTGCTCGAAATGAGGGGATTAAGGATGGAGGTAATTGGTAAGGAACGCTGAGCTTGTGTTCTTTCTTGAATGTTTATTATAAACTATAAATTTGTATTGTTTGTGATTTGAATATCATAATGTGGTATGTTACAAAAGAATCAGCATAGATAATTAAGTCGAACAATGGCTTTTAAAACAAGTGCACCAATGGAGCGATATAATCACGATTGCCAGGTTATTGCAAAACGATTAGATAATGTTTGTTCGTTATAATACGTTGGATTTATATTATTAGAAAATGTATAACTTCAACTAAATAATAAACTTAATTTCTAGTCTTTTCCCAGTTATTGGTGGAACAGATTTAGTTTCATTGACTGCGACTGATAACACAAGCACACAAAAAAAAATAAGTGCCCTGTACTTTTGATCAGACTAAGTTATTCTTATGTATTTTGATCTACTGAACACGAATATGCCGTGAAATTTGCTCCATCACCCCCAGATTTTGAGAAAAATGCAAAACAACCCCTAAAATAATTTAAGGTCTACATCAAAAGAAAAAATTGTAACTTGAATCAGACTAGTCTAAGTTTGTGTATTTTTTGCCTCCTGAATACGAATCTGTTTTTAGAATTGCTCTATCAATAATAGATTTTTAGAAAA
This sequence comes from Gastracanthus pulcherrimus, assembly GCA_949152435.1. Taxonomy (NCBI): domain Eukaryota; kingdom Metazoa; phylum Arthropoda; class Insecta; order Hymenoptera; family Pteromalidae; genus Gastracanthus; species Gastracanthus pulcherrimus. The sequence goes on along the minus strand of OX424575.1, from coordinate 4,465,190 downwards.
ATGCGAAAAAATCATTTGGAAAATTAAGGATCTATATACATATACATTTTCCGAATTTCCGAGGTGTTTTTTTTACATTTTTCTCAAAATCTGTTGGTAATAAAGCAATTCTAACAACAGATTCGGATTCAGGAGGCAAAAATACACAAACTTAGACTAGTCTGGTTCAAGTTACAATTTTTTCTTTTGATGCAGCTCTTAAATTATTCTAGGGGTTGTTTTGCATTTTTCTCAAAATCTGGGGGCGATGGAGTACATTTGACGGCAAATTCGTGTTCAGCAGATCAAAATACATAAGAATAACTTGGTCTGATCAAAAATACATGGCACTTATTTTTTTTGTGTGCCTGTGTAATTAGACGATAAGTTAAATCGATCTCTTTATCGCAACCATTTTGACTTTTATAAATGCACCTAGCGAATCAATCTTTAGTATGAATAATATTTACTGATGTATTAACACACATGTTTCATACATATTACTCATTTTCTTTTTCTTATGTCACTACTACCTATTTATATACATTATTGTCAAAATGCCAATGGAAATGTACGATATAATCTGTTTTATGGCTTGAACCATCACCTACTATCAAAAAACTTCTACCAAAAAATTATCAGCTCAAATACCAAAAGCACTCTGCGCTAAAAAGGACGCAACAAAGAAAATGCAAATCCCTCTCGAACACCCTCCTCAAACCCTCAGCTATGCGACGCATTTGTTTTATCGTATTCCCCCTGGACGAAAATGTATTTATAACGAGCGGAAAGTACATTAGTCACGGCTCGCGCATACCCGTCAAACTTACAGAGCAGAGCAACAGCAACAACGGGTTTGGCAACTTTTGATTGCACAATTAATCGCCCGCGCAGCGAAGACGCGAGATATCGCGCGCGCGTTCGAGAAAGAGCATGGATAAAGTGGAAGGCTACCGTGTGTGTCTCTCGCTTTCGCGAGGGTCATCAATTACGTAATGATCCGTTTGACAGGTGGGAAGGGACAGCGACGGGTCGAGTGTGCGCCGGGGAACTTGAACTCCCACGCGGATGCGGGACTCGACATTTGACGATGGAGGAGATGGTTGTTGAATGTTGTGTGGTGGACTTCCCGTGTAAAAAAATTAGTCTTGCACTAGTCTGGGATTAATCTGGCTTAACAAGTCTTGCAAAAGTCTGGTAGAAGTCTGGCTTAGGCCACTATGTCAGACTTTTTTTGGAATTATGTCGAGAAAACTCATTTTTCACAAGTAAATAATTAGAGTAGTACATTAATTAGTAGTAGCGACTAGAATAGTGAAAATACGTACTTTTCGATAAAATAGGAGAAAAGTTTTTTTACATATTGCAATCTTGTTTAAAGTATGAATATTTGTGAAAAAGAGACAAAAATTTAGGTTACTGGCAATTTGACATGACGCGAGGCTTTTGTTTTGCACATTTTGTCTAAAGTCTGGCATAGTGGCCAAAGTCAGGCTTCTGCCGTACTTCTCAAGACTTTCGCCAGACTTATTGAGCCAGACTATTGCCAGACTAATTTTTTTACACGGGTTGACTGAGTTTGTAAATGTTTTTTGATAATTGGGACTACGAGCGCTAAAGTCACGTCCCAAATAGTTGTCCAGCGCATTTTGCGTTTTGTGTATTAATTTGTTCAACGACCTAAATTTTATGAAATTCAAGGAAGATCATAAGATAGATAAAATTTTCAGCTTTAAAATAAGTTTTGGAACGCTCTTTCAATTTGAACAACAAGGAAAGTTATGAGAATAAAAGGTTCTTTGATAAGAGGAAATGAAGGGACTTTAGTTAACTTCCATGTTCCTCTAAGGAGTAAAAGTCGGCATACAATTATTTTGAAGTACAAATTGAATATTTGCATATACTTGTATAAACATTTGTAGTAATTGCTATGATTAAAATTTCATAATCCACAATTATATTTCCTTTGAATTGCAGCTATAAAATTTAATTTCTTTTTAAATATTAAAGATTTGATAAATGTAATATATTTTACATAAAAATTTGTAGAATAAATATTCAGTTATTTGCAGAAAAAAAATAAAGTTACTCTTAAATGACCGAAAATTGGATCTGTAACGATTAAATAGAGCTATATAAGAATCACAATTTGCTTATTGAACCACTTTATTCTTCAAATATCTATCTATTAATCAAATACGTTTGTCCTGCTTTCTAGCTTACGATACAAATACAAAGCAGCAACTCTGCAACGTATTTTCCTACTCCGCACATGAAACAAAACCATTCGAAAAGAATGTAGTTCCGTTCTCTCCTGCACACTTCCACGAAAGAAAGTACCAAAGAAAGGCTTCAGCAAATATCGCGCGTGCCTCGAAATTGAAGATAACGATTTCTTAATTGACGCTGCGTGCCGAGAGCGCCAGATCTATCATCTCCAGCACGCATACGCACTGGTACAAAAAAAGAATCCCAATAAAAAACCTCTCCCTCTAAAAAGAAGCAAGAAAAACGAAGTTCGGGCGCCGTTATTCGTATAGAAACATCCTTTATACGCACGGAATGGAGCGTTTATACACACACGAGAGCTCCCTCCATGTGTCAACGTCTTATTCTTATTCTTCGTGGGGTCTCTCCCTCTCTTGCTCTCTTTCTCTCCAGAGCCAGAGCGGAGCCAGAGCAGCAGCGCAGAGACTGTCCATGGGAAACGCGGAGGGCGATCTTAGCCCAAGAAAAGAAGAGGAGAGAGAAAGAGAGACGGAGGAGAGTCCAGTATAATGCGCCTCTGCGCCCCGGAGACTGTATTAAAGCGTGTTGATAAATAGTTCATAGGTGCGTCTCCTTTTTCTCCGCTGTATAGAAGTCTCTCGAGTGGCTCTTTTATTTACCGGGGCCTCCTTCTTCTTCTTCTTTTTTTTGTATCCTCGGAGTCATTCACGCAGGGTGGCTCTCACTTTGTGTGTGTATAGTTACCAGGAAGTGGCTTTTGACAAAAGGACAGAGAGCGATGCAGGGCGAGAAGAGCCGAGAGGAGCTTGAAAACAATTTTATTGCTTTGAGCTGCTGAACTGATTCGTGTGTTATAGTTTTTCAGTCAAAATAGAGGTTAATCATTTTTATACGCTGTTCGTATAAGGAATTGAGAATATAGGATGTTAGAATGGAAATAATGAAGTGGACAGGTTTTTTTAGTTTGGGAAGCTGAAATTTATTATTTATTTACTGCATGATAATAATAATAAGATTAGAGACTAGATTTTTTCTTATAATGTCCCCGAAAAATTCGGACTGACAGGAATTTGAATCCATGACCCTAAATATATCGAGTAAATATACAGTTAACCCTCATTATATAGCGCCCGGCTATGAAAAAGGATAATGTGATATTCAATGAAAAATTGAATATCTTTTTTTAAATAACTTTTCTATTTATATTGAATGTTGCAAATATGTCTTTGGAGCTGTCTGTTACTTACGTAAGCAGTCAACTATACGGGAATATAAGTATTTCTTACGAAATCTTACAAAGGAGGGTAGAGGGTAAAAAATGTTTCTTACGTAAGATTTGCGACCAAACAAATTAAGACTTTATTCTAAGTCATAGTATTTAAAAAAATGCCATACCCCCATGATGCTCGTACCGGTGAAATTACTCGAATATTTTGTCAAGCTTTGGGACACTATTTATTTCCTAGTACTAAAAGCTATCTATAGTGACTTGTAAACTTAAATTTGTTCAACAAACAAAAATTTTATAGACAGGAATCCTTAAGTGTCCCAAAGTGGGCAGCTCTCCCTTATCTTCTTCGCAATGCAACAGAGTGAAAGTAATAATTAATCATGACTGAAAGGGAAAACTTTACTGCGATAAATATGACTATTAGATTTATCAAAATTTTACATAAAAATGTTATCCAAAATTCGGAGTCAATAAATGAAATTTAATACTTTAATATTGAAATTCATTTTTGCGAATTCTTTTCAAAAAAGAGTATTGTATTTACAAGTGAAGAGTATGGTGTTTACATATTTTTAAAATAACGTATAAGATTAAGAGACAGCATTTGTTTGTATGTTCATAAAAATCTGAGAAATGGTTTGACACGTTGTAACAAAATTTTAGCAGTACGTAGCTTCTATATGTTCTCTGGAGTAATACAGGTTACATAACATCACAATATTTTAATTGATAATCAAAATACAGTATTTTAATTAGTTGCTTTTATACAACTATGAATTTCGAACTTAATATATAAATATCGTGGACGAAGCCGTGACGGTCGATACAGTACATTACAAGATAGTTATATGAGCTTCACGATTTTTCCTTGTCTTTGTATTTCTCGTTCTATTCTAGTACTACCACAGGTATGACGCTATGTGAGGTACTTGGCAGATCCATCTTGGCCGGTTCAATCGCCATCGTACTTTGCGAAATGTCTGTAGAATCGATTGAAGTCGAGTATTCTGAATCTTGAGTTGAGGTGTACATTACTCCACTCACCTGAAACACGTTGTCCCTGACACTTAAGGGAATATCCCTTGATCGAGCCTCTTGCAAAACATAGTCTTCCACTTAGAAACACATAGTTTCGTTAGTCACATTAAAACAAAATCATGAGAAAAAAATTATTCGACATTATTCCAGGAGAAAATATATCAGCTTTTAATAAAACAAGTGTATATAAAGAATATCTTCAAGATAAAAATGTTCAAAAAATACTAATAACTTCCAGATATATGTAGATTTGAAGCACTTTATTATAAGTGAGTTACAAATATCCATTATTCAATAGCATGTCTTAAATTTCGAACAATATATCTAAGAAATAATAGTTCTTTAGAGTTTTTCATAATTGACTCAGTAATTAATATTAGATTTTAAAAGATACGATAAAAGATGTGTCTGTTTATACACTAGGTAACAATATTTTCAGACTCTAAATTAGGTGATAAAACATGTTAATTATTACGTAATAAATCACTCTTGCTTAATAAGGATACTTACGACTTCATCTTCCTTAATCGCAGTTTCGCCGCTGAATTTCATCATATCCGAAATCTGCTGCGGAAAATTTTGAATGTCTTCCTCCGTGGTCACGCTGACCTTCATCAAATCCGACTTCTCAAGGCTGCTAAACTTCAGCAAATCCGTCTTCTCGTCGTTGCTGAACTTCATCAAATCGAAGCACTCCACGTTGGCTGCCGTCACGTTAAACGGTTTCTCCGTGAAGTCAAGCGACCACGACATGCTGCCATCCTCCGGGAGATCGGATTGGTTCGGCGGTATTCTGGCGTAGCTCCTCCAGGGCCTTCTCGAACACGTTTATCGCCACGGCTGGACCGAATTTCCGACGCTCGGGCGGATCTCCTGGAAATTAGGAGAAGATAGCGTGAATTATTTTTTGTTCAAAAACAGAAATTTTTGTTAATCCCAGTGGTAAAAACAATGTTAGATAAGAGTGGACAAATGTGAATGTTTGCTCAAGTTGGATCGATTTTCAGACTTCCCCGCATTAATACCCATTTTTAAAGGTAACCAATGAAACTATTATTCTCTCTATATACGATTATCTATATATACGATTTTCTTAACAATGTGTATATGGGCTATACTAATGTTTGCAGTTGTATCTCAAGTTTGGGGCAGCGTTAGATGCTCTTACCATGCAAAGTCTTCATTTTGAGGTATATGAAAACATATTCCAAAGTCTCAGCCCGATTCGTGAACCAAACCCCTGATACTCTCCACGTAAGAAATTCTAAGGGACCACTTAATACTCTATTATATATTTTTGATATATTACAAACGTTGACTAACTGTTGTACTTTTGCCTGCTCAGCAGTGTTCCTATTAATCCGACATTCAGCATATATCTAAATTCTACAATCTACAATTGTGCGTGTTCACATCAAAATTAAAAAACAATGCAGCATCCACGAAAACACCTACAAAATTTCGCAGATCCCACAAAAATCCCATCTCACCAGAATCTAGGGCTACAAATGCCCTCCGCAGATTGTCTTGCACAACCGTCCCTCCTAAGATCAATGAAATGCGCGCCACGCCTTGGCCGTGCACACCGTTTTTCAAGCCCTACGCGCGCTTGCGCGCCTTCCATCTCTATCTCTCCTTCTTCCTCCTCCTCTCTCTCTCCATGAAAACGCGCCTCTTAAGCATCCGCGCGCTCTCTTATAATTGATTAGACCGAGACAGCGGCATAATACGGGATAATTTGTCCGCCGCCCTATACACACTGCAAACTCGCACGCGCGCACACAATCGCGACTTATTGCCGCGAACGGATGCGGCGCATCCGTATATAATCCTTTAGCTCCTGGCTCTCAGCTCGCACGCACCGCGTGTACAACGCTGGGGCAGAGTGTCTTGTTACCCGGAGATATTAATCCCGGCCATTAAAAACTGGACTCGCGCGAGGGAGCCACCGCCGCGTGAAAAATCGAGGCTGCGCCGCGCGCGGCTACCTGTCTTGCGCCCGCTGCTTCTTTATCTCCTTTCATTCCTGAAAGCAAGGGAGCGCGCGCGCGCGCGCGCGTGTGTGTGTATATATAATAAAGGGATCGCGCGCGTAGTTCTAGCGATTTCGCGAGAAGTCGCGCGCGGCTCATTCATTGGAAATTGCCGAGGGGAGGCTTTTCTTGGAAGTGTCGTCTCGGAATCGAGCGCAAAATTATCGGTGCGATTTCGCTTGAAAACGAGCCCGCGCGCCTGGGAACTATCTGGCAGTTCTCGTAAGAAGCTACGGGCCACGAGGTCGCTTTGCTTTGAGACATCGACCGGAAATGTTATCCTTATTACGGCAATTTTCCATCAATGAAGTCGATCGTCGATTTAATCGTACCTAAGCGGTATAGTGAGCTTCCAAGTGTACAAAAGAGCTTCGGCTCCACGTGGGCTCGAGCGTTCATTATTCAATAGGCGAGTAACAAATCGTTCTTCGAACAGCAGCTATCATAACTAGAAACTGATTGACTATGCCCAGTCTGGAAGACACACGTATGTGTACACACACGGTCGCAGGCGCCACGGATGGATGCTGCAGCAGCGGGCTACCACGCATGCATAATGTCCTCCCATTCGTCATGAGCACACGCCTCGAGGTGGTCCGACCAGCGGAATATCACGCTGAGAGCAAGCTGCGAGCGGCTAATTGAAACGTTCGCCTTTCATTTATTATATTTCCGCGAGATTCCCGCGGCTTTCGCGTCGCACGAGAGGTATGTAAGGTGCTGGACGAGTGTCCTTGGTGGCTTTTGTAAAGGGGGTATCCCGGGTATCAATGATGTGGATGAGTGCTGGAGGAGAGTCTTGGCATGATTTGGCGCTTCGGGAGAGTTTATGATTTTTTTCTTAATTTCGAGACAGAGTTACACCGTAAAACGGTAAGTATTTTAATGAAACTACGTATTCTAGGGTCGCTCTTTAAGATCTCGGTGTCCATCGGAAAATCCAATATGGCGGATGATATTATAAAAGTGACCAAAAAATAGACAACTTTTTTTTAAAGCGATTTCGAATAGAAACGTTTTGCTCGCTTTACCGGAAAGTGTACCATTTATGGCCAAAATGGCTGTCGTTTAAGAATTCTGATTCGAATTTTTTAAAAAATAGCATGGGTGCTTGAAGAAGGGCGGCCAAAACGTAAAATAACTCAAATTTTCGTATTTTTCTTGATAATTTAAGGAGGCAGGCCTGGGTTAAATCCGATAAATAATTCTTTTTTACGAGTCCAGAAAACTTTTTATGTTTAAAAGCAATCATTCTGAAAATTTTTATGCTATCAATACACAATAATATCTTAAAATTTGCCGTTGTAAAACCTCAATATCATAATCCTACACGGTGCACCTTATTCTCCGTTACAAATTTTGGATAGTGAGCGGACGTCCGCTCTAGGAATGGTATTTGTATGCTTGGACTGACCAGTTCTTTATAGTCATAAAAGAAAGTTATTCAGACATGTGTGACAAAAAATACGGTGCGCACCATGGGGGAGAAGTAGGTTTTTTTCGAGCATACACGAGCTGACGGCGAGTAAAAAAGCGCTACTTTTATCCCGCAAATTTGAATGAAAAGTGTAGCACTTTTCCTCGCATCTCAGAAATCGAAATTACACACATTTCCAACTACTTTGTGCGCTATTCAAAGGCCCGGTCACCTCCCCGAAATAAATACGGTGTGTATCACAGTAAGAAAAGGTATTTTTCACACATGCACCGAAAGTACCACTTTTCCTCCCGGGTGCCTGGAGCAAAATGTGTATTTTCGGCGCTGGTGTGAGGAAAAATAGTATACGCACCAAGGGAGCTAAAATGGCGACCCCATAGCACGTGTTTGCCACCCGAACCGAAGGCGATTTACACGTGCTATGGACTCGCCAATTCTTTACCTCCCTAGATGCGTAATATACTATTCTAGCGAGGGTGAGGTATTCAGCACGAGACAGAGAGGAGTGCTAAAAATACCTCACCCGAGTTCTTTTTTTATTCTTTTCCTTTATTTTTTTTCTTTTTTTTTTTCTTCCCTTGTAACACAATGTACTATTTTTCTCTTATATTTCACGATATCCATTAGTTTTATTGTGTTGATATTTTTGTAGATACTGAGTATTATATAATCTTTAGTATTTTTAACATAGCCAAAATATGATATATTATACATATTACATGTATGTGCATATTGATTACAGTATAATATTTATATCGATTTGAGAAAGTATAGCCCTAAAACACTTGGCAACGTCCAACTAATTATCAATAAAAGAATTCTTCTCTGGACAAAAAATATGGGGAATAAAAAAGTTATCAAGTGTACATAACGCACATCTTTACTACCCACCAAAATCCAATAACAACGAATCCTCCCAACCTGATGACCACTCCAATTCTCACTCTCCTTAAAATCCTCGCGAACGATCGCTTCACTTCAGTTCTCACCGGTGTAAAACATACCTACACGCGGCATCGTCACCACCCACGACATTAGTAGCGCGGCACGTAACAAAAGGCAAATGCCTCGTATGCACACACACACCAGAGAACGCGAGAAAGAACGAAAAAAGAAAACGAGAAAACGCGCATCGTGTGTGCAGACGACAGTCGTCCGTTGGATAAGATCTATGCGTCCATCGGGGGTGAGGACGCGCGCGCTCGCAAGTTGAAAGAGCGAGAGAGAGTTGACTTTATGCCGCGCGCGGCGGCGCAGCGGCCGTAAAGCGAAACTACCTCGCGATATGTACTCTCCGCGCGGGATTTCAAGGAGAAACGCGAGAGCGGACTCTTTACCGGGGATTTTTATGTCCGGTGCTCGGATTGTCGCGAGAGAATGGGCGTATAAAGCCGGGGACAAGTTGATCTGCAGTTTCTTGATTCTTGAGGTGTGGCCGGGAGTGTATGGATGGTCGATGGAGATTTTGGATTTAGGAGAGGGAAATTTTCTTTTGCATAGATTTTTATTGATTGATTTACGATTTATTTTTTCGATTTATTTTTTCGTTAATATTATAGTATCTGATTTGATTTATGTTAGTCGCTACTATTCATATAACTACCTTTATAAATTATATACAACGTATGCAATATTTGGCAAGATATAACTGTCTAACGTTTCTTGGACATCATATCAGATTTACGGAAAAATTTATTACTACTCCAAGTCTTAATTGTTTGATACACAGTTTTCATGTGCTTGTTTTTATCAGTGGACTATATTGCTCAGAAACCAGTTAGATATGGAGTATGCTATTACTATTCTTGTTATTGTTTATCCCTCAAGTTTAGCTGTTCCTCCAGATTGAGACCTCGCTAACTACTAGTCAAAATCGTCATTTTTTGGTGCCGAAAGATATATCCCAAAGTCTCATAAAGAAGATTTGTACAATTCAATATGGCGGATCAAAAATGTGAAACAGAAAATTAAAAAAAAAGAATTTCAAAACTAAAAATGGAAATACTTTTTAGTTTTATGATTTGTGATTACTAATGACGAATCCAGAATCAGATTTGTAAAATTCAAGATTTCCGATTTAGTACGGCGGATAGAAAGTTTTTTGTTAGTACTTTAGAGGAAGAATCGTTTGTCGTAAACTTGAACAGATTGCCTAACACTTTTTTACAGTGCTTGGGTTTCATGATTTTTAAAGGTCTTTAAAATGTTAAGTATACCGTTATATTAAAGACAGAATGATACGAATCAGTAACAAAAAGAGTGTCAGGAGTGTGGGAAACGGATTTTGACGAGAATTGGAGAGGTAATTTCTGGCACCTATAAGAAAAGTATAATACTATTAGTTTATTCCGAGAATACAAAGAAGAGAAAGAAAGATTTAATTTTAGACGTACCGCGTTTATTCACTATCTTTGATCACTCATAACTTTTTATATTATTAATCTCTTTAAACGGTACGTCTCAGATTAAAACTTTTTTCTCTACTTTATATTCTATTGTGCGAAAAAAAAGTTGCACCCTCAAAAGCCAAGTAATTACTATATCAATGATGACCGGTTTTAGTCCATAATTCCCATCTTAAATTCCCATAAGAGAAATTGATATACGTTTTAATAAAACGACATTGTCTGTTTTGCATGTTGGACATATTTCACATATATTATAAGACCTATAGAACGAAAAAAAAAATGGTTAAAGATGTGTGCCTCAACTTATTTTTTAAATTATTTTTTTAACCGTTTAAGTGCAGGTTTCTTGTGAAATTCCTCATATAAGTAAATTGGCCAGAAATGCACATTCTTTTTAGATATCAAAATCAACCTCTCACAGCTTCGTCAAAATGAATTCCCGTCACCTATCGGTCCGCCACTCTCCCTACAAAAACCCTAAACGCTTTAAAGCAACTCATTTCACAATTTAATCACGCATTCATTGCGATTCCCCATCTACAGATCGTATAACAAAGTGACATAACTTAATAACACCACCTACCGCACATAAATTAAAAACGCAATCCGCAAGTACATCATCCACAGAGAAAAACCTGTTAAACACGTACGCACGCATACACGAGCCAGAGAGATAAGCATTTACCCAGGTCGCACTCGGCTTAATGAAACGTTACTCCTCGGCCAAAACGGCTGTAATAACGCTCCTTTTTTTTTCTCTCTCTCTCTCTCTCTCTTTCTCTCCCTCGCGCAACAGAAATTCTCATATCCGCGCGATACACTTTCAGCTCGCGCTCAGCTCCGCTCGCGGAAGCGCACACACACATACACACACACACACACACACACACACACACACACACACACACACACACACACGCACACACACATATACATAAAAAGTGCGCGTTGCAATAAACGTAAAGAGCCTCGTTGCAGTTTGCGAGGACCGCGCACGGGCGCCTCCGCCCACGTATATAATAATAAGCGCGGGTGCGTCGTAAAAACGCCGAGCGTCACGTAATTAGCCGGGGGTGTTTATGCGCAGAGGCGCGCACACGCAAACTACCCACGCGCTCGCGCTATACATTACACGCGCGCACACTCGGCCGCTTAAGGGAGGAAGTTCGAAGCTCGGACATAAGAAAATCTCGTCACGTATGTATAAAGCTCCGGCCTGCGCTCATCTCTCGCCCGTTCCTTTCTTTTTACGGGCCCAGCCCGGCTGCATATACACACGCGCGCGCTTGTGCTCGTGCGATCCGAGGCGCCGTAAAAATTCTAATTTCGCGAGAGAGAGAGAGAGAGCGGGGCTACACTGCAGGCTTCCTCTTTTTGCGCGCGAGCGCGAGCGGCAGCCCTTATCGCTCGCTCTTTTTTATGCCTCCTATATGTTATGCTTGATATGGTTTATGGGCGAGCAGGGCGCTGCGCACACCTACGAAGAGGGAAAGAGGGAGGAGGGGGAGTTGGGTATGTTGCGCGCATTGCACATGCGGGCTTCTGGAGAGCCCCGAGCGGAGTCAAGTGCAGATTCGAGATGCTTTTATTGTATACTTTGTTCGCCCGGGCTTTCCTCTTTTACGCTGGGAAAATTTATCGGCGTATTATTCGAATTGAAGAAGTAAAGCCGAGCTTGATGATAAATTATTGTGTTGTTGGGCATTTCTTTTGATGCATTTGTATTGTAATACTGAATAATAAGTAATGTATAAAACTAGAGAAAAATCGTCTACAAAAGTTTGTTGGTTGACTAAGAGATTTGCGTGAATTAGATATAATTTATATAAAATAGAGAATTACTTTTAAAGCTTCTGCAGTATGTTTCCTTTCTTTTGTATACTATATGTAAAATCGTAATTTCTTGACTAGTAATTTATAATAGTTATAATAATTTATTGTATAATATATTTAATATTTATATTAAAACGCAGTACCACTAAAGGGATTATTACAATGGCGGATAAAATTTAAACTATAATCAGAAGACCTTTCAAGTCGAAAATTATTAATCTTTTAGAGTATCATAGTTGCGAAAAAATTAATCTTGTCAAATTACAACATTCAAACAAAATCTTACAAAATTGTTTATTTTATATTATGCTTTCTAATTCTCAAATCTACGTGTTTTATATTTCTATATAATTATAATCAGAAATATGAAAAAATGTATTATTTTATCTATTTTTATATATTAATAAATTATTAATAATGTTGTATAGAGTTGGGATGAAGAGTCAGAAGACCTTCATAACCCAACCAAAGTATGTATGAATGAATGGTGAAGGATGGAATGATCCATGTCTGGAAGTCCGACGTGGATACATTCTATCCTTATGAATGAATGGTACTTGCATTGTACGGTTTAGTATGTCTGGAGGTTTTTGCTGTAATGAATACAGTAAAACTAACCAGCACTTTTTATTTTTATTTTTGTTGTTAATCCGGACCTGCGAACAAGGAATACCAATTCCCTCTGCAGGATTTGCGGCGTTATAGTGTGTTATTGTGTAAATAATTTCTACTATGTATCGAATTTAGCAAATGTTATATGTAACTCTGGAATAAATAAATAAATAAATAAATCTTAACTTGAAACAATATAGTGTTGTGTTTCTTACATTGCAAATCGCCTACGTAAACTACATAACTTTACATTACTCCCCCAACAGTAACTTTACTTCCTTACGCTACAAAATACGATACATATTACATTTCTTTCACTCCGACGTGCACCAACCGAACCCAGCCAATTCTTCCCCCCCAGATCTCGACAATGCACATCGCGACATCTCGCACAGAGTAAGGAATGGCGACGAAGAAAGGCCGCGGCGAGAGGAGGAGCTGCTCCTCTTCCTCGCCCCGCGGAGAGAAAGAGAGATGAGAAATCGATCGCGACAACTAAGCGGGACAAACTGCGGCTGCGTTCAATCTCGCGGAAGCCGCTGCCCTCCCCGCGAAGGGCGAAGGCGCATCGATCTTCGGCTCGTGTCTCTCTCCCCCTTCTGCCGGGTGAAAAAGTGCCGGGAGGTTTCTCGCGCGAATTTATATTCTAGCAAGAGGGAGGAATTAAATAAGGGACGGTGGAGTGAAGTATGCCGATTTGATTTGATGGATTGTGCGTGTGTTTGTGGAAGAGATGGCATGAGAAGGAACGGTTCAATTGACGCTTCTTAATTACTGTTCCAGAGACACCATCTTTTGCTTGATTTTTTGTATGTTGCCGTAAAAGATGCTACGTTTGAAAGTTTACAAATTGCATAGATATACATGTACTTTTTCGATGTTTTATATTTTACTTTATGGATGTTTTTTATTCATATGTCAGTGGTTGCCTCAGGAAAACTAATAAATGCAGGTGTATAATATAATTGTACGTATGTATACTATTGAGTATTAATGAGACTCAATACACACACACACAGATACATTCACACTCTCACACATCACACACACACAGATACATTCGCACTCTCACACATCACACACACACTGATACACACACATGTAAACACGATGTTGAATATTGAAAGATAGAAGTAATTCATCTACGATGAATGAACACGAAGAAAGACAAAGAAAGCTAATTAAATAATACGAGATGATCATTTATCAACACAAGATCATAAAGATAAAGAAATTAAATACAATTTTCATAAGTTTCCTTCTTCTGCCTTATGAAGCATAAAAAATCTGCCGTTAATTTATTAAACTACCACTTTTTCAAATTGATATTTGAATGCTTATACAAATCCAAAAATTAGTAATCTTATTCCATTCATAATTAATGCCCACTTAATCACATCTTTCATACAAAACTACACCTTCTTATTCCTATCTAAGAAACCAAACTCTCAATTTAGAAAAGAAAAAATTCTACCTCTAGTTTTCCTTGAATACAAAACCGCAGCTCGACGTCTCCATAAAAACGAGTTGCCGGCACGCGGACATCCTCAGTGCCATATTCACTGTAGAGCGAACATGTCACTAAATCCAAGAAGAGCATTGATACTGCTACTGCTGGTGTGCGCCTTAGCCGGCAGCCATGCGATCGAAGACGAGCCCCTGGTGCAAACCCCGCTGGGCCCCGTCAAGGGCTCGCTCATGAGCACCCGACTGAACAGGACGATCTACGCTTTTCGGGGCGTGAGGTACGGGAAATCGACGGCCGGTGAGAGACGCTTCAAGGTGGGGATACACATGCAGTACTACAAAGTATTTTAAGAACTAATTGTGTTTTCGTGTAGGAATTATATTTCGGAAATGCGCGAAGTTTACGAAGGAAGTATGGTATAGTAATCTACTAGAATATGATACAAAAAGATATCGTGGAAGAATCTGATTATATTGAATTATTATATAGAAACATGTTTTGAAACATTAGGAGTCCAAATACACTATTTTTAGAAAAAGTCTGTATGGATGTGTGTATATGTGTGTGTTGTATGTATGTATGTGTGTGTGTGTGTGTGTGTGTGTGTGTGTGTGTGTGTGTGTGTGTGTGTGTGTGTGTGTGTGTGTGTGTGTGTGTGTGTGTGTGTGTGTGTGTGTGTGTGTGTGTGTGTGTGTGTGTGTGTGTGTGTGTGTGTGCGTGTGCGTGTGCGTGTGCGTGGGTGCGTGTATGCGTGTGCGTGCGTAATTTTTTGAAAACGGAGCTCATTTTTTTTAGTTTTCTAATGAAGATTCTAAATTGAAAAGAAATTTTGAGATTCATCGAACCGTCTTTATTCTACGATGATTTCTTTATTTTACGATATTTTAAAAAAGATATAGCAATTTAAAATTAATTTATTAGAATAAACAATTTTATATTAGAACAATTAATTAATAACTATCATTTATGAATTTATCCACTGATAAAATGTCTTTTAACCTTTTACAGAAAAATAACGTAGTCTTTCGAATAGTGTGTCAGTAATTAGATCGCTGACTCTAATAAGTGAAACTGTAAATGATAATTTATTAGTATTGTTGCTGCTTGATTATTGAAATGTAGTATCTATTTATATTTTAAATTATAAATTATTTTTTTTCTAGATTTACATTAATATCAACACAATTACTCTATTCTTAATACAAGCTATTTATACTTTTTCCTGATGCTATTTCAGAAACTGCTAGAGCGGAGATAATATGTTTAAACATCAGAATCACCGTTTGTAAATATTATAATTGCATTAGCATCTGAGCTATAAGGAAAGTCTTTGAAAAATGTATGCAAAGCATGCCGTCATGCACACGCGATTACGGTTTATTCGATTTGCTAACTGTACCTATATGTGGATATAATCTGTGTATTTTTTAATGCTATTATACTTCAACAGTTGTCATAATTACTCTAGTTAAATTTCAAAATGTTTACATTTATAGTTAACAAAAATTGTGACAATGGTTTGCTTTATTATGAAAAAAAAGATTAGATAAACTAAACGCGTTAGAATTAAATTCAGTGATACATCTGAATCCTAAAATTATTTATATGATGCTTTACATAAGTGAAGCTAGGCTTAAAATTAATATAAATTCCAATCTAACAGTTGAGAGTGCCCAAGATTAAAAGGATGCCAACATCAAGTATTACAACCTTAAGATTTTTTTTAATAATACTTTTCGACAATAAGAATTCGAAAATATTTTTTCTCATACATTAAAAAATGCTTGAATAGGATGATGTATTCCGCTATAAAAATTGCCTTACTCTAATATTTTCCAAAATAAGTTGTCTTTGCTTTTTCTAATTCTTGTAAATAATATTTACGATAAGTAAATATTGCTTTAATAAAATACACAATTCGACTTAATTTGAATTATTATAAGTAAATGTCCTTGATTGATTTCTCACAAAATCTGACAAACTTCGCTAACTAATGCACATTAGAATCATATTTCGCACGCCAAAATACACAGTTATCTGGGTGAAAAAGAAAACAGTTTCTTATCTATATCATCACTCATCTCTTGTAGAACAAGTGAAAATTCCCTATCAGAAAAAGAGGGCTTCAATTATTTCCTTTCTTTCATATCCAGATAGCCGAACCTGTCGATGCGTGGACCAACGTTTTCGATGCCTCCAAGGAGGGGGACCTTCCTGCCCCCTGCCAGCAGCACCACAGTTTACGAGCGAAGATTGCTTGAGGGTCAATATTTACACCACCAAGGTATGTGACATTTTAAATAATAATTTTTAAATAAATGTGAATATATAAATGTAAAAATGTATTGGATCAGTCAAACATGTATGCCCAATAAAGTTTTAAATGTACCTTTAGTCAGTATTGTAGTGAAATACGAATAATCTTTAGTTATTAATAAGAGTATCTTAAGAGATTCATAATTTATTTTTATTAATAGTGCGTGCTTACTTTATTGTATATTAAAAAATTGTCTATCTTTTTAATTAAGCTACCAGATTCAAGAAATAAAGTGAATCGACCAGTCATTGTGTTTTTCCATCCTGGTGGTTTCTATGGTTTCTCGGCGCAAAGCTATGTTTTCGGACCTCAGTATTACCTCGACCACGATGTCGTCTTGGTGACAGTTAATTATAGATTAGCTACCCTAGGTACATAAATTAAACTTATTTTAAATAATGCATAAGACTGTTTATGTGTAACTTAATTTTAACAATATCTAATTTACAATACCTCTAAACTTTCAATTAATAAAAAGCAATCTTTCAAACACAGGCTTCCTTAGTACCAGCGATGCCCGAGCCCCCGGCAATCTCGGTCTCAAGGACCAGGTCGTGGCTCTGCGATGGGTTCAGAAGAACATCGCCTCGTTCGGCGGGGATCCCAACTCTGTCACCATAACCGGCTACAGCGCGGACTCCTGGAGCGTTGCCCTCCACATGATGTCCCCCATGTCCAAGGGTCTCTTTCATCGGGCCATCGCCTCGAGCGCGTCGCCCACGACTCCGATTCTCCTGTTCAACGGGCAACCGCATCTGATCATCAAGCAGGCTGGCTTCGTGGGTTGTCCCAACGAAAATCTCGATGTGGCACTGGAATGCCTGAAGACGGTGCCACACCAGCAGTTGAGCAACTCGATATCCAAGTTCGCGGTGAGTAAACGAGTATTAGATATTTATGATAAGTACAAAAATTCTTAGTTGCTCGTTTTTGATAATTTATATCGAATTTGCCGGCGTATCGTTCATTTTATTTGCAAATCTTTTAAGATAAGACATTTCCATAATGAGAATCATATCCTCCTAATCGTCAAATTTAATTTATTCAATTAAATGATGACTTAATTCAATTAAGAAATAATCTTTGGTTCATTGAATAATTTTAAGTCAATGATTTTTAAGATGTGATTCTCTTTATGGAAATACCTTACCTTCAAAAGGTTCGTTGACAAAAGGAACGAAATATCGACAGTTATTGTAAATATCGTTAATTTTACAGGAATGGTATAAAGATCCAGTTTTAATCTGGTCCCCGGTCATAGAGCCAGAAGTACCCGGAGTCGAAAGATTCCTCACTGCCCAACCGGTAGATTTGATAAGGACGAAAAATTTCCAACACGTTCCGCTCATCACTGGTATCACTAAAGACGAATTTATTAGTCTTCCTCACAGTAAATATATTTTTACTCCATTACATCAATCATTTACAATCATCAGTGTGAAATATATATATGGATTTTGTTAGTTTATTATGAACAGGCATTGAATGGTAACGATACCTATTACCAAGATCTGAATAAAAACTGGGAACACGCTGCACCGATCATGTGGCGTTACGAACGCGACACCAAGCGCTCCAAGTACATAAGCCACGAGATAAAGAAATTCTATTTCAACGATGAACCAATCACCGTGAAGAACGGCAAAAATCTTGGATTGGTAAGTTTTAAGATTTAAAAAAGTTATAATTTATGAGATAATGGTTGGTTGTTACGCCATCGATATATTTAGGTCTATGCAGATGGGACTATTGGGTTTTCCACGTATCAATTTGCCAAACTGATGTCTGAAAATTCACGTGCACCTGTCTACAATTATCAGTTCGTGTATCAGGGACGATACAGTTTTGACACCTGGACAGACACAAAAAAACCTTACGGTAAAATAATAGATATTAATAAGCAATCGAAACATAAAAGTGAATGTTGTAATACTGGTGAAATTGTTTTGGTCTTTTTCTACATGTTTAGGTGTCGTACATCACGATGACTTGATGTACATCTTGTACATGTCGTTCATCTTTCCGTACTTCAAGGAGAGCGATCCCGAGGCCGCGATGGTAGAAAAAATGACGACTATGTGGACGAACTTCGCCAAGACTGGTGAGCCGATACCGAAGGGTAACCGACTGTTCAAGGGAGTCACGTGGCCACTGCTCACTCCGAAAACCAAGACATACCTCGAAATCGGGGATTATTTTACGATCAAGAGCAACATGAATGCAGTTAGGTTTGCGTTATGGGAAAGACTATTCCCTCTACCACCTGTATCAGCAACCAAACATTGATGTGTACATATTTTTATAAAGTGCATCTTTCTTACATTAAATTATGATTTCTATTTTCATTCATCATTTGTACATCAAAATGTTAGTTTAAAAATTGGTAATTAATGTTAATAAAAAAACATTTAGTCAAGCTTTAAATATTTATAATAGCAATACGACTGCTAAATCGTAGTGACATTTCCTATATTTAGCTTTACGGAGTGTTTGAACTGGTTTCACTTCCAGTATTTTCTGTGGTAACTGGACTAGGTTCGATGTTAGACGTCAAAAGATCATTCTACATATTTCAAAAGATAATTAATTGACGTAAAATTTAATTCATTCAAATTAAATAAAAAAATGGCTTCTTCCAGATTGAGAAAATGAGACCGATAATCAAGGGGTGCTTTTATGAGAGTCTCGGAAGCTCTGCAATTCTACAAAATGAATTGTATAACCATAGAACAATATGTTATTGCTTATACTAACATAATTTGTATAATCAGTTGAAATATTTGAGAAATAGAAAAACATATTCAATACTTACCTCAATTTGGTCATCATTATCTTCAGCATCCGATACGACTGCAGAATTAAAAAATAAAATGATGGTACAGAGTAAATAACAGATTAATTTAACGTAATCATTATTGTGAATTACAACTTGAATCACCAGGCAAAATTATTTTACTGCTTAGAGACACCAAAGCATATTTCAGTATTCATAAGTAATAAAATATTAATATACTGTGAATGCTAAAAATAAAGGAATGCTAAAGATCAAATGATGCCAGTTTTTTGTGTATGTTTCGAAGACACGTTAGACTTGGGTCACTTGCCCAATAAGTAGAAATAAGTAATCGAAGATAACATGTCTTTTAATGTATTTGCTATCAATAAACTTTTAATTTTTCACTATTTTGCAGATTTAATAAATTGTGTTTATTTTTTTAAAGTGACTTGTCCCCTTAATCTTACTTGATTTCTAAGTACCCATCAAAAATTATATTCATTGCACGCAAACTGTGCTGCATAATATCGACACCAATTTAGTCGATGCAGCTCAATAATATAATATGAGGATTAATTTTACACTTTATTTCAAAACTGCAATGCTTACGCAACATGTTAGGGAACAACATTCATCAGTATATAAATCTTATGCGTGCTCGAACTAAACCACATGATGTCGTTAAAACGTATTATTAAATCTATTTTCATCTACTGCTGAATAAAAAGTCTATTACAGTCAATGCTTACACCAAGCTACACATACACATATATTCTTTTAAATTCTAATCCACAACTCTCATATAACAAACATACTATTTAACTGCATCATCTCTCAATTCCCTCGCACCGAGCATTTCTCTCCCATACATAATCAAACAAACCTCAATCCAAAAATACCGCATCCTCGTTTCTGCCACTGCATCGCGCAGCCTCCGCTAATTAATACTCGCATCTCTGCCACGCCGCGCCGTCCACATCACCCCCAGAAGCCCTCGACGACGGAAAGAAAGGGACTCCCAGTCGAGATAAATAGATAGATTCCGCAGCTCCCGCTTAATGAAAGGGCCCAGCTCCAAACCACATATACACGCGCGTCCAGCTAATTAACGCCTCTCTCTCTTTCTCTTTCTCTCGCTCCAGCTTCATTTGAATACCGAGTTCTCTCGGATCTACCAGAGAGAGAAAGAGAGAGACGAATACGCACGAGCCGCAGGCACGCATACAAGGTATTTCCCCGTCTTCTTATAATATACGAGGCGAGTGAGAGGGAGAGCGCGAGCGGTAGCCGCTAATTTAAATACACGTGTCGATGAGCGCCAAGATTGCAACACCTTCGCCGCGGATTCTGCGCGAACGCGCGTGCGGTGCGTGCACGCAATCTGCAAGAGAACGAGTGCAGGTAAAAAGCGGAGAGGTCTTCATTGCGTTGAGTGTGAGAGAGAGAGGTTTTGCTTTCGTTTTTTAGTTCAGTTGAGTTGATGGTGATTTTTGTGCAGTTGCGTAGAAAGGCTGCGTGTTTTAAATTCTTTGAAAAATTCAATTTCTTTTTCGAGGTACGTAGCTTGTAATGTTGGTAATCTTTTTCATGCAATGGGAATCTGATTTAACATTCGTGTGGTTGTTTATTTTTGAAAAAAAGTAAAACGATTTTAATGACTGAGTTCTTTTCTGTTTTATGTTTAAATGTTAAAAATTATATATATAGGAAAAGTCGAAAAAGTTTGTTATATCCTTGAAATGTATATATATATATCAAAGATGATGTGAAGATATTACAGGTTCCACATTTGACGATCCCTGTGGTTAGAAATCATGATTTTTCTTTAAAAATAAACATTTTATGTACTGTTATTCAATGCTTTGGTGTATAAATCTTCGAAAGAATATCAAAGTCGAAAGTCTTCCTTAAAATCTATATACTAACACGTATGAACAAAGTCTATACCCAAATAATTACATCTTAGTAATAACTTTTGCACTCGCACAACCTGAACTATTGCACAATCTTACTCTTGAATAATAAGTCGACAAAATCTCAATATGGATAGTACAATCAATAACATCTACTAATACCCATCACCGCGCACTATCATCCTCCTTTAAATTACATAGCATCAACCGCACTTAAATTTCAATCAACCCGCACCTCAACTTCCAATTCGCGATTCGCGCTCTATCGCTTACCCAAGAAATCAATTACAACCCCCGAAAAAACACAATCAACCCATCCCTCTTACAAGCTCCAATGCCCTCCTCGTTTATTTCGCGTGTCTCGCGTCATTTTCGAATTATCGATGCGGCGCGCGTCGATCTCGCGCAGGTGCCGTACCCAAGCCGAAAATTGCACATACCAGCCGAGAAGATAAGTCCCTGTACACGATCGAAATCGGCAAGACCGGCCCCTAATTCGCAACTGCGACCGCGAGAGCTTCCTTTCCTTCCGCCCGTTGTACATATAATCCATATAAATTATGACAGTGATACGCGAGCGTACGTAAGGCTGGGCCCGTTAATGAGCTGCAGTCGGCGAGAAGGTGCAAAGTCGAGGCAGCTGTGAGCGCGCGAGAGAGTCGAATCTGATAAAAGTCCGCGCCTTCTTCCCTCGCTTGGCTCGCTCGCGTGAGGGGCAGAGTCCTCGAGTTTCGATAATGGGCCCGAACGGGCCTGGCAGTGCGTGTGCGGAGGTCGTGCCGATCGGTCGCAGAATTTCGTGCTACGATTGGCTGCTATTACGGAGAAATAAATGTTTAACGAGGATCTGCAGGGTGTTTTATGGTTTCATTGGGATTGGTTGCTCTTTTTCTTTTGGGAGCGAGGGGTGGGATTAAGGATTGCGTTGTATTAACAGATGTTTGTTTTTAAGTGCATGCGTCAGAAAATTTCATCAAAGCAATAAGCTTTAATGTTATTTCATGATTTTTTTTGAAAGGAAAATAATATACGATCATTCTGTAATTTTTATATATTATTATTAGTGTTCAAAAATGTACAAAAAAAATTTTTGTGATACAATTTTATAATTTTTTTTTATGTTTCACACGGCCAAAGTTAACTTCTCTCGAAGGTGGGGGGGGGGGGGGGAAGCACCCACGGTCCTGTGGTGATCTGAAAGAAAAAAATGAAATTGATTATTATTCTGTAGGCTTGTGACTATTACTGGATCCTTTAATATGCACATATTTTTTTTTCATACAAAAAATTAAATGGCGGCCTTTTGAAAAAAAATTCTTTTTCGCGATTTTTTTACGGCAAAATTGTGTAAAAAAATTAATTAATTATTAAAAAATTCAATGCTTTTTAGGTCCCAGTAATAGTCTGTCATGTTAAGAATATCTGGTAAAAATTTCAATTCAATCGGTTAGATAGTTTTTCCTCAGTGGTTCCCCCGCGACCAAAAAAAGTGGTTTCGAGAAAAACACGTTTAAAGTTTTGATAAGAGATTTTTAATAGAAAAATGATACTTACACTAATCAGCTATGCCTGCTGCGTACAGAATTCCTTTACACAATATTTTTGACATATTTTACTTTCAAGAAATGTTAAAATTGAAAAATCGAAAATTCCATCCCCTGACACTGGTCTGGTAACTTAAATTAAATACATTGATAGGGAAGTAAATGGTCTATATTCTCTTTAGCCAATGCTAAAAACGTAGCACTGTTAGCTTCAAAGAAATTTTATTTCTATAAGAGTAAATAAATAAAAAGATTGAACAGATTATATTATAGTTTATTTATACATTTTTCAACTTTTCTTCATAGAACCAAATAAGTGTAATATGTATTTTTAGCAATTCCTCTTATCGTGATCCATTTATAAATTACTATCTGATTCTATCCTGACTCTAAATTCTATAAATGTAATTTCTGATATATACATTTTACTTTACAATCTTTATTTATGCTGTCACATTCCGATAAATTATTTATTACTTTACTCGAAGGGTCTAATATATATTCATTATTTTTGAGAAAAAATGCAATCAACTCGTTTCAAGTGAACAGTATTAAATTTCAAGTGAATTTTTCACACAAACAAAGAGTGAAATTATACACATGCAACTGCAGACCATATTTTCTCCGATTAAAAATACCTATTTTTGATCTATTAAATATAGCCAGAAATAATTATTTTTTCTAGAAATCTTATCTAAATCGCACCGTGCAATCTCTCCAATCACGCACTTATTAGCAGCACTTTTCAATAAATAATGTTGCTTCTACGTACATCTAGAAATCATAACATAAAACCCGAACAAAAGCCCGCTACCGCACGTAAAAATAGATCTCGCGATGCCTCAGCGATGCGAATGAATAAACCACCGCGCCGCGCGACATCAATACGAAAAACGCGAATCAGCGCGAAAGCGCCATCGACGTGAAAACTCACATCCACCTGAATAAAAGCCTCTTACACAAACACTGCCTGCACCATTCAACTTAAAACGACAATTCCCATCGTCATTACACCACACAGACACACAGCTCTTTCATCTCGTCAAGCCACAAGCGCAACGTCCACGATCCATCGCTCGAGCAGAAAAAAGTATTACGCAGATCCGCATTAACCACCGCACAAAAGCCCCGGCGCAACGGAAAAAGAAAGAGCCAGCAGCGCTTTAGGCTCCGCGCATACGGCATAATTCTCGGTGCGCGCGCGCGGGAATGACAGGCAGCCGCATTATTGGCCGCGGCTCTCGCACGTCAGTCCGAGGAATAAAAAGCGATCGTTCCACTGGCAGCCGTGCCGTTATAAAGTCCTTATCGCCCCGGCAGGAGTGTAAGTGTGCAGCGCAACATTCGCATGCAGCCATTTATTTCATCGTCGTTACTTTTTATATGCACGCGAGAGCGGGGCTCTTTATGCGCGCGGAGCGATGTTCTTTTATAAAACGATCGCGCGAACAAAGTGTGGGTATGGGTGTTGTTGTTGCTGCTTGGTACACGTGTATATATGGAGTTGACGAGGAATGTAAATTTCTCGGGTGTGGGTCTTTTACTTGGACGCGTGGGACGCGTGCGGGAATTTTATGGGGTGCTTCGAGAGTAAGTTGGCGTTTTGAGAGCGTTTATTTGATGTGGAGAGGGAGAGAGTTGAGAGTATGCCGGGGGATTCATTCGGTTTTAAATGTATGTACGTGGAATTTTATTTCGAGAGTGTAAGGTGCTTTTGGGTGTATTTATTGTTATATAGAGATAGAGTAGAAATCTGAAGGCACTTATGGATTTAATGCATTGTAAGTCTGCAAACATATATTCTGCTAAAAAATAAGTTTCGGACAAGTCTGGCAAAGGTCTAGCTCAAAAAGTCTTGCAACAGTCTGGCATCAGAGACGATCCCAGACTTTCGGCAATTAATGAAAAACAAAAGCATAGCGTTCCGTCATTTCTCTGGTAACCTAAATATTTGGCTTTTCTTTACAAAAGAAAAGATGATTGCAATATTTAAAAAAATGTCTCCACAGTTTAATCAAAAACTATTATTTGTTACGATTCCGATCAATATTAACAATCAGTGAAATGTCCTAATTACTTGTACGCAAAAATATGTTTTCGTGACATAATTCAACAAAAGTCTGGCTATAGTCTGGCGGTTAATCTGGACTCGTCTTTGTAGCCAAACTTGTGCCAGACTTTCTGAGCAAGACTTTTGACAGACTTGTCCCAGACTTATTTGTTTACACCAGTGGTAAAGATTTAAATTTAGTATGCAAAATGTGCATAAAATTCATGAGCATTTTAAACGAGATAGCTCGGTTTTATGTTTAGAAGGGTTAAATGTTCAAGAAACTATAAGTTTATAACTAATATAAGTATAATAAAAGTATATTGCTTAATATTGTTATAAACAAGTTAGTTTATAGGTAAAATAATACTAAGAAATTAATAAATATACAAAAAATATATAAAGAAAATAATTCCTCTATATGGAAACATTTAATTCATATAACTGAATTAAAATACGATAAAAATATTTAGAGATTATATTCGTATCTTGCCTCTTCTTCGTCTTCTGACATATGTTGACGAGAAAATACGTATTTTTTGTAGATCATTATCAATGTTAATTAAGTGTTTTAAAACCGTTTCATTCAAGGGACAGAAATTGGTCAATTACTTATTTACTGTTTAAGGATGCCGTACACTCGAGATTTGGTAAAAAAATTGTAAAAAGATCGTTTTCTTTTTGTTTCATACATTATTATTCTACATGTGTTGATGTATAACAAAAATCGTATATTGAATCCTAGAACTCTTCTTTTTATACTTTCATTGCATTCTGAAAATTTAAGGATTTATTGTGAAATTCTTATGTGAGTTTTTGAATATCAAACTCACAATTAATTATTTAATAAAGATTGCAGATTGAAAATAATTCTGGCGATGAAACTTTTGACGGATCCTCCTGAAATTTGATTGAGTGTTTTCGAACTACATTTTGAGCATTATATTGGTACGGTTTTGAAAATAGACATATTTTTAAGGGTAAATATATATTTATATTTTAAAAAAGTACTAAAAAATTGATGATTTTACCAATTAAATATTCTAACTAGCACATTATTCTTCAATCTTCATTTAAAATTAATTTGACTCATTATTCTCTTCAATTTATAGCTTAGAATGGGTACATACAAGGAAAACTTGATCGGATGAAGAATTCATCGCCAGTACAAGTTTGAAGCTAGTTCTCTTTTAAACCATATTAATCAGGTTTTGTCTAGATTTGGAATTTATCAGGCGATTTGTTTTTTTAAACAAGGATTTTTTTCTTAATTTATATAAATAAAAAACGTTAGTGCAAATACAAGAATTTTTTATAAAATAAGGATTTTAGAAGTACCTTTGCAATATATCCAGTTTCTACTTTAAAAATACATTCGATTTACATTGGGCTGTGTTTTTATATCAAGAAAAGTAATCCTCTTACACACTGTCGCACTTCGCAAACGAACGTAAAACCTTTATATTATATAAAACCATATTACACTGATAATTAACATAACGCACATTTGACTTTCAAATCAACCGCGTCTCCAACTTCCGCAAACAGTATAAAAGAAAAAGAACCGCTAAAAGACGCCGTTTGCTCGCTATCGACGGCGATATTCACCCGACACTCGGCGCGATAAAGCCTCAGCGCAATTATACACGTATATAATCTGCGGTCGATAAGAAAAGTAGCTCGGGGAAAGAAAAAAAGAATTAAACAAGGAGGACGGATGTGCATATGATTTGCATGCGACGGTATAAGCGCCGCACCTGCTGTAACTCGCAGAAGTCATCGACACGAACGGAGATAAAAAAGAAAATGACATCCAATAAGCTGTCTACGTTTGTACCTCGCTCTTGTTAAATTATACATGAAAGTGAGAGAGGAAATATTTCTTTAAATTATTAAGACACTTTGTAACTATAAAATAACTTTTGTATTTATTTATATTTATGGTAATATAGTCGTTATAAATCTATTATGTATATGTGCAAATTCTTAAGGGGAGATCGGAGCCAACTTTACCATTGTGACCTCCACCTCGCGCCGTATTTTTCATTATACGTCTAAAATTCACATAGTAACATCAAAATCGAGGTTGATAATAGTTTGTTATTATGTAAAGAACACCAGACAACAGCAATTTTGTTTATTAGTAGCCTCAAAAGTTTTTTATTATGAAATATTGTTACAATTGACGAATGGAAAACGGTAAAAGTGATGGTCATCTTACCGTTTCTTAGCCTTACTGATAGCTTCACCTCGCGCCGTATTTTTCATTATTTTACGAAATTGTACGCAATTATGTACGCTTGAAGCTTTATACACATTTATTATTATGACAAGAACACCGGACAACCGCATTTTTGTACCATAAATGACCACAAATTTTTATTTTTATGATATTAAGTTTTGAGGTTAGGTAAAATCTGCACCAATCAGGATAGCTCCGACCTCCCCTTAAGGGGGCGGGGTGACACTTTCACAACACTTTAAGTATAGGTATTTCGTATCATCTAATCTAATATAAAGAAACTATATATACAATATATATATATATATATCTTTAAAACTTTTGGGATACTATTATCAATATTATATAGTAAAACCAACTTACTGACCTTTCACCGGACAGAACTTTCTATGCTTGATAAGACTGAGTATAATATAGAATATGTAAATTGGAGAGAATAATAATTACTTAGATAATAATAATTGCTAGTGTACATTCTAGTAATGAATTACCCTTGAATGATTAAAAAGTATTGAGTAAATACATGTATTGCCGAAAAGAACCATGAAAATTCCAAGAAATTGACACTTATACGTAAAATTATATTCATTCCCCAAATGCTCAGTAGTGAATCGTAACTTGTAAGGTACAGACAAGCCATTATACTCTTCATCTCCAAATTACCAATTGCATATCATAACCATTACTAACTTTTTGTTTCCGTGTAAATACACACTTCCATAACACACAAATACACTGAGAGAAACAATAATAGCGGTTATTATAAAAATTACGACTGATTACTAAATACGCCTAGTTAGCCTAGAAAATGAAAATCATAAAAATGTTGAATTGACAATGAGTTCCATGACTAAAACTGCGTTAGATTATGTACGGTACAAATATTAAATGTTTTTAAGACATAAACACACACAGTAACCATATAAATGCACACAAATATCTGCTCCTGCGATTTCTCTTCGTAAAACTGTTAAATAATGAAAATATTGGAGGTTATAGCAGATACCGTTCATTGCCCACATTTCTTGTAATGCATCCTAGACATATGGATAATGAATCTCTAAGTTACTTATCGTACAAAATTTACCAGACAGTCCAGTAATAATTATTATCTCTATTTATTTATTTTAAAGAGAATCTAATGGACTCTATGAGCTATAAATACCCAACGAGCAATCAGTTTGCATTTTATACTTGTTTGCCTATTGTCGAGAAAGTCTAAAATGGAAATTTCTTTTCATAATTATTATATCCCTTTCTCCCTATATTCCTGAAAAACATCCACATCATCATCGAATTCCAAAACACACACACACACTTCGATCCTATCATCAAAGAAGACCGGCGAACATCGCAAATCCCATCCAGAAGTCTCCAAAGTCAAATCCTCGAATAAAGCGACAACTCTGCGTCAACACAAACCCGGCAGCAGCAGTGGCATCAGCAAGCAAGCAGCCAAGGGAGCAGAGAGGGAGAGATGCTGTCTGCAGCTTCCCCGAGATGCGATCAATATTATACTCCGCTCTCTATCTCTCGCGCTCCCTCTTTCTCCGCCCCCGCCCGCGCGTGCTATCGCGGGACGCCATCTTGCCATCAGACAAACGCCCGCGCTCCCGCTGGAAGCTACTGTGTGCGTATATACACACACACACACCCTCGGCGGAATGGAAAATTTAACCTTTCGAGATGGGGGTCGGCTGGAATGCCAGGATGAAGGCTTAATTAGATTTTCCGGCTGATGGGTGTAGTGAAGGAGTGGCTGGGAGCTGGTTTTGGATTTGGTTGGGTGTGTTTTTTCGGAGAGGAGGAGGAGGAGGAGTTGATGGCGAATTGCGGAGAATTCTTTTTTCAACTTATTCTGCGTACTTTTTTAAGATTCAATTGTACATAGGCATTACTTTTAGTAATTGTATTTTATTGGAAAGTATGGTGATGTAGGGTGTGGAATACCTTTGTATTCTCTATTTCATGAATAAATTTAAGTAGTAATAGAAATATTTAATGCGACTGATCGTTATATAATGTAGTCGGCATTTACAAAGCCATTTATGTCATTTAAGTAGATATTAACAAAGGTTCTATATGGGTCAAAAAGTTTAAAATTGTTTATTAATATGCTACCATGTACCGTGGAATGAGGTTTGATCATTACTCGAAAATATAGATAATTATATTGGAAAATCACTAAGGCATTATCGATCTTATATTTCAATTAGCCTTTTGATGTAAATCGTGCATTTGTAGTAGTAGCGATTTAAAATCTGTTTTGTTTGACTGCTCACGTCATTTTCTACTTTCAAAGTTGAAGAGCATTCAAACAATTCATCATTACATTAATTATTACTATAAGTATATACATGAACAACAAAAATATTAAATGAATATTGAAACTATGATTTATTAACACCAACACAGCTCTCAACTACACCGTTTCTCCCATAGCTCACGTTAAAAGTTTAATGTTACAATTGATTCTCGAATTGATTTCAATCGCTGTCATTTGTCACAGTAACTTAAAATTACTAACATACTTCGTAGCTGATTTCACATTTTTATCCTGATAGAATATAACATTTTTAAAACGTTTTAAAAATGTTACATCGAAACACTTTTTAATGTTTAATTGAATAAGTTAAACAAACAGTTTTATAAATTGTTGAAAATATGTGATATGTCCGCATTTTGATTTAATATAAAAGCTTTAGAAACGTCTGAACGGCAATATTTTAAACGGGTTAAAAATGTTTTAAAACGTTTGAATTAAAATGTTTTAAAAACGTTTGAAAGAAATTTGAAAAAAGTTTGAAAAAGCTTTTGAAAAATAACGACATAGAATATATCGTACCAAATTCTTTAAATAGAATTTAATGTTACTAAGATTACCAGTTTTGGAAGGATCCCATGGATGGTACCTCGAAAATTGGTAATCTTCGTAACATTAAATTCTATTTAAAGAATATTTTCGATATATTCTACCAAAATGCGAACATTTAGCGCCTTTCTAACACGTTTTTAAAACGTTTTTTAACTTATTCATTTGAACGTTAAAAGGCATTTCGATGTAACGTTTTTGAAACGTTTTAAGAACGTTATGTGCTATCAGGGTATGTTTTAAGTAGGTACTCCATACTATTATATTCTGAGACATCGGTATAATTCTACCTCATTGAAGAAATTAAATAAGTCACAAAAATTTGTGACAATGACATTATTTTGACGCTACATTTAGAATAACATATTTTTCACTGCCAAAGCGCATAAAATCCAAAAACATAAAAAACTACACTCTCCTAAAAATACACCTAATATTTTTCAAACTAACAGTTTACCATATTACGAACTATTTTCTAATGAACTAAAGATACACTCTCCCCACTTACCACAGCAGAATCTCACTAGTACATAATTACACACGTCAATCACAACCACTCGTTACATCATCGTTACACCACACTACAGCCAAACACACCAGACCTCCCCGCAATTTCACCCCCCGCCCTGTGGTCTACCACTTCCACACTCATAATGCACATACCACACATCGCACGTTCCGCAAACTTCGACGTGTGCATCGTACTACATCGCGCGTCGCGCATGCAGCGGCAGCGAGTATTCTCTCTCTCTCTTTCGAGGGCACCCTCGAGCAAAAACAAGTGCGCATTGTGGGACACGCGCTGGCACTCTACACAGATGCCGCGCCAGAGCCACTTGAGCGTTTCTTCTCCTATATGTACGGGCTCGAGAGGACGTGCAGCAGAGTCGTTTATTGTTGGGCGCATATGCTTCGAATCAGTGCACGTAGAGTTTTGATGTAGCTGCTGCTGCATAGACCTACGCGAAAACGATTATGACGAATAATGGCTTGATTTGGTGTTACGGTGCAGAAGGGTACGTGGAATTCATTGCCAGTGGGAACTGAGAATCGACGTGAGTGGAGGGATCGGTGCAATTGTTGGTCATTTCTACTGCTTTTTCTGCGATTGTTAGATGAGTTCGAGTGTGCGTGCTGTTACTGTAAAAGGAACGCGATAATCGCACAGAGGCAAATTATGTGGAATAGCTTTGTAATTAAAGATTTGGATAGAAAAGTGGCCCACAGCGGTCATTTATGTCATAGGTGTGTCGTAAATGTCGTAAATGAAAAGATGCTGCTAACTGTTTTAGCAGAATGCTTTCTCAGGTCCTGAAAAATTAAGTCCGACGGACTTATAGTGGAAATTCGAACTAAATCAAATAATGCTGTAATCAATTCACTTAGTGCAAGCGTTCAAGTATTGCTAGTCTGAAAAAATCTTTAAACTCGAATTATATTTTCTATTACGTCTGGGCGCGAAAAATACATTATTAATGGTAAACAAAAAATTTTTGAACCCATTAAAGACATATAATGGAAATCACGCGCAATTAAGAATATGTACTTTTTGCTTTTTGGTATGTGATATTTTGATAAATTTCATTATTTTCGAGGATGCTGAATCAAATCAGAACAAATAGGTTCTGAAACGTCTGAAACTTTTAAAATAATTATTTTTAAGTAAAAATAAAAAAAATGCTGTCGTCTGCTTTTGCACTATGCTTTTTCAAAGAGAGTTCAATTAAAATTGTTATATAAATAAGGGAGAGCTACGCAATACCGTCCATCATGATTATTTTCCTGTTTAAATATTTTCATTTAGTGATTCGTGCCCTATTACAAATGATTATTTTTTAATAAACATATTATCGAATATATCGTATATCAGGGTGTCTTTGGTCAGCGATGTGTCATTGATTCTAAAATCTATTTTAATCTATAAAATCAAATAAAATCAATACCTACAAAAGATTGAATTATTGTTGAATTATTGAAAATTTTTGTCTTTCATTGCAAAAGAATGCATGACACATAAACGCATCATTTTTTAAAATCACACAATTAAAAATTTTACTACTATTTAACATACACTAGTTTACAAAATCCATCATCAAAGTACGATAAAAATTATAATTTTTCTATGCTCTATTATAGATAGGTACAGATTAAATATTGCAGAAGTAAATTATGTCATTATTAAATCGTTTTTAAAATATCACAAAATAATAATATTTTAATATACATTATCTTTCCAGGTTTTGGACTTTATCGTGCAATATAATACGTAAAGTTGGCTAGAAGTGTAGAATAGTAAATCTCACATATAATAATAGTTAATATCTACAAGAAATAGCACAACCATAAAGCTTAGAGATGTCGTGATATACAGGGTGAAAAAGTATTGTTCAAATTGAATAATCTGTAATATCTTAGAAGATTATGAACCAAATCATCTAAAAATATTCAGTCAATAACCAGATACCCAATAAATATTCTCTGAAATTTTCTAGGCATTACATCAATTATTACTCAAATTATCGTCGTCCAAAAAAATACATCTTTTAGCATGCAGGTTCAAGTATACATCGCCCATTAAATACTTCATTCACTGACAGTTTGTCCGTTAAATTTACTGACAAAATGCCTATTGAGCTATTCTGACAAACAAAACCTGTTAAAAATTGCTACCGAACATAGGTATACGATTATCCGATGGTGTGCAATAACGCACGACAAACACGCCAGAATCCTCTGTACCGCGAATGTGAAATCACCAAAACAATAATTTCATCGATATATCGAGTAAAGTCCGTACCTCCTACACCATATCATCCCGAGAAAGCGAACTTTGTCCCTCTCAAGGGGATAAAGGGTTCGCGCCCACCAAAGCTTGAATCCCGAGCTACGTAGACAATGAGATCGACACCAGCGCGCACGTATAATATTGGATCCTCGCTTACCAGGGACGTCCGAAAGGTGCATCCATATATTCCTATTACCACGACGACGAGCAGCAGAGTACAGAGGCGCGTAAGACGAGTTCGCGGCGAAATTGAAAGCATTGTCTTTCCTCGCTCTCGCCTCCACATAAGTTCGAACAATGATGCTTAACTACCAGCGCCGCCGCATCGATGGCACTCGGGATCGTTTCGCCTGCGGAGTGGCACGGGAGGGAGGAAAAGTGGAGAGCCTCGCACTGGCGCTCGAATACAATGCACGAAGCGAGTCGCGCAGCTTATACGGTGCAGGCGCGTTAGGTTTGACCCCCTATTCGATGGGACGAATTTTTCGTCAGTTGGGTTTTGTCTCTTTTGGATTTTTCGAAGCTTGATGGGGCGCTGCTGGGTAATCTGCCTGGGCTCTTGAGCTTTGATTGAAGGATTAATTGGCTTGGGACATATGTTTAGAGCTTATTATTTTAACTTTAAATATTGGTTGGAAACAAGTTTTTTCTTATTTTTTCTCTCAATATTCATTCGATTCCGTATGTAAAACTTTGTAGCTGTTCCATATATGTGTAATGTAACTGCGAATACATTTCTCTCGAAAATGCCTGCTATAGTCAAATTTTTTTTTCATCACATGTATACATTTCCAAGTTAGAAAGGTTGCATCTTAAATATAATCTTCAAAAGTTTTTGTCGTTAAAATTAGACACCGCCCTTACTAATTAGTAATTAATTAATATAATTAAGTAATGTTCGTATTGTAATTATTTTCGACTGTTATTATAATATTAGCGTTGTGTAAATTTTTAATAAATCAAGGTTTATTTCAAATTAGATGTTTTGGTGATTAGTTTGTTACCCTCTTTACTAATATTTATTCAAAGCCAATACTTTTATAAGTACTTATATACTATAGTTCCAAATATATTTTTGATTTATAACACAATTGTTACATTATTACATAACGTTATGTAGGTATCATTTTTAGGAAAGTAAAAAAACATATTTTTAAAAGTCCTGCTTTTTAATTAGATACAATTAATCAGCTAATGCCATAATTTCACAGAATTAGTACTCATATATAAACATCAATTGGTAGAAATACAAATAAAACAGGTTTACTAGGATTTGCTTTAACGCTTACGGATCACTTTGTACAATAAATTAGTCGCCGTTACATTTGTTTTTGAAAGACAGCAAGTATACTTTTTGATTATTTACCAGTATGAACAATTCACATCCCATGCAAACTATAAAACTATACCGGTAAGAACCTTAGTTTACCAACCGCGGATGTCTCACAAGAGCTCAAACGTGGTGGTCTACACTGAAAAAAAAATTTGTTAAGGGGTAATACCACTCTAGCGGCTCTAAAAAATACCTAATTTGTACGATTTTTTACACGAGTAGGAAAGAAGGGATCAAATTTCTTTTTTGAGGGTTTACTATACAGATATTGAGGTACAAAAATATATTTTTTTTTACATTTAAATACAAAATGGCGGCTATACAGCGAATCTCGTGAGAAACCTTTTTCTCAAACCTCCAAACGGGAGAACACTTTTCTCGGAAAGTATGAGACCTGGAACAAACAACCAAAGAAATTCTTAATCTATATAACGTTAACTTTGAAAGTACGTAGGGTTTTTTTTTATTTCAATTTTTGTAGAAATGGCGCACCTCTGAAAACAAAATTTACATTCAATCGAAAAACGGCTACGCACTTCTTTAGAGAATCTATTTGTGAAGATACAGTAAAAATTTCAATCCAACCCATGCAATAGTTTACGAGTAATCTGTTCTCTCAGTTTGAAAAAGGCTTCTCACGAGATTCGCTGTATAGCCGCCATTTTGTATTTAAATGTAAAAAAAAAAATATATTTTTGTACCTCAATATATGTATAATAAACCCTCAAAAAAGAAATTTGATCCCTTCTTTCCTACTCTTGTAAAAAATGGTACAAATTAGTCATTTTTTCGGGCCGCTAGAGTGGTGTTGCCACTTAAATCTAAGTAAATGTTTCTTTGAATCGTACTAAGAAAAGATTTACTTAAATAAAGTAAATATTTCTTAAATTTAGTAAATATTTATTGAATTGATGAATACCAGTCTAAACATAAAAATAAATCTTTTCTTAGTACGATTCACAGAAACGTTTACTTAGATTTAACAAATTTTGTGTTTCAGTGTACAAAGACCACCAGAACCGTCAAAGGGTCAATCTGACCCTACAATTGATTTGACCCGCAATCCACCAGCCTGTATCAATTCTCTCTTCGACTACCTCCGGTCCAAAACACAAAAAAACACACCTCAAACCAGTCACCGTCGCGGCGCAAGCCCACCCCCGTACATCAGTGTCGTCCCCACCCTGCAAAATTCAAAAAGCCTCGAGGCAAAATCACGCACGAGGATCTTCTTCCTCGGCACTCGACTGTCGCGCTGCAATCCGAGTCAGCTCTGAAGTGAGCCCCGACGCGGAACCAACGATGCCGGAGGTCGTCCCCTATACGTGTAACACCCCCGCGCGTCCTCGTCCTCGTCGAGAGGGAAATCCGCTTCCTGCGCGCGGTGGGCCCGACGAACACCACCCCCCTGACTCCTGGCCTGCTTGTTGCTGATGATATAAATAAAGAGATAAGAGGGGGTGGATGGCTCGATGCGAATAGAATGATAACAGGTGGTCTGGGTTGTGCAGGGGAGCAGGGAAGCAGCTTTTGTTTATGTTTTACATTTGTAACTGAAGGCTTTTTCAAGCACGGCGCTGAATGTTTGTCTGTGGTGGAATTGTTTTTTCAAGTAGTTACTAGTGTTAGGGTTAATTACTGACATTTTGAACTCGTTATTATGAATATTACAATGATATTTAAGAACTTTTTCAGTTAAGTGTCAATTTTGTGGATGACGGAAACTGAGATTTATTTTGCACGTAGTAACTGAAAATACGAGAGATTGTAAATAAATATTAGCTATGTACAACGAAAGCTTCTCTGATAACAAGCCCATCTCAATTCTGTTGCAATTCTGCTGTAGTTTCTCCGCTAGTTGTATAGAAATAGCATCGTAACATGCGTCGCCTGCTTCGACATTCTACTATGTTTCTGCTGGCAGTCGATTGCATCAGACACTTTGCAACATACGTGAGGCAAACTTGTGACAGCTGAAGTACAGTCAAGTAGGTTATCAGACAGTTTGCAACATTGTTGCGGCAAACTTGTGGCAGCTAAAGTACATCCTATGGCTAATATTTTTCACTCGCGTTGTGCAGCAGAAATGGATCAGAATTGCAGGCATTGTCTAAGGCTTTGCACAGAATCGTGCGCAATTCTGCTCAAACAGACTACGTATACTAGAACGCAAAGTATAATTTGCGTGCCGGTGCTAGGTGACAGAAACTACTATCGCATAAAAAATGATAGTCCTCTGGCTTTTCATGTACGTCAAAGTAAAACTACTCAACAACAGAATGGTAAAGTTTGATAAAAGTTATTAGTGCAATTATAATAACGGTTAAAAAGGAAAAAATTTTTGTTTTTTCACCGCTTTTATCAAACCGAACTTTCAAGGCGAAAAGCCTTTGCTAAATCAAGAAGGTCGTTATTATTGGTTTACTTAAGTCCAGGTTTTTATAAATTTTGTTACTTTCATAAGCTAATGCATTTTTTGTCCCTTTATTCTTTACAAAACTGAATTGCCTATCAGATATCATATTGCATTTTTCAAATGTTTGGCTATGTTCAAAATAAGAGAGATTGATCTGTAATTCGAATTGTTTATCACCACAATTGTTTAGCTTTATGTATAGGCATAACATCTGCAGCTTTGAGTACATTTTGCCATATTCTTCTGTACATATAATAATATGTTCCATAGGAGTTACAATGTAATTTTCATTATCTCTAAGTAGTTTGTAGGACTTATAAATATAGATTTACTTTGCAGCTTTAATTCTGCTTCTTTTGGAATAGATATATTTTTAGCTAATTTTTTACCTACATCGCAAAAGTAAGAATTAAGTTGAGTTGTTATCTCTGCAGGTTCAACTACTTTGTGTCATTGTTCATGATATTCTCGATTTCATTATTATTGTTCTTACTTTTCTTTTCTATTTTCAGTTGTATAAGTTTCCATAACTTTTTACTATTATTGCAGTTGTTTTGTACCACTATATTTTCATAATTATATTTTGCCTTACTTATAACTTTGTCTAAAACTTTGGTGTAATTTCTATTAAGTTTTTATTTACTTTTGTTAGGTCTTCTTTTCCATATTTTGTATAACATTTCTTTACTTCTACAAGAATTTATAAATATTTTAACTGTTTTTTTAATTTTATTTATTAATACCTCAGTTGCATGTTCGGGTTCCAGAATAAGTATTACATCACACTAACTTACCTTACTAGCTAATTTTTTTAGAATATTATAATTTATGTAAGTATCATTATTATTTTTGTGTAAAATTTTTGTGGTTGTATTTATATTAACAAAAAGTGGAAAATGATCAGTAAAAAAATTTGTATGAATTTATGTTTTATGTATCAGATTTATTAATAAACATATCTATACATGTACCTAGTTCCATGGTTACGTATGTATTCAAATTCTAGAAAATTATTCAGCTACTCTAGGTTAATATTATCTATTTTCAGAACATCCATATTAATCGCCTACTATACAGTGATTTTGGATTGTTAAATGTTGATTGATTTAAATATATTTATTGTTTCTCCAAGAACTACCAGTATTTTCAAAGCACTGAAAGCCCAAATGAAAAACGCCACAGCAAGAAATCTTATCTCGTACATTACGTAAAAAACCATATTCATATTTATGAAATCAGTAGTAACATACCGTGAAACGTCTGACTGCGCTTTACCCTCTTACTCCTGACAACCAAGATAACCACACGCACATAAATATCCTTTCTCATGTTACTTTCTCAACTCCAGCAACAATGTTTCATCCAGCTTTGTCTTCGACTGCAAGTGTGAAATTCTCCATTTAAATGTATATAAATATATCCTTTCAAATTTCCACAATATTAACATCGTAATTCACAACGCCACGTTAGAAACCAACTTCCCGAGCTTACACAATCACATTCTCAGAACGGAAGCATCGTCGCAATTAAAGCCCGATGCACCTGAAAGATCAACGCATCCATATTTACTCACCCATCGCAGTCGCGCACGCAGATGTAATTAATCCCCCAACGTCACGTGCATCGTGCAATTAATTTCGCATCACGCGCGTATATACCTTCGAATTTTCTAAATTGAAATTACCTCCGCGCGGTATCTGAAGGGGAGGCTCATATACATAACGACCGAGCGAGCGAGTGTTCGACTGTGTCCTTATCGAGGCCGGAGCCGCAGCTGCGCGATCGCCGCATTTCGGCAATTAGTGCCCGCAACGCCACTCCGCGATCCTCCAGTATGATTCGATTCCACACATACACATAACAGATGACTGCGTATATATATATACATACACACGTAGAAGCAGGCACGTCTAGCCTCTGTATCTGTATCTGTATCTCCTCGCCATAAATCCGCGGCTATTTTGTGCCGTCGCTCGCGCGGCTGCTGCCTCGCGATTTAACGCAGAGCAGCGGCAAGAGAGAGAGAGAGAGAGAGAGAGAGATTATATACGTGTGACACGCGGCACGGCGCTTGAGGAATTTATGCTTAGGCCGATATCTGACGCGCGGGCCGCGTTTTGCATACCATAGGTGGTGTGTGTGCGCGCGCGCCCCGACGGTAGCATCGCCGCAGACCGACGAAGCTAAGATTGCGTTGCTTGATTGCTTGCTTGTGTGGCGGTACTGGAGGGCGTAAATTTATAACGCCCCCCAAGGCGAATAAATATCCCGGCGAGGTGAAGCGAGGTGAGGCGAGGTGGAGAGGGTGGTGAGTTTTTCTTTTGGGGTGGGAGTGGTTTTTTAGCGCGAGGTTTGTTGGGGATTTTTCTATAGGTGGATTTGTGTTGTGGGGAGAGGAGGTCTTTTTTGTAGCGGAAGAATAGCGGTTTATTTTAAGAACGTGAGTCTTTGGCAGGTCGACGCTTGATAAGTACATTATTTTAGCGGAACTCGGATTCTTCTGGTAAAATTAGATGACATGTAATATTATTCATTATTGTCACATTATTACTAACTATATAAAAATATACAATCTTTAACGCAATTTATTATGATAATATTAATTAATAAGGATTTATATGGAAATGTTAAAGAGAGATTATATATCGCTGTTAAATTTTTAATAAATTATTAATAATCTTATATAGAGTTGGGATGAAGAGCAGTGTACGGTTTAGTATGGCTGGAGGGTTTTGCTGTAATGAATACAGGAAAACTAACC
The DNA here is from genome assembly GCA_949152435.1 of Gastracanthus pulcherrimus. Lineage (NCBI taxonomy): Eukaryota > Metazoa > Arthropoda > Insecta > Hymenoptera > Pteromalidae > Gastracanthus > Gastracanthus pulcherrimus. The sequence goes on along the minus strand of OX424575.1, from coordinate 4,425,912 downwards.
AGCACTTTTTATTTTCGTTGTTAATCCGGACTTGCAAACAGGGAGTACGAATTCCCTCTGCAGGATTTGCGGCGTTATAGTGTGTTATTGTGTAAATAATTTCTACTCTGTATCGAATTTAGCAAATGTTATATGTAACTCTGGAATAAATAACTAGATAAATAAATAAATAAATAAATAAATAAATAAATAAATAAATAAATAAATAAATAAATAAATAAATAAATAAATAAATAAATAAATAAATAAATAAATAAATAAATAAATAAATAAATAAATAAATAAATAAATAAATAAATAAATAAATAAATAAATAAATAAATAAATAAATAAATAAATAAATAAATAAATAAATAAATAAATAAATAAATAAATAAATAAATAAATAAATAAATAAATAAATAAATAAATAAATAAATAAATAAATAAATAAATAAATAAATAAATAAATAAATAAATAAATAAATAAATAAATAAATAAATAAATAAATAAATAAATAAATAAATAAATAAATAAATAAATAAATAAATAAATAAATAAATAAATAAATAAATAAATAAATAAATAAATAAATAACTAAAGAAATAAATAACTAAATAAATAACTAAATAACTAAATAACTAAATAACTAACTAACTAACTAACTAACTAACTAACTAACTAACTAACTAACTAACTAAATAAATAAATAAATAAATAAATAAATTTTAAAAGACTTGTTTGGTAGTGCATGCTAAAGTAATTTGAATTTTCTAATCCTTCGATTTTTCTTGAAACAAAAAGATAATTTTCTGATTCACTGTAACTCGTTGTGGAATGAGATATGAAAGAAGACATTGTATGTAGTACCTATAGTTAGGAGTGAATTTAACTTTATATCCGCAGTGACCTTTCAAGAGAAATCGATTGAATCTTAATTTAGATACGAGGAGGCTTTTCAGTTTTCCACTTTCAGAAACATTACTTCCTTACAATGAGAGAAGTACATAGTAAAATCAACTAAGTTTTAACGAAGTTTTTGTTTTTGTTAGGTTGATTTATTAAGTAGTGTAACTTAAATATAATAACATTGCCTAAGCTTACTGTTCACCTTCTCATCCGATTGTCTATCTTTGTGATACGTGTCATGCTAGACAGATACACAATTTAGCGCTAACAATAGTCAAAACCTTCAAGCATATTTACTTTAATTCTAACCACTCATTCGAAAGCAACAGCCATTTAAATAAAACGCGAACGACTATGCGAACTAGTCAGATAAACTAATTTACTTCCATATTAATATTCTTCTTGACAAGCTGGAAAAAGTCCAGCATCCTTTTTTTAGACATTTTATTTTATCTTAAAATATATAAACATATAAGCTATTTGTTTAGTTAGAAACATAAATTACTATCTTCGTATTCATACGAGAGTATCTAGAGCATTACAACAATTCTAATTTAGGTTATTTTTCAATTATTGTAATACTTCGCAGTTTGCGGAATAACCAATTGAGTGATGAGAGAAATGATGAGTTTGCGGCACTTATCATAACAATTCCATGTATAACTTTCTTATATTATCATTTTATAGTTAACTTAATTATCTTTTTTGTAATTTTGTTTCCTAAAAGCTTTCGCTAGGCAAGTATACTCAGTAACCATTTAAGTTAAATAAATAAATAGATAAATAAGTCAGAAATAACAATTTATGAAAAAAAATTATTAGGACTCGGTCCTAAGCGTACTTAACAGTAGTTACTGATCCAAAAATCGTCTTGTCTAATTTCCTTCTAATCACCTTATTTTCTAGCAGGGTCCGTACAAAAGAAATCATCCTATAAAAGAGATTACAGGCACTAATTTTAATGAACTATATAAAGTAACCGTATAAAATCATAAACCAAAAAATCCTCCGGAAAATTTATCAACATCCAATCACCTTACGCAACTTTTTAAACACTAAAACGACAAAAAATCTAAAACGCAGAACCAATATTCTCAAAATCCTCTCAACATTTCCACAATATCCACCATCCACCAGTCTATACAATGAAAATCCCTCATAATTACATCCATTCAGTCTCTCTCCCTCTCTCTCTCTCTCTCTCTCTCTCTCTCTCTCTCTCTCTTCTCCCACTCCCTCCTCTCTCATTAGCGTCCCGCAGCCCCGGCAATTAAGTGAATTATCGCCCTCGCGACCGGCAAACCTGAAACTTCGAGAACCGGCGTAACTCATGAACCAAGACACAAAAGCCACCTCTGTATACCTCAATAAGAAAACCAAGAACCACCTCTGCCGCACAAGACACACACACACACACACACACAACTGTCCGTGCTCCGCGGAATATTGTCGCCGGACACGAGAGACCGCAAGAACCCAAGACAGTGAGAAAGAGAAAGAGAGAGTGCAGAGTGCGTGCGCGGGGGCGTTGCACGCGGCGGCGTCGACCTGGCGAGCACGCCAATGGGGAGCTGGCGCGCTGTCTCTCTCTCTCTCTCTCCCGCGTGACGGACTCCCCTTTTCCACGCTTTGGAGAACGCTCCACCCGTCAGCTCGCTCGCACTCTCTCTCTCTCTCTCGCTCTATCTTGCGGTGTAACGTACGGTGTGTGTGTGTGTGTGTCTTGCGTCTTGCGAGTCCAGGTAAGAGAGAGAATAATCCGCGAACAAAGGAGCGAGCGTGGAGAGGAGAGGAGTAGCTGCGCCGCGGAGTGTGGGATAATAATGTGGGCGATGCCGATATGAAGGAAGAGAGTGGGAATGAGGGGGGAGGGGGAGGGTTGGAGAGAAGAGTTGAGTGTACGAGGAGTTTGATTTTGAGGATGGAAGGGGGAGTTGGGGATTGTTGAGGGTTTGTTTTTGATAGGCTTACGAATGGATTTGTATGAGAATTGCATGTAACGTAGACGAAGAGAATAGGTAGCTTTATACCGCGAGTGTGAAGTCTTATATACCTATTTTCTTCGTCTCCGTTAGATGCAATTATCATAGAAATCTATTCGTAAGCCCATCAAAAACAAACCGTCAACCCAAACCTCAACTTTATAACTCATAGTTATAAAGTCAAACTCAAAATATAGCGAACTGAATATTTCTCAATTGTTAATGAATCATGACTTTGAAAATCTTTAAGCTAATCACGCGTTTTCAGTTGAATGCAGATTTCTCAATAGTTAAGAGAACTGATTTAGAATGTAATACATTTCTCAGTATATATCAAATTAATCAATTTGATTATATTAAAGAAATTCTTCTCTCTATGTAGGTAAGGATCTTACATTCTTAGTCGCTCTTAAATGATAAATAAATAGAAAATACCTATATTAATATTTATCTTTAACTATCAAGATATATTTACACAGAGAAAATTGCTGTCAAAATGACTATTTCTACACAGAGAGAAATTTCTAATAAAAATTATAACGAAATTCAGGGTAAAAATTACCGTAAATAACTATAAAGCTGGGACACTCCTACTTTCTGGCACTTTTTACTGATATTTTACTATAAAAATGACCTCATTGACTACAAATTTTACCGCACAGACTATAAATTTTACCGCACTGAATGGTAAAATTTGCCTGATTTGAGAAAAAGAAGACAGCTGATAAAGAAAACAACTGAGCGTGTACACATTTTAGGTTAACTCAAACATAAATGTGTATAATGTACTTATTTAAGTATTAATGATACTGCTACAACAATTGGAAGAAAATCCAGATTTTTTAAAAATATTTCATACAAATTTTACCACAAATTTTGGTTTTCTCTAAGATTTATACATGGAACTCTTACTCTACGGCAGGCAAATTTTACCCTTCAGGACGGTAAAATTTATCGTAAATATCAATAAAAACTGCCGGAAAGTTAGAGTGTCCCAGCTTTATAGTCATTCACGGTAATTTTTACTGCGAATTTCGTCATAATTTTTATTAGAAAATTCTCTCCGTGTACCGAGTAAATTATTTGTCAGCACCTACTTCTAATTATAGTTATATAATTATAATTTAAAGCGTCTAATTTTTTGTAAAAACTCTTTCATATTTAAATTTTGGCATTCTCTTTAGGTAGTTATAAGAAGACGAACGACACATTGTTTGAGATATATGACCAAATATTAATTATAACGTAAATTAATATATGTGTAAATACATTATATTATAATTGTAAATTTGAACAATTGTAGTTTTGAACAGAGTGGAAAATTAGTGACCGAAATTAAGCCTTAAATCTCTAACAAAGGCAAACGATGAGTGTTAAAAATATTATGAACAATTATAATTGTAGATCATTTTATTAAATTTGATCATTACAGTGAAATCAAAAATAGTCCAGAGCTCTACTAAACAAATTAGCCAAATTTAGCATCCACTTATCTCAAATAACAGGATAAAATTGTAATAAGTAAAATTACTACACTTTATTTATTTACTAAAGCAACTGCTTAAGAGCGTAATTATTATAGTATACGTCGATCTCGAAATGGTATCAAATTTCCACGAAACATTAATTAAAGCATAATAAGACAGACTAAATAAATTTACTCGTAGGTGTATATTATTAATATTATACATACGTACTTTGATTTTCATTTTGAAAGATGACAATATTAGAATGTGTACAACCTTCAGCTTTTACATAAAGAAAGATGCACTTAATATTAATAGTACATGTGTCCGTTTGTCCTACTCTTACTTTATGTTTTGATCTTTTTATGAATTGAATGAGTTTCCCGTGGTGCGCGTTTCTTCGAAATGATTTATAAAACGCATGCGTCCGCTTGAACATACTGTCAGCCTGAACTAATGGCTCGGCGGACCAAATCTGGATGCATCGATCGCGTGTCTCTCTTTAAAAAATATAACATCATCACAGAAATGGAGCTTTATTAATGACGACGACAAACGTGCACCTTTCCATGTGTGTGTGCGCAATCAAAACGAAATTTATTATTGGGCTTAAGTGATATCGTAAGACAATGATTACCATCGAAAATGATTTCATAAATAAAATAATTTTTAGGCACAGCCTGATATTTCTTTTCGGTATGTACTGAAATTTTAGATTTATAAAGTATTTGACTAAATACTTTAAAGATATGAGCATTATAAAATATTTCTATACTTTAGAAGTAATGACAGTTTTCACCGACTGTTAAGAATTATAGGTTTCGATATGAAGAAATGAATATTTCATTATATACAGGTTAACTTCATATTTATATTATCTTTATATCAACAATAGTTTATTTCTTGCTTCTATTCAACAATGACTCGGTTACTGCATTTCTTTTAGTGCTTCAATAGCATCTCCGTATGCCAGATAACCGTTAAATAAACCCTTGTATCGTCTGCCTGCTTCAATCTTAGTCATACGAGAGTTCGCGTCCTTTGTTAGTCTACTAACGAATAATGAATTCTTAACTGTAAATGGATCTGGCATTTGTAGCAAATACATTAAAACGCAATTCTGCTAGTAGTGCACGAATCATGTGCCATGAGGAATTCTTCATCTCTGTGTATCTCAGACTCATTAACCTGACAAGTGTACGACAAATATAATACTTTTACGTAATATTCAATGACAGTTATAAAAATCAGCAGAATTCATATAATAAATATATCAAATATGCCTAAAATATCAGGTCCGTGGAATAATGTTGTTTTAAATTGCAGTAAAGTTGATATATACATACGTATATGTAAGATTTAAGTAATTTAAAAATTATCCAATCAGAATTATTAAATATTTAATTTAATCTATTTAAATAATGAGTTAAAACTGCCCTATGCACAAAAATTCAGCTCCGTTGCATTAAATATCCATGTATATCTGTCTATAAAAATTTTTTTGTACTTGAATTCGACGTATGACACCTATATACACTTACAGAACCTATCAAATACAGCCTTAAATGGATACATAGATTCGTAATTAACAAAGTATGGTGCCGCGGAGCTGACCAAAAACTAACAGTTTCGTGATAATCGCCCATATACAATAAACATATTATATGCATAAGCAAACCCGAAAATAATATAAGGAGTTGAAACCTTTGCATCAAACTCTTCGCAACTCCGAAAATCTGCAACATATGGCAATGTATAAATACCGAAGCAAAGGGTTTTTGATATTTTTATGGAATAGGTCATGAAAACATAGAAACCTTCAGCAAATTTGATGTGTACCAATTTTTTTACTACAGAAATGTTACATTGCATATTTAAATGAATTTTCGTGACTTCTCAGGTTACTCTTAGAAACTCTCGTTATTAGTTCCAATAGAGATTATTATGATATTTTACTATTACTAAAATTATGCACAACTTTGTCCATACTCTGGAACTTGAAAAAATATACATATATTATAGGAGTCTAATACATAGGAATATGCCACAAAATTGAAATCTGAAAATACCAAAATTAAATTATCGCCGAAAGAAAATGAATTTATATTGTTGTAAATACCAATTCAATCTGACTAAACAATCAATAAAACGTGTAAAATTGAAATATCGTCAAATTTGTGATTAATAACATTTTCAGACTCAAGCTCAAGCGCTGCTATTTTCTTCCGAATCAATCACTATATAAGCATTGAAAATTCATTAAAGGCCCCATGTAAGAATTGCCATTACTGACAATACGGGCCACTGTTGGCTCTTTACTGCTAAACAATTAATTCGACGCCTGCATCGCTTCGGCACTTTATTTTTACTGGAATGATAACAACGGGCCAGTAATGAAATTGTTATTATAAATGTCTGATTTTGCTGTAAGCCAGTACTCAGCCGGACTTGAAAATTCAGCACGTCAGATTGAAAAACAAAAGTATCGCGCATTTATCACAACCTACTTTTTAACCTCTAACTTTTGCAAAATGTTATTTTAAAATATATTTGCCAATTATATAAAACAAATGCTACTGTTTAGCGGAATCATGCGATTAAGATCTATGCATAGTAATTTTAGTGAACCGGTAAAAGTCTGCCGTAAATGATATATTTTCTGTTATATTTGTCACTAAAATTGCGAATATCGGCAGTTCTTGTAATTCCTGCATTGGCCCAGTACTGGCTTGCTAACCTCGGCCCATTGTTATCATTTCAGTATTGCCCCAGCATTAGAACGGTAATATCTGATAGTACTGAATATCTGGCAAAAAGTACTCGGCCAATATTGGGCCATTAGAATCTTCTTGCATGGGGCACAGCAAAAGTAACGCACCACGATATTTAAAAACCGCCGTAACAGCAAACTATCCTACATCCAATCCTCTCGTTACCTCAACCACACCTCGCACCCGTGTAATAATGGCGCGAGCCCTCTGTATACCTCGACATCCCTCTCCCCTTCCTCTCCTTCCACCGGGACAAACCGCGAACTCCTTCGTTCACGCCTCCTCCGTACCTCCTCGCGCGATACATCCTGCACCGACCGTAAGATACACACTCGGCAGCACCACTATGTATACCCACACCTCGAATGTTCCCACATTGTCGGATATTTCTCTCTCTCTTTCATCAGAAACCTTTCATCACTGGTAAAATTTAAGACTGTGATACATGAGTGCATGCGAGATTAAACTGGCGGCTATGAAGCGCATAACTGAACTGAAAAAAAAATTCTTAAATCTAAGTAAAGTTACTATTTTCAAATAAATATTTTCTGAGTACGATTCAAGGAAATGTTTACTTAGATTTAAGAATTTTTGTTCAGTGTGTATTGTCATATTTATTTATTTATTTATTCATTTATTTATTAATTTTAATTTCATGTTATCGGAGTGATTGTATTTATTTGAGTATTTGATGTGCGGCTATTGATGCGTGTATGAAAATTTGTGAGTATGCGTATATTTTTACTATAAACCATGACGTGATAGATATTACCAAAGCGAAATTATATATGCACCTGACAAACATAATTGTGATTATCTAGTATTGTATTTGACGTGATTCTATTCTTATTGAATACAAATGCGCTTTTATTTTACGAACTACTATGGTTTTACAAAACAAATTCATGTGATATTATTATAGTATAATGTCGAAACGAAATGAAAATTATTATGACGTTTAGTATAACTATGTAAATTTTTTTAATGTACATATTCTTTTGTATATTCATACAAATAAATAAATATCCACTGTTAAAAATATATGATTGAAACTTCAATAAAATGTAATTGAAGTTTTTTCCATGCACGTAATTGAAAAATTCAGTTACATTTCTACTGAAAATTCAAGAACTGAATTGAATTTTCAATAGCATTCTGCACCACAAAAATTAAATATTATAATACTTGCATAAAAGTACTTTTATACAGCAATAGTTTTTCAAAATGATTAAATTAACACATACTTCCAATCTTATTATAGGTACTTAAGATAGATTTATTCAAACAGATAAATATAAGGAGGATTCGAGCCTACTTAATTTTGTTATTAATAATAGAAAGTATTAATGGTAGAGAAAGAGTATAAAATCTAATCGGTTATTTGATATTGTTTTTATGCTAGTGAAAATTTTATAAGTTTTTTCAGTTACATGTACTTGAATTTACTTAGCAATGCATGCCGAATCATAAATTCAATAAAATGTTACTGAATTTGGTTTTCACTTACTAAAAGTTGAGTTTTCAAATACAATTTGTAATTGAATTTTCAAGCAATTTTTAACAGTGTCTATCTATCTATCTATCTCTTTCGCGCTGGGTTTCTCTCGATGATACGCTGTATACACCTCGTGATAAATGGCGCAAAACGCACAGTTTCTCCGACGGCCGTTGGTGCGGTGCCTTGCACTTGCCGCGAGCGTGTATGGGTATTACGGGAGATCTCGGGGAATTGATTGATCGGAGGAGGATTGTGTATGTGGGATTGCGCGCCGTTTTTCCGGCTGATAGGAGCGTGGCTCGTTAGGGATTCTTAGCGGTGCAGCGGAATGCTGTTGGAGGATCTTTACAAGGGGAGAGAGAGAGGCTTGTAATGGCGGGTGTAGATGACGAGGAATTCGAGGATGAGGAGGAAAGTGGGTTGGCAGTAACTTGGGTGAGGACTTGGGATGTATGCAGCAGGTGGGGAATGAATCAAATTTCACGTAACCTACAGGTTTTTAGACTTTACAGGATTTTATGTTGAAAATATGTCAATTGTTATTGCAATCATTATACAAATACCAAAACTTTTAGCATCTTGTATTGTACACACTCCTAATCAAGTTTAGCGGGAATGGTTCCTTTTTCTCTGAGTAGTATTATTGTATGAATATTCATTAGAAATAGGGTGGATGTCCCGACTACCGACACCCCCAAGGATCGATTGTTGCATTATTGCATAATTTATACTATTTGCTAAACAAAAATATATGTTTTTCTATTTATTTATCATTATATATTACATGTAGATAATAATAACGAGGTTGCAATTTCAATAAAGATTATTTTCAATTATAAATTCATGAAATTAATAATAATATTGTCATGAGCTATTACTGACACCCTGAAAATATGCCGGAACCAACTACTGACACCCTGACTATTGACACCCATTTACTTTCATATCCAAGCAATAATATTTAATTTTATATCTATTAATTAAATAACATTCTTAAAGTATACTTTGGACTTAAGCTTTTACGTATAGGTATCTAAATGATTAGTTTACATGTATTGTCACAAATATTTGAAATCTTTCCCCTGGAAGCGTTAAAGATCATGCAAAATGAACGTCACCGTTGAAGCCAAGGAGGCTAGATTGTACTCACTAACTCGCGCGGCAGTGTCAGTAGTTGGACAAATGCACCGTTTTCTTGCCGAACTACTGACATGTCAGTAATACGAAAATGTCTAAAACGCTTGTACCTAACGCTGCCATCCAATAATTAAATAAACTACCTTTGATAATTCTTCTTTTTTATCTAGTAGATATATCTGGTATATTTTTTATTGCATATATCGCTCTAATATATAAATAATAGTCTTCTCTATTTCGCAATATTTTTATGTTCACTCTGAATACAGACATCATTTAAAACGTTTTTATAGCCTGGAAATTTATTATTATTTTTTAAAAGTTTCTAAAATCAAAAGATGTCACGTTTGTTTATTCATAATAACAGTTACGGATTGCTTATATATATTTTTCAGATATTATTTGATAGAGTTGATATTTTATTTATAATGAAATAGATTTGGGTGTCAGTAGTTGGGTGGGGTGTCAGTAGTACGGACATCCACCCTAAAATGAGAATAATTTTTGCCCATGAAGATTATTATCAAAAACTGGTTGATATTTTAAATGATTAATAGAACACTGATTAAATAATTGAATTTGTATTTGTATCTTATCTTTGAGTAACTGAACCAGAAAAATATATTCTAATGAAATATATATCAGAATTGCGTGTGTATGTATATGATTATATAAAGTAAAGAAATAATCTGCAAATAAACATGTTAATTCTATTTGATATTTATATTTATTTATCAATTGATAAGTAAATATCAGAAAAGTTGATTGATCGCCATTGATTATCATTTTTATCTCACAGCACTAGTTGACCAAATTGCTGTTATGAATTATATCACGTGGAATACATAAAAACAAATGACAATCTCGATTAAAGATACGATCAATTATTAAAAATAAACTGCAGATTAATTAACGATAACACAAAGCAAAACGCGTCACGTGAGCACTCCTCCAAAGCATTGAATCAGTCGATTCTCAGATAGCACTCGACGAAATCCATAACCGTATCAACCGCTTACCCACAATTCTGCCAAAGATAATCAAAGACACACAATGCAAATTCACAAGTGTACCAAAACAAAACGCTCGAAGCATCCGCGTACTTTCAAAAACACGAGCGAAAACTTTCCGAAAAAAAACAACAACCAACCAACCACCAAATAAAACAAGAGGACAAACGCAGGTACATACCAAGCTACAATATAAAACGCTCATACCCCGGCGATAGCATCTCCATGGTAAATCACGAACTCTCCTCCGCTGCACGGCGCACTCCACGCGCGGATTTATCACTCCGCGCGCGAGTCCCATCGACGAAATATCGCGGAACCACCAGCAGAAGCAGCTCCTCGTTAGAAATTGGCTGGCAGCGTGCACGTGTGCCGCATCATGCAATCAGCTCTGGGTCATCGCGGAATTCCGCGAGCGCGCGCGATCGAGATGACTGCTGCTGCTGCTGCACACGAATATGAGAATGTATATTTGCAGTGGTGTATAAGAGAGAGAGAGAGAGTGTGTTTTATCGATCTGCGAGGTTTCTCGCTCGAGGAATGTTGGAGGAGCGAGGGATATATGTACGTTTAAGAGGGAAGGTACACGGGGTTTATCCTATAATTGAAGCTATGAACGTCCTTATTAAAGTGGCCGGGGCACGGAAGAGGATAGACGCTGGAGGTATTTCGATTTTTAGAGGTTTTCGATGGTGCTCGGGTTTTTGATAAGGGTACGGCATTTTATTGTTTGCTAAACTGTAACGTATGAAGTTTTCTATGATATGGATGATTCTCTGCATTTTTGTGTGTTCGTGCAAGAACCTTTTAGTACGGACAGTTGAATATTGAAACCAGGTTCGTTTAAAAGCAAACGCATAATTATTAAACGTATATTAAACTTGAAAATTTAACTTTTTCATGCGGCTATTGTGGGGCAATCTATTGGGAACGGATTTTACATTACAACATGTTTATTTAATATCGTAATTATATTTTGACATGCGTTATTATAATGTGTGGATAATATACGGTTGGGAAAATAAACATGTAAGAAGATGTGTTAGAAATGTTTTTGGAATCGAAATACAATTTTATTAAAATAATTTTATATGCGTCATAAGCATACGCAGATGACATAGACATTATAGATAAAACAGAGATATTGTAATAAAAAACGTAGAAATACTAAATAAAACAGCTAAAGAAACAGACCTAGATATAAGTGAAAAGAATGCCCAGTACATGGTCACGAGCAGAGCAGGGCCTGAGATTGTTGATGATGCAAACACGTCTACAGCCGACGTAAAGACTATGTAATAGTTGTGGCCCTGTAGGCACTGTTACTGCTTATCATAACTATTTGACCCGTATAATAATAATAATAATAATAATAATAATAATAAGTATATATGTGCTGTAGTTTGTTGTATATGCCTAAGCTACATAACCATAGACTTCATTGGTCAATCTTACAATCCAGACGTAGCAACAAAAATTGATTTTAAAATACAAAAATGAAGCTGTATCTTTTGTTACGTTATGAAAGTTTAAGTACTTAAAATATTGTTTATTCTAAGCAGATTTTATTATAGCTTCAAAAAAAAATTTATTATTTATTTTGTATCGTATATGTGTGAAGAATACGTCAAAAAATTTTCAGACACTCATTTAACCAAATAAAAAAGATATGAGCATTTTAATTGATGAGGTCCCATATGATTTACATGTATAAACATTATATAATAAATAATACTTCTGTTTCGTAAAAAATAACCGACCTATTCGTAAAAATTAAGTGGTTGTTGTTATCGAAATTTCCCTTATCCAGTGTTATTCGAAACTAGAAGGGACGGCCGTTACACGCCTTTATAGTAACTATCTAGTTTGCCTACATAGATCTACATAGCACGGGACTATTCTAGATAGACCTATAAAGGGAAAGAGATAAATTTCTACCAGAGGTGATTTAACAAAAGTAACAGTTGTCTCTTTAGTTATTTTTCCCGTAAAATCTATTGTCTCTGATGTATTTTATTAAAAATCAATGTTTAATAATTTGTTTTAAACCAATACTAATTTAATCAGATTGCCAAATATTAATTTATTATGTCAATTTACATACTTCGATGTCATATCTTATTTCCAATATTTACAAATTAACTAACACAATAGAATAAAATTAAATACCAATATAATGGAGAAAAAAATACTAAAATCGTATCATGTAAAAACTTACTAATACCTACATTGATAGAAAATGAATAATTTCAATTTTGAGAAATTGATTTTGTCAATTAAATATGCTTAGTCAGATATATATAATATCGCAGAGATTTTTTAAATAAAATTACATGAGCCATTAGTAGCTTAACTTATGTGTACATTTTCGTATGGGTCCGCCTGAGTTAAATCCTATAAAAAGTCATTATCCATTATATACACTGCAAACACATTTTGACGTAATCTACGTTAATGCAAGTTTTTATACCTCAAATATATATGTTAAATGTGATTGTGCCATGATTTGGACCCTTCTAAGTGGTTTCTATAGTCCCCTAAGGACTCGCATATCTTCATTATTAAATTTAAACCCTATTAACCACTTACCACGTGTCTTTGAATCGGGTGGTACATTTCTTATGGTCACCGTGACTTTAAACTATTCTTTAGAAGTGTACTATAAAAAATACTATAAAAATTCTATTATTATTGATATATGTGTGTCTAACAGTTGAGAATAATATTTTTAAAGAAATATCCGCAAAATCCATGAGTACACTTCCGAAGAGTAGGTTAAAGTTTTGGTAACCATGAAAAATGTACCACCAGATTCAAAATCCCGTGGTAAGTGACTGAAAAGGCTTAAGGAGGTTCATGCGATACATATAGTAGGTCTTTTAAAATACCTCCTATTACAATTAGCTACAATCTGATTATAAGAGTGAGTGCATATTGCAAAAATACATATCGTCATTTTGAAAAAAATTCGACAAGACTCCTAGAGGAAACTTTGTGATGGTACAAAAAAAGTTTTGGTATAAATATGGCAGAAACATATTTGAGAAATTAGGAAAAATGTGTGTGTGTATGTGTATGTGTGTGTGCGTGTGCATCTGTGTATGTACGTGTGTGTGCATGTGCAGCTGTGTATGTACGTGTGTGTGCGTGTGTGTGTGGACGTGGAACAACATTACTCTGCATAAACACATTGAAGCTTAACGTTTCGTGACTCATTTTTTATACACGTATGTGTTATAAACAATGTTATTGACAGTATAAGATAATATTATAGACTGTGGTGTTAAGCTAGATTAAAACTAAATATTCAAAATCGCATTTCTTGCACAAAATAACTTTAAGGTAACTATAAGGTACGCCAATCGAATAAAAATGATGTGACCCTTAGGTATACATACATGTTTTTAACGTAGCAAAGGTACAAACGGACAAAAATACTGCTTTCTAATTTTTACAAATGTTAAAAATTCAAAATTGTATATCTCTCGTTTATTCTGTTCATAAAATTTTGTATAAGATTGATTGAAAGCATCGAGTAATAAAAGTTTTGCATATGATTTTTAATTTTGTTTTCAAAAGTCTTAAGAAATATGCTCATACAACTCGCTACAGCTCAACGTAAACGTAACTGAGCTTCTTGCCGCTAGGCGTCGAGACACACGCGATGCGCTTCCCTGTAACAGAACAGCGAGGTCTCGGGTATATAAGGAGGCTCACTCTTTCGCAATACACGACAGTCTAAGTTTAGTGTGGACCGTCTTCACGATATTTTCCGTATTAGAGATCACATTTGAGTGGCAGGCTAACGAATAAAGGATATACTTTATCATCTGCTTATTTTTTGTATATACAAAGATAAAGTATACAAAGAACGTGTATCAAAATATGTTGATTATATTCGCTATATAGGGGATCCTTTCTCATCTTAGCAAAAATATAAACTTATTCGGTTATTCCTATATATGATTCCGTTGAGGTAGTAAAATTTTTGAATGGAAAAAATCTGAGCTCATTGAAGTTTTCGATATGCATTATAATTAGAATATTTCTTACTTCCTAATATTATATCTATCTATTTATTCAACTTTGGTCTGTAAATATGATTTGAAAATTCCCGCTCTATCGTATAAAAATAAAAAGTAAAAGCTTATAAGATGCCTCCAAAATGAAAAAGAAGACGGAATCATTGATGTACCAAATACAGATATTCTTATATTCTGAATAGTGGCGGATACGAAATGGTGGTAAGTAAACAGAAGAAATAATTTTTCGGTATAATGATTATTACGAAGATATGGAAGATCTGTTATCGCAACACTCATAGAGAAAAATTTCTAATACTTGTACAGACAATCAAAGTAAACTAGAGAATAATCATATAAATGGGTAAGCGGAGAGAAAGTGTATGATACGAGTACCAATGTTCGAAATGAATTGTTACTGAATAATGTTCAGCAAAAGAAAATTCGTGGATCTAGTCATGTTGAGTTATTTGAGCTATTCTTTTCAGATGACATGAAAAATAATGTTATGGAAAGCACAAATAAAAACGGCTATAAACTCAAAAGTCGACCTAGAAACTCTTTTTGGAGTAATTATCCTTTCTTCATTCAACAAAAGGAAATCTCAGCGAGATTACTGGTCATCTGATCTTCTACTGTCTTGCGATATAGTCCAACATGCCATGTCTCGATCTACTTTTGAAGAAATCAAATCTAATTTGAAATGCTCTAAATCTGGAGATCAAAACCCTGATGATAAGGCATGGAGGGTTCGAGTTATGTCTATAGAATATTCAAAGTTTTGGATATTTTGGAACCGTTCTATCCATTGATAAAATGATGGCCAAAAAAATAAACAACTATTATACATATAATATTATTTTAAACCGTTTTAACACTAATAAATAATTACAACTGTTTGTCGTTAAAGTATTTATAAATTTCTTCGGAGCACATTTCCGGTAAGTGTATGTTAATAACAAATTGCAAGGTATTCTGCGTTTACTCAAGCAAGTCTCTTCTAAGCACACCTCCTCTAAGTTGAGCTTTTACAACATTACCCAATATCCGATACGTTACTTTAAACTCCTCGATTTGCAGTATATTTATCTATATCAATACTATATATGTATCTATCCGGCAATTCTTTATCCTATCAGCTTCAATTTTATCCAAACTCAAGTAACCAATCGGAGTCAAGCCTTTCTTATTCTCAATGCCAACCCTAGTTCCAAGTTCCAGCAACTGGTTCAACAAAAGGGATTCTCAGCGAGATTACTGATCATCTGATCTTCTACTGTCTTGCGATATATAGTCTAACATGCCATGTCTCGATCTACTTTTGAAGAAATCAAATCTAATTTGAAATGCTCTAAATCTGGAGATCAAAACCCTGATGATAAGGCATGGAGAGTTCGAGTTATGTCTATAGAATATTTAAAGTTTTGGATATTTTGGAACCGTTCTATCCATTGATGAAATGATGGCCAAAAAAATAAACAACTATTATACATATAATATTATTTTAAACAGTTTTAACACTAATGAATAATTACAACTGTTTGTCGTTAAAGTATTTATTAATTTCTTCGGAGCATATTTCCGGTAAGTGTAAGTTAATAACAAATTGCAAGGTATTCTGCGTTTACTCAAGCAAGTCTCTTCTAAGCACACCTCCTCTAAGTTGAGCTTTTACAACATTACCCAATATCCGATACGTTACTTTAAACTCCTCGATTTGCAGTATATTTATCTATATCAATGCTATATATGTATCTATCCGGCAATTCTTTATCCTATAAGCTTCAATTTTATCCAAACTCAAGTAACCAATCGGAGTCAAGACTTTCTTATTCTCAACGCCAACCCGAGTTCCAAATTCCAGCAACTGGTTCATGTTATCCACATTTCCAAAGTGACAGGCCCAATGAAGCGCCACTGGCATCCTGGTGATCAATATCGATATCCTTGCAGTATCTCAAAAAATTGAGGATAATGACGAATTCCACATCGGTCTTGATAACGTTTCTCTTCTATTTCTTTCGTCCTGTTGTGCATGCAGCAATCGGCCAATAAACTACTTACAGATATTTTATCTTTAAAGTTGCTAAGTTTCAAGTCGGCTCCTCCCTCTATAAAAGCTTCCACGATTTCCTTGTTTTTCGATGTCACGGCTAGCTGAAGCGGAGTTTCTCCATCCTTGGATTGGGTGTTCACATTTGCTCCGCTTGACAGTAGTAACTTGACCATGTTCACGATGTCTTTCATAATTATATTTTAGATCCGCTGTGTTCTAACGACGAATATTAAGAAATACGTTAAACTATATAAAAAACAATAAATACACAATGCTTTCCTTCAAATGGCGATTCAGATATAGTTTGACACGTGTGTGCGTCTACAAAGCAGAACTCATAATGTTTTGAAAAACACGAATGCTCTATTTATATTTAATATCCCTGGTAGAAAATTATCTAGTTTTATCAAGGCCCTCGATTATTTTCTTGACAAACTAGATAGATCTACATAGTTCTAGATTAATTTTCTACCAGGGATGCTAAGACTGAAAGAGAGGATATACAATGATTATCAAAGGGTTTCAATACATACATACATAATAAATCTTGTCAAAAGGGTATACGAAAGATTACATATTCTTAGAAATCATAAAGGGTTCATAATTATGAAATATCCATATACGAATCATATTAGAATATGAAAGGGTTCTGTCTCATTAAATTCAATGAAAGAATTTCAAATTCCACAATTCTTTTCATAGATCTGTTTCCTCATAAAGAAAAACTCATCAGGGATGAAACAAAATAGATCTTTCATTCACGTTAAAAAGATATCTTTCACCACACTGCGCGTAAAGTGCTGACTATACGCCCTCTCAGCAGGCCGTACAGTACCGCATGGACTGCCTAGGGAATAAAGTGACTTGCGCATGCGCGATGCGTCTTTTTCCGCTCTCGACTGCGTCTCGAGCGGTAAAACAGCGCGTCGCGCGTACACAAGTCACTTTACTTCTAGGCAGAGCATGGGGTACTGTACGGCCTGCTGAGATGCGTACAGTCATTTCTTTACGGGGGTGTGGTGAAAAGTAGTATACGCACCTCTGGAGTACAGTAGGCAAGCATGCACTGTGTGAAATGCCGACCTCGCTTCGCTCGGTCGGCAACGTCACACAGTGCGTACATTGCCCACTTTACTCCCTTGATGCATAATGTACTATTTCATATGTCTTAAAGATAGAACCGTACGATACACCGTTAAGATGTTCTGCAGACGTTTAAATCTGATACATTTTTATTTTCAGCTTCCCTGGTAGAAACGTTCACCAACGATTCGCCAATCATTGGCCAATTTTACTAAGGTTGGCCAGTAGTTTCACCAACCATTCGCCAACAAACCCACTTATTTTGAAACGCTTTTCCGCCCGTCGTTGGCCAACGAATGCTGAAAATTTGAAAATTGCGAAAAGCACTAAATACTGTTTAAGCAAGCTATGTAAAGTGTTATGGTATATTATGCAATCAATAAAAAGTCATTATATGAGCATAATTATATAGTTTACTTAAAAAATTCACATTTAAATATATGTTCACTTAATTCAAAATTGAGGTTAGGTGTAGTAAATTGATGATTTAGTTTACTACCCGAGTCGAAGAAATCGTGTATTCCAAAGTATTTTTGAGTTATCTAAGTTTTCCGAAAATTGCCAAAGTTTTCCAAAAGTGGGCCAAAATTTGTCATATGTGTGCCAAAACCGCCAACTGGAAGACATTTGGCGTACTCTGGCAAACTTTGTCAAACTCTAGTAAACTTTGGCAAACTTTGGGAAACTATATACACATATACATTGAACCATTCGTAACCATAACCCTGTTTTAAATAAAAATTTAATTATATTTTACAACTTCATGACAGTATATGCGCTATTATTTTTATCATTCAGTGGTTTATTGTAAAATATACATTTAGTGCCGTACATTTACTGATTCAATTTATAATTTGAAAATAAAATTTTAGAATTGCAATTAGAGCAGTCGTTGACGAACCGTTGCTCAATTACAGCTGTACATATGATTTTATTCATCTTTTATTAACACCCTATTTTCTCGGCGTTATGTTTTACATGATTCAAGGTGGATTCTGCGCAACCCATCTTAATGTTACACATCCAAAAAATTTGAGCGCATTCCTTGTGATTATACTCAAAAATGATTGTGATCACAAATTGATTTTAATTTCTACAATTTTAATGTAAAAATCAATTGTCAAAATTTATTGTTTTTTAACAAATTTTATTATAAAATTTTCAGTTTAGATAACATATTTCTGTTTAAACTCTGAGTAAATTTGAAAGTCTAATCACTATCATTTTTTGTCAATGTGTAAAGGAATTCACTCTTATTTTTGGAACCATGATATGAAGATGGGTTCCGCAGGATCCTTTAGCAATATATCTCATTTGATAAATAATTCTGCTTTATCTGGTTTATCTCATTTTCGCATGCTAACTTTGCAAACCGCCTCTATTCCCCTAGCAATTCTATCAACAACCACGTCATAAGACGATTGAAAAATTGACCGCGGGAGATCCATGAATGCGTTAAACTTTTGTATTCCATTTAATCCTACATCGAGTAATCGCATAGCCATAACGATTCTACGGTTTATTTCGTATGTTTTTTCAATATATGGACAACTACGAATAACAATATTATCACATTTTTCACAAGAAATGACGATTTTGAAGTCTAAGCCACGCTTTCCGCTTTCGGAGAATGTTATTTCTGAATGGCATTTCTTGCAAACAACAGCTTGTGATATGGCAGAGAAAACTGCTAAGAAGCTTAATATCCGGTAACCAAATCCCTCTTCTATTACAAAATCGTCAGGACCTTAATTGCTTCTCCCTTTCATAGTGATTCGGTGGCCGCCGTTTTTCTGCTTTCAGTCGCTTGATATTTGCGGTACCTCCCCTTACACCTTTTCGCCCCTTGTATATCGTTTATTTTATTGTTAAAAATAAAAGCTTTACGTAACAAATTATTATGAAAGACAACAATTAAATGACATTTATTAATTCATAAGAGTATTTTAGATATCCTTGTTTTCAAAATCATGTTTTAAATTAATTTCAGTCATAAACATAACTCTAGTCTTCGCGCGTACCACAAATATACAGCAGTAAGTATTGGCCAACGTCATTGGCGAACCATTGACGAACAGGCCATCTCGGTTAGTCTATTTTCTACCATTTTCACCTGTTTTTATCAAATTGAATTATTGCAAGCTGCATCAACCTTTTTCAACATTGATTCATTGATCTTGCTGCTTTGATTCGATTGACATTATCCATATGCTTAAAGTAAAACACTAGAATTTAATATATACAAATTTTTAAATAATAGAGCCAACTTCAAAAAATAATAATCTAAAAAGTAAGAAATATAATATTTTAAATATTGTATGGAATAGTGAAAATATAAATGCACTATTAAATTTTTATTAGCTTAGTATAATAACATTTTCACTGAATCATTGAATTAAGACTACATTTTTTTGGATATTGATAATCTGGTCCTGCGCGACTCGTAAGAGGACTAAATATCTCTTTATTCTGCGATATATTAAAGTATTTCACTATCGTGTATAAATATTACCGTAGTACAGAGGCGTGTATTTAAAAAAAAATTATAATACTTCTATGAATTGAGCTGTGCTCATTCCTTATTGACCTTATCTATACTAACCTCCATCGGTAAAACGTTATGCTTTCTGTTTGTTAAAATTTGAAAAAAATGTTCATCGAATTATCTTGTTTTGAATAAACCAAGCATTTGTAGACAGATTTTTCTAGTTTAAGGTATACTTTAAGTTTAATTAACATAAGGAATATATGGAAATCAACAAATTACTATACAAAATGCATAAAATCCATTTTTCTTAAAGTGGAATTATTCGGTTTGATTCGCCCGCTCCTCAATTCCTTTGATATTTATCCTAATTTGATGAATGTACAACATTTTATATATCTTTTTTAATATATTTGCCAATAGGGTGACAGTAATAGGCTTGAACAGGTGATCTTATTTTATTATATTCTTAATTGTAAATATTACTATTTTTAATATATAAATTCTTTATAGTAAAGTTAAGGTAATCTACAATGATATATAAAATGAAAGTATTATTATTATTATTATTATTAACCAGGTACAATGTACCTTGATGCTTTACATTAGGGCAAGCATCAAGGATCGCAGGAGGTAGTTTAACTACCTGTACACGACCCTAGTTACAAAAACTTAACAATTATGTGTAATTAAAATTAATATTATTTAATATTAATTAAATTACTGTATAAAAATAACTTACAACTAAATACTTATAAACTATTAACGTTATTAAACTAAATCTCTTAATTGTACATTCAATATCACCCATTTTTTTATTTTGATTTTTATATTTTCCTTACTATGCTTGATATTTTTGAGTTCGTTTGGTAATTGGTTAAAATATTTGGTAGCATTATATATATTACTTTTTTTCCCTATTTCAAGATTGATTTCAGGTAGTTCTAGGTTTTTGTTCCTAGTTTTGCTTTTTGATTTTATAAACTTTTCTCTAAGCAAATTGTAATTATTTAATAATGTTTGTAGAACATAAATTTTTTTAACTTTTAAAATAGAATCCATCTGTCTTTTTGAGTTACTTCTTATTATCTTTATTAATCTATTCTGCAGTTGGTATAGTGGTTTCATAGCATTATAATACGCTGAACCCCATACTAAAATTCCATAACTAGCCAGACTGTTAAACAAACCATAATATATGATAACTAGAGAATGTTTGTCCATTACTTTATTTAATTTAGCAAATAAATAAACAAGGTATTTAGTGCGTTGTACAACACTTTGTATATGTTCTTTCCATTTCATATTCATGTCAATAGTAACCCCTAAATATTTGCAACTTTGTACTCTTCTTAACGATTTATCTTGTATTCTTATTTCTACATTATTTGGTATTTTATCATTATAGTTTACGAACGTTATATAAACTGTTTTGTCAACGTTTAATGCCAGTTGATTGATTGCTAACCATTCATTCACTGCATACAAATGATTGTTCATTAAGTTTATAGCTTTTTCCCAATTTTCTGCCATACATAGTATGACGGTATCATCAGCATATGAGTTGATAAAACCGTCTGGCATTAAATCAAAAATATCATTAATATATATAATAAATAATAGTGGTCCTAGAATGGTGCCTTGTGGTACACCCGATTTTACAATTAGTGTGTCACTTCTAGTATTCTTGATTTTGACTATTTGTTTTCTATTATAAAGATAGCTTTTTATCAATTGCAGAGCAATGCCCCTTATGCCATATTTCTCTAGTTTTTCAATTAATATTGCGTGATTAACTGTGTCAAATGCTTTTGCAAGATCTAAGAAAGTTGCTATAATGGGTTTACTTTGATCTAGAGCTTTATATATAAATTCTGTTACCTTATCTAATGCCTGTGTCGTAAGTATGTATGTATGTATTTACGTACGTGCATGCGTGCGTGCCAATTAATTGACAGCGGTTTTTAAATTGTCATTTTTACTATAACAGTATAACATGCAAGATAGTAAAAGTGCCTTTAATCTTTTAAACAGTTTTAAAATCGTTTCATTGTTTTATTTGTTAAAGATTCAATAAGTATGTATACAGATATCTGATGATTATAAAAACGATCAGTAAAAACAATTCACAGAACTCGTTGTACAGACGACTAGAACTTTATCTAGGCATTATAGATATGAAAGATTTAACCTTTTTACGTTAAGTCGTCATTACGTGCATTCTCAAACCTAATATAATACATAATTAGAAAGAGTCCTTTATGCCAGAAAATAATTATTTAAATTCTACACTTTGTAAACTTCATAGCAGTCATATCTACGGTACAGTATTAAAATTCTTATAATAAATTTTGATTTCCGAGATTTTGTACGGTTTCGGCTCAGAATATGCTTAAAGTGTTGAAAAAGTCACTTCTAGTTACTAGAAGCGAAAATTTTTTACCTTTCTTTTTATATTAATCAAGAACTAGTTAATCTTTTCGTAATAAATCAACAACATACTATGAAATTTATTGATTCGAATTAAAACATAAATAAAAAGCATAATTTACAATAAATGAATATAAAAAGTACTTTTATATAAGAAGAGAGAATCACTCTCTTTTCTGGAACTACAGAACCTCCGCAACGTCCAGCAAGAATAATAATTAAGTCATGAATTCCCCGTGCCACGCATCGAAAACCGAACAATCATTCAAGCGCGCCGTCGATACGTCCGTTGCAACACGCATCCCAACAAATTTTTCCCCGCGCGCATATATACATCGGCCGTCCCACTTATCCCCTTAACCTTCTCGACGAGTCCGAAATGTCACGACAACAATATGATCGTCGATCGACGACGATCCTCCCGAGACACACCGAGAGCCAAAAGAAGGAGAGATAGAGTCAAATGAGCTCCCAGGGACTAAATGAGCGAACGAGCCTCCACTCGTCTCTTTTCACTCCGCGCCGTGCGCATCTCGTATATACCGATAAGATCGACTGCTACTCACTCCCTCGAAACGTTTTCTCCTTTCAAACCATAATGACAGTCGCTAAGGAGAAAGACGGAGAGAGGATGGGTGTCGCATGATTGAAAGGTTCGCTGCTGCAACGAAGATCGCCTATCGATCGGAAGTCCCACTTCGAGCGCATCTTTCTCCTCCTCGATACACACACACACACGCACACGCCATGAGTCTGTAAAAAAGACGAAGGAGAAGAGGGTTATTCATCCCCGTGCGCATGCACAGCAGCCAAGATCACGTGAATCGATAGCATAAGGCATAGGTATATAGGCTTCAAGTCGACGAGACGCTGCGTTGTCGATTATCCCACGAGAAAGAGAGAGAGAGGAGCAAGGAAGAGATAACGATATTGAGATATTGAGCCTCTCAGGAGTCAGCTACTTTGGTTATTAGTCGAGAGGGGTGAGTTGGAGCTCTTTTCGAATATGCATTTATGCGCTGATCGCCGGATCGGTTTTTGTGCGCGAGTATAATACTATCACTCTCCGTGGCTGTAGATTTTTCGGGGTATAGAAATTTGGAGACAAAAGAACCTTTGGGTATGTGTAATGTATGGATGACGTTGGGAAGATTGGTTGCGTGAGTTTGGGTATTCGAGTATGCGTAGCACATTTTGAATAGCTTTGTTAAGTGTATTTTTTATTGTTTGTTCCTGTAGCACGTTGCGCAAACTTTCCTTGATAGTAATAAGGTATTGTTTCTTTAAACGGCGTAATTCATATATTTAATGACGCACATAACTATTTAATTACTTTTTGTTTTTGTATGAATAGAATAAAAAAAGGAAAAAGTGTTACGCAATTAAGAAATTGAATCCTTTATTAACATTTTTTAGGGAGTTTACGTAGATTATTACAATATAAATAATTATTCTTAAAATTATGTTTATGTACATTATAAGCCGAAGGGTAGTATTACTAATTCCAAATCGCTGCCAAATTTGCTATGTAATCAGATTCCTACATGATATTTTCTTTTAGTGCTTTTTAAAGTTAACGGACTGGTCTAATCTGAAGTACTTTCTGGAGTGGCCGGGCTGGTCTACGTACTTGATTGGAACATTTTCTTCTGCACATTTTAATATATTATTAATTAACATATTTACTAGGTATAAGTTACTTAATTGACAAGAAATTAATTTTAGAAATACGTACCAAGCATGTAACGTCCTCCTCAGCTGCATTTCCGCGTTTGAGGCAATAAGCGCAAAGTTGCAGGGCTTCTTCAAGTGTCAAATGCTGCGACCGATAATCAGTGGATGTCTTAACGAAAGCTTTGCAGGCTCTTCGAAGCTACAAAATAAAAGTTATGATCTTAGAACAATACGTTTTTCCCAACACGTGCGTGAAAAAGGCCCTTTTCCATGCTGGCAAAACGAATGAAAAACTGGACATTCCAAGCGTCTTTGCCGGAGCAGGAGGTAATGTACATTCCCTCCCGCTGCAGGGGTAGGTAATGTATATTACCTCCCGCTCCTGAAAATCTCTAAAAATAATGCCAACATTTTAACTCAAAATTTTGGAAAAAATTAAAATTTAAAAAACAATTTAAATTTTGAAAAAAAAATTGAAAATTGAAAAAAAAATTCAAAAGTTTGATAACAATTATTCTTTTTATTTCGTAGGTCTGGTGGACGACACAAAATGCCCATTTCCGCATTCGCTTTGCATGCATGAAAAAAGTCCTATTCACACACTTGTTAAAAAAAATACGGTGTGTAACACGGTTGGAAAATGCTTTTTCAATTCCTTTTTCCCCTAGTTTATACCAGAAAATTTTCAAAAATGGTTGACAACTGCTTTAGTAGTTACAACTAACTCACTCAATGCAAATGTCTAAGTACTACCTGTTTGACAAAATCTTAAACTGATTAAATTATCAAATATGAGTATTTAATATTATCGAATGAGCTTTCTTAAAAAACTCAGACTTAGAATAAACTTGAAATATATAGATCGAATGAAAATCACACGTATTTTCAGATTATGGATATACTACTTTATATATTTGTCAGTACAAAGTCTTGTAAAAATTAATTTGATATCACTAAAATAGCGGAGAGGTGAATGACTCAAGTGGTTAACGCGCACCTCTTAAATGAAAGGCCGCTCGAGAAGCGTGGGTTCGAATCCCCGTCCGCTCGAATATTTCGGGGACATATAAAGAAAATGTTTTTTTAATTTTTCGGTGGGCGGAGATTGGGCCTATAAAACGCTACCTATAGGTAAGGGAAATAATGACCGTATACGTAATTAAAAAAAAGTTACTTTTTTAAAAAAAGAATAGTTTTGAAATATATGAATAAAAACTAATGAAAAAATTATTTTTGTTCGTTTATATAGCTACGACTTAAAAAATGTATACATACTCCAAAAATGTATTCTTAACAATAAAAAGTAGTTACGCCCACTTTAAGAATATGTCTACTATTCACGTATCTTCAATATAAACTGTCGAAACAATTCTTGTTTGATTCAAATTTTGTTTCTAAACTGATTATTTTATCAAAATAACTCCTGAATATTATCAATTTAGCTAAAAAATCTCATCAGTTCTATGTTGAAACATACCGAATAAGTAAAACAGTGTGTATAATATATGTTTCTTTATGACTGATGCAAAATTTGGTATCATACATACGTAGACGCATACATACATACACACGCATGTACACACACACAGATACACGCGCGCACACATACACACACGTACACACATACACAAACAAACATTTTTTAAAAATCTATTTTTCTAACTGAGAAATTTTTAAAAAATCGAAATTTATCAGTGTCTAATTCGAAAATTATCAGCTTTACCTAGTTTTCTCTCGAAGAAAGCAAAATTTAAATAAACAGCGAAAATTGTGAAGAATTATATAATGAAAGTATGTAGATATTCAGTACTTACTTCAATTTGGTTATTGTCATCTTCTGATTCTTGCGCGTTTGCCGAATTAACAAATAAAACAACGGTACAAAGTACGAGGCAAAATAATGTAGCGTAACGAGAAAACATTGTTGCGAATTAGAACTTAAATCGTCAGATAAAAATATTGTTCTGCTTAAAGACACGTAGTTATATTTCAGTATTTATAGAAACGAAAATATTGAGTGAACTCTCATAAATTTTAATGTGTACATAGTAACTACAATAAAATCCGATAACATTTATATGAATATCATACGTTTCCTGTAAAACAAGAATTTTGTGTTTTCATAAATGGTAAGCATTCTTTGCCATTAATATAATCTGCATATTATGAATAGATCAATACAGAAACAATATAGATACTAAATAATGTTACTTCCTTTGTTGCTTTCAATGACACATTTGGTTGATATTGACATAAGACTAAAAATGTTTCCTTTTAAACCGTAGTAAGTCGTTCTTTAACAAATGGCTAACCTTGAGATATCATTTATATATTTGATATTCTATCTCTTAGAATTACGTAATACGATCTAATTTAAGTATTTTAATACAAGTATAAACCAAGTGTCATTATGATATATTTTTTTTAATTTTCTTAGAATTTTTAGTGGTATGTATGTTTGTTCTGAAATTTTGAAAATCAGCTTCCATTAATCGTAGTGGTAATATATAGCCTAATTTGTTTAACTATTACCCCATTTTCAATATCATTTCAGGGTTAAATTTGATTTTTCAAATGGAAACATTCATTCTTGATCCCAACATCAAAATAAGAGGTAATTTTACATTGGAATATATATTGATTTCATTATTGGACAGTTAAGTTAATACTAATCAAGTATCAGTTTACCTTCAATTTATTATGGGGATTTACCAGATCCAGCGTTAGCTAAAAATCAGCTACAAAAAGCAGCTAGACAATCAGGTAGAGAAAAGAGAGGGGGGGGGGGAAGGATTGTATAGTAATCTCGAAACTTTAGAATTTTCTTTTTTAAATTGAGATGATTAGGAATATGGATAAGTATATTCTGTAAATTTTTTGATGCTTTATCTTTTTCTTTTAAAAGGAAAAAAATCTTTATGTAAAAAAAATCGATTTTTATTCAGTAGCGAATACTGGAGTATATTGTCAGCATTTGATCTGAAACTGTCCAAAACAGTAGCACTTTACTATCTCTTGTACGAGTTTTTTGCCCAGATCACGACCTTTATATATCGAGATATTTGAGGTTATGTATTTTTTGAAATTATTTGGTCGATTATATCTCGAGAATGGCACGGTCATTTTTTACCAAACAAGGCTAATTTTTTTAATGAAGATTCAAATTTGCAAAGAAATTTAAAGATTTATTAACTAGTTTCTTTTTATAACAATTATGATTTTATTTATAACATTATTTTAGAAATATTATGATTATTTAGTGTAAATGCATTAAACAGAGTATAAAATTACCCATCTTTTACAACCGAAAATTTTAGATAGGCTCTTTCCTTTCGTTTGTTATACACGAAAAAGTCATATTCAGTTTAAACGGTTATATTTCGGAAATTTATGATGACAAATGGTTCACAAAATTATAGATGATTAGGAATTCAGTGAATCTACGTTCTAACATCTGATTACAGTTAATTTAAATATTTAAATCATTTTATTAAATTACGTACAGAGATATAGCGTAAGAGATATAGCAATTTAAAATTAATTTATCAGAACAAAGAATTTCATATTGGAACAATTAATTTAGTTTGAAGAAGTTAAGTGCCAATGAATTGGGAGCAGTTTTTTCTTTCGCATCTTTTCAATTAGACAAAATTTAAATAAGTTTGTTTATATTATAATTTTTGTTTGAACGTACCATTTTAGTGTAAATTTGGAAAAAAATGTGATTTAAGTGTCGCAATATTTCCCCGACGTTACAGGTATGAAAAAAGTATAGAAATTTTTCTGTTTTTCCTTTGATACACTGTTGCAAAACAGTGTTTGTATATATACATGCTTCTGTGAAAAGGCAGAATAGTTAGATTCTCACTGACGATAGTCTCTTCAGTATCTCAAGGCCGAAGCGCTGGTTAATTGTTTTTATATAAAAGAGACACTTCAAATATGATCATCGAAAAGTATTAATCGACGATAAATAGGAAAAAGGGGAAAATTTATAAACCTTTTTTGATTGAATAGTGTATGAGACAATTTAAATGTAATATATTGAAGGCAAAATACATACATAATTTTTATACAAAAGTGCTGTTAGAGCCATTCCAAACATTTTATATAGGCAGATGCTCGAGCCTTTTGTTCCTGAACATTATTTGGATATTCACTAACATCAATTCTTTAAATTAAAAAAAATTAAGATTTGTAAAGTTTTACAATTTATTTCCATTTATAGTTGGTTTGACATTTACATTTAAAATTAGTCAACTAAATTTTCAACATTTTTTTTTTTTTTTTTTTTAATTAACGTCGCCATGTTTGTGCTCCCATGTGGTGTTAATCGACGACGGGGGTCTGCGGTGTGTTTGTAAACAAAGCACATGTAATTTTTACAGAGGTGCTTGTATCAATCGGCAGAGACTAGGATTCGAACCCGGGTCACCGGCGTGGGAATCCGACACTCTAGCGACTGAGCCGCCGCAGGCCCCTAAATTTTCAACATTCCCTAGATATTCTTATTTATAGATAACTTAATATCCACATTTTGAATTTTACAGTTGACCAACTCGATACTCATAATTTCACAGTTGTTGCCAAATTTATCTTTTCTCGTTTTTAGAATCCTAGAAACTATCTTTTTCGACACAGTATGCGTAAAGTGCAACTCTACGCATTTCATAAATTCTTAAAGTTGCAATTTCCCACCTACTGTACCAAAGATTATGCTCGACACCGTTGGGTACGTCGCTTTTTAGCACATATGACTTTTTTCACTCGCTTCGCTCATGCGCAAAACGTCCCATGCGCTAAAAAGCCAACGTACCCAACAGTACCGAAAAGTACTAATCCATCAAAATCGTTTGCCCTTAAATTTTCTCATTCCTTACCTAAATTAAATCACACGTAGCTCCCTCCATAACTAACTTCAAAAAACAAAACAAAGAGTCTCCTAATTCTACCCAACATCGCAAATCGACAAGCAAAACAGGCCTACTCTACGTGATAGATTATTTATTCATAGCCCCCGCGCGCTCTCATACATCCGCATTACCATAAAAAACGGCACGCGCCACCCAACAAACACACCAAAGCAAAATCCAAAAAAAAAGAAGAAAGAACGCCTCGACTCACGAGGGAATTTCCCACAAAGCAAACCTCCACCATACATCCACCACCGTAACTTCGTGACTCCCGCAAAGTCGTCCAACCCTCGCACACACACCACTGTGTCAGCGAAAAGACCAACGCGGGACTCAAGGTTTCCCATATCAGGCATGCAAAGCCTGATGTATCGATGCGAGCGTTGTGTCGCTCTTCTTGCACGCGCGCGTGCGCACACAGAACGCCCACCTCTGTATATAACAGGGCTAGTGTAGCCTAAGGTCCTTGTTTCGCGCGACGGGCAAAGGCACCCCCTAATGGCCGGATTAGCAGGCTGCAGGGAGACTCACACCGATATACACGGGCATGTACGTGTGGAGCGGTGGACTTAAGCGTCGATTAATTGTTATTTAGCAGCGCGGAGAGACGAGTTTGATCGATTGGAGAATGGTGGAGGGGGTGTGGACTGTAGGCGTGGAATCGATGTTTTCGTACACGACGTTTCGCTGGCCGATCTTTGAATAATAAAATATGGTATAGTGTGGGTTGATGGGCTTTTCGGGATGGAGCGTGTTTTGATTTGAGAGGGTGTATTGTTTCTTTTTTATTTTGTTCTCACGTAGATTTAGAGTTGTACGGGATTTGGACGATCATAGCGTTATGGGCTTAGAGTCTGATCAGCGAAGAGTAATTCCGTAACCAATCTATTTACTTGAAGTTTTTATACTTTCAATACACATTTTTAGATAGTCAGTAATTATTTCTTAAATCATAAAACTAATTTATATAACTATTTGCAAGGTAAGAAACTATGTAAAAAAATTAGTAAGTATTTTTTAACTAGCATTGGGACTGTTTAAGTTCATAAAATCATCATTCTTCTCTATTTTGCGCTAATTTTATCGACGATTTCTGATCACATTGCACTTTATTTAAGTATAACTTACTATCATCTTTCCTAATCATTCATCCTCGTCTTGGTCTACATAGAGGTCTTTTACTTTCTACTTACCGTATATGGGCTATTCTTTCGTATCCCATTCGAGATACATCTCATTTTTATCGTATAACATGATTTAATTACATACTCGTACTAATAGGTGATTTACCACTTTTTCTATTTCATGATTCATATATTCACTGCTGTCTTTGTCCAAACATCTTTTTAAGTATAATACACTTAATTTTTTAACACCCTGAGGTGGTTTCTGCTTTAAGTAAGAGCCGTTATTTCTTCTTTTTTCTGTCTTACATCCTTATTTCTATTGTTTATTACGGCACCAAGATATTACACATCTACTTTGGCAAAGGCTAGATTATTGTAGTTACCGCGCTCTAATCATTTTATTTCATCAGTAATCATACATTTTGTTTATTTTAAAATGTTTGTAACAATTATAATCATGTTTAATATCAATTAATACTCTACATAGGATACTTGCATCAAGATTTCCAAAGTTTGTTTACTTAAAGAATCCTCCACAAATACACGAACACCACTAACAAATTTACAAAGACACCTATACCATGTATAAACAAATCCCTAGCTCCAGCAAAGCAAACTATCATCCGTCCATCCAACTCTACACCAAACGCACACCTCTCAAAAGCCAAAAGTCAAGAGTGCGTGCAGTCCTGTCACCAGAGGCTTTACCGAGCAAACTGAGAATCACACTTCTCGCCATTCAAACTAAGCATCAGGCAAATCGCACACACACACAAACTCCTACGTAAGCAAATACTCGAGAGAAAGAGATCCGAAACAGAGAGACAGCGTCGAAAATCGTTCAGCATCCCCTGCTAATACTATATACCCACACACATACACAGAGAGACACGCGTGTATCCATGCGTACGTGCCTCCACGTAATCCGATGAAGACTCGGGGTGGGTATACGTATATACGGAGGGTGCGACGACGTAGCTCGCGCCGCCACGTGCCGGTCTCTCTCTGTGGGATCATTTAGGACGCGCGCACAAGGGCGAGCTCGAGAAGAAGGAAGGGAGAGAGAGTGAGCGAGTCACCGAAGTCGCGCAGAGATTAAGTCCGTTCTCGAGCTCGAGTGCGATAATGCCAACGACAACAAATGCCGGCGAACGACTCTCTGGGCTGGCTTTGGCTGCGCTGGTGTCTAAGGTATGGGGGAGTTAGGGAGGAGACGTTTGGTTTCTCTTCTTTTGGAAGAGGGAGACGGCGTTTGGATTTTTCTATGATATTGAGAAATTTGGAAGAATTTTCTTTTAACCCATTTCTTCCCAAGCGGCCATTTTATAGTCGATTGGTTTTTTGGCTAAAAAATTGTCGAAAAAATTTTCCAACGGCAATTTCAAAATTCTGACTTCAGAATCGGAAAGAGCTGACAATTTTACTTCAAAAAAGTGCTATTGGTTAATATTATTTTTTTTTCGACAATTTTTTAGGCAACAAAACCAATCGACTATAAAATGGCCGCTTGGGAAGAAATGGGTTAATATGATGTATATCTACGCAATTCTCTTCGATTTTTAGCCTGTATTATGATGGCAGTTTGTCAACGTAAATTTTTCCAGAGGAATGATGTGAAGAACTTTAACGTAGCTCATGGCGATAAATAGTTTCTCAATTTAGATGAGTATATTAACCGAGGAATAGAGTCAAGTTTATTTAATAAATTGGCATTGTGTATCCTATACGCCTATTCGTATGTTCTAATCCCATCAAGCGGCGCTGAAACGAGCTCTCAAAGTTATACCAAAGTTATGTGATCTAGGGAAGGATGTTTAAATATTAAAGATTGATAGACTAATATTTACTAATTTAGTTCAAATTATATTAGCTTCCAATTTTATTTTTATCTTTAAATATAATGTTTTCACTGCATATTTTAAGGCTACCATACATTTTGCGTATATTTGAAGAAAAAGGTTATTTGTTTAAGGTATAAGTTTGAGCAGTACCTAGTTCGACCGCCAGGTGGGACACTTTCGCTTGAACATGCGAATACATTCCAAACTTATCAAAGATTCTAGTTGTTGCTTCTACTGATAGATGAATATCTCATTTACGTGCCACAACTATACTTTAGATTGGCAGATATACACCTGACTTTCTTTGGTACGTTTGGGCTACGTATTTTTTATTCATTATGCGTCTAAGGAAGAGTATCCGTCTTTGAGATGGCCAAGAAAGTTACAATTTGTATAATCAACAATCAAATTTTGGAAATGAGTAGACTTTATTGATCTCCACGAACTATAACCCCTTATGAGCTTGGTCAAAAAGCCAGCGTTTGAGGAGTTTTCTTATACTACTTCTTATACTTAGTTTGCTTACCCTCTTCAAAGGCTACGAAAAAGTAATATAACATATATAAGAAAATAATCATAATTAATATTACACGCAAATACGTAATTTCGACAAGGAGTTTCTTACATATCTATAACAAGTAGTAAATTAATGTCTCAGGGAGACCGACGCAACAAAATACAATAAAAGTGTAATGATACCCTTAAAAACAATCAAATTTATTTAAAAAATTGAAAAAAAAATCTATTAGCTGTATTATAAGAATCAATATTACTTAGAAGAATTAAATGTGAAGCTTTGTGCTTCAGATCGCGAATACATGGCTGCATTAATGGTGTTAGTCTTGTGTGCCTGAATTAACACTGTGCTTGTTGCGTTACTTTATTTTTTTATGAAAGTAATGTAAAGCCTTTTGACTTTTTTGCCAGATTAGAGGACGATAGATGTCGATATATAAATGTAGATACGTAGATCTTCTTCCTTCTCTTCTTACAGTACTTTGCATACTTCCAAGGGTAAAAAATTTAAACGTAGAATGTTGGCCCGCTCAGAGTGGACCATGTACAAGTCTCACTAAGTCCCTCTGAGCGGATATTGGCACTATTATATTTCAATTTTTTATTTTCTGCAAAATTCGCAGTGTCAATCTTTAGCAGTTTCGGTTTGAACACGATTTCCAAATATTGAACAACTGAAATGC
Source organism: Gastracanthus pulcherrimus (assembly GCA_949152435.1). Lineage (NCBI taxonomy): Eukaryota > Metazoa > Arthropoda > Insecta > Hymenoptera > Pteromalidae > Gastracanthus > Gastracanthus pulcherrimus. The sequence goes on along the minus strand of OX424575.1, from coordinate 4,392,329 downwards.
CACCATTAGCTACGCTGTAAAAAAAACAGCGCGCGTTTACATTGAGGTCCGAAACCTCGGGTTTCATCGTTTTTTGCGAAGGAAATTTATAATAATTAAAAATAGAAGACAAAAAAAACAATTATTGGAAAAATCGATCAGAATTTTTGATTAATAATAATTATTATTAATTAATGAATTATTAATGGATATAATAGTAATCTATAGAGCTAGAATGGTCGGATGTTTGAACTAACTAGGAAAGTATCAACCCTCCGAGGAACAGACTCGACTAAAACTTTACGACTAGCTTTCTAATACCTAAAATTAAAGTACTGCACTCTTAGTTTAATCCCAAAGAGATTTTCAAATGTGCTACTCTTCGTGGCAGTTTGAAATGTACTTCGTAAAGGCCGTCGACATGTACTATATCATTTTAGCACATCATGGATCCAACATTCAATTGCCAGTCTGTATTCGGTAAGTAAATTTATAATATTTATACATTCTTGAAAATACGAATTTGATCTATCTTATAAGTCACGGTAAAACTCAACATTTTTATGAACAATACTATCAAATATAATATCATCATTTATTAAATGTTTCATTTCTACTATTCAGAGACAATTAATTTCTAATTTGCATAAACATTTCTGTAAACAAACCTTTTCTTATATATATATATGCGATTTTCTTGATACTGTTACATTTCTTGTCTTCAATTTTCACTAATGTTTAAGGTATTTAATAAAAAGAATGTATATAAGTGTCTGGCTACTAATCTTTCCTCTTTTATTGGTAAAAGTACACATTACAATTACTATAAATAGTCAAAAGTATGTTATATTCATTAATTCAGTAGTGAATTTTAACTTTTTCACTTCAAATATTCAATCAGTGAATTTTTCATTCATACAGAGTTAGTGTTGTATATTTTACTGTTTCATTTCTAGGGGACATTACTGCCCATTAAAATAAAAATAAAAGTAATAAATTTTGTAGTAGACAAGGAAAGCCTTCTTTTGGTGCTTAATATATTAAATATTTTTAATATATATTCTAATGTTTCAACTAATATATTCAATATTCAATATAAATAGATCTTTGGAATCAAAGCCAAAGAAAATGGTCGGTTTAGTGGCACAGCCCCTGTTAAACTTCTAGCGGCGACTGCTTTATCCTATTAAGTTACTCTTCCTCGTACTTTATTTAACTCCTTTTTTGTAACCTAAAGCTATATGTTGGGTATTTTTTCTTTGTCGAATTAGCCGTATGATGGGTTAGTTATAGAACCCACCCATGCCTTACAATAAATTAATTAAGTAATAGTTAATTAAATTAAAGAGACAAGGGTCATGTACGAAAAGCGGTAGGGCTAGGAATTGAACCGCACGTCTTATCGCTCGTGCGCAAGGACTGTACACCCGACAAGACAATTTTCGCATCAAATCGTCTTTATATTCGCTAGCCTTGTGGAAATGTAAACAAAGGCAAACGAAGGATGCAGAAGTGACATCGTTCATCCATAACAGTTTAGAAATTCACTGTCTCGTACAGTTTATTTTTATCTCGGTATCTTATACATAATACACAGTAAAACGGATTTCTTATTGTAGTTGCGTCTTAAAATTTTTTCGTTCTTAAAACAAGTAACGAAACCGCGTATTTTACTTATTTTAATAAATCTGTACTTAAAATAAGAAGGCATTAGAAAAATAAATTATTTAAAATTATAAACTTTTCTAAAATAAGAAAGCAAGAATGGTCATCACAAAATTTACAAATACACATGAACATTTTAGAAATTTAAAAGAACCAATAAAGGCGAAATCCTAATCTCACATTTTTCTAATGTAAACAATGCATCAAATTTTCTTAAATAAAGAAAAAAAGTTTCTTAAAAAATAAGAAACTTTTCAGCATTTCTTGAAATAAGAAATAAAGTGTTCTTAAGTTTGTTGCAATTTATTTAAAGAAAATTTTGTTCTCAAAACAAGTAATCCTTTTTACTGTGTAGGTATATGAGTACCCGCGTAAAAAAAACTTAAGATCATAAAATGATCACAAGATGACATGTCTAAAAAATGGCACTTTTTGAGACAATTTAAGACACGAAATATTTGGAAGAGATTAAGCGATTTTAAGATCATTTTGAGAGCATGTGATGTGACGCTTTTGAGTAGATTTAAGATTTAATTTTTAAGTATACTTTCCCGTGGAAATTATAAAATGTAATAAAACGTAAAAAAACGTAAAAAAGTGGAAGAAACGTAAGAAAATGTATAACAGTGTAATACAACGTAACAAAACGTAAAAAATTCTTAAAATTTATTTCGTTTGTTTATGTTGACTTACATTTTCTTAAGTTTTCTTACGTTTTATTAATTTTTTCATTTTCACTAGGGTTGCTAAGTATATGAGCAACGTTAATGTTTTTACTGTATATCAGGTTTTAGGTTCCATGAAATTCCACGACGCGAACCCGATATTAGCCATTGTAGAACATTGGTTCTTAATAGTTAAATATTGTGTTTTTTATTTGTAATGAAAAAATCTAGTTAAAATATTGGAGGTTAATAATTACAATTTTCGTGGTTCAAACTATTACTAACTCTTAAATATTAAAGGTTTACAATGTCAGTTTTTGCGCGGTAGCGTCGCGTACTCCAGTATAACCATTCTTTTAATTCGTTATATAGAAGATTTATACTCTCCTAGTAAAATAAATAATAATGCTACGAACAACTTGATACGAACATCGTAGAAAAACATTATTTAAATATTACTTATTACTTATAAATCAAGTACACTCTAATACATCCATGATCATCCACTCCACAGTTCCCAAAGTATAAAATGACACCTCCACTGTCCTCCACCTTTTTTTTTTAAAACCAGCTCAAGTTACAACCACCAACGCACAATCGACAATACACTCACGGCGGCGGCAAATCGCGCGCGCGCACGACCCGAGCGTCGGCAAAGACGTCCGACATATTGTTCTCCGACGGATGCTGCCAGGGACGGACCCCCCATGGGAACATTTCACACCGGTAACCACCGCCACCCCTCGCCAAGCAAAGGATCAGCTCACCCTCCCTCCCGAGAGCGACTTTGGGTTTATACGCCAAGTCGATTTAGTTAGGGATGGTTTACCCGCAGATTTATCGCGAGCGCCCCGGCGCCTTTTACCCTCTATACATACCTTCTCTCTCTCTCTCTCTCTCTCTCTCTCTCTCTGTTCGTTCTATATTATGTGACATGTACGAAATTATTATCTGCTCGACTTTTTTTTTAGCGTAGGGCTCCGGTCGACTGGGCTTATATATGGAATACGCGGCGAGAATTGAAAGTTTTGAATGTTTTTACGGTTGAATGGGCGCAGTTTGTAGATGGGCGAGGGAAGTGTCTAGTTTGCGGGATGGTGGATTCGGTGGGTTAAAGTGTAACGAGAGTTTATGAAAACAATTGTATATGTGGGAAGAAAATAATGGGTGTGATGTATGAATTTGATAAATCTTCGTATTTATGTAAATTATTGTCAGTCAAACATTACCTATGGTCGGTCATAGCTATCTAAATACGTTTATATGGATCAAATATTACAAATATATCTGTACAGCATGCTGCCACCAATTATTTGTTTAAAATAAAGGTTAGGGAACAATTAAAATTAAAATTTAGAAAATATATTTCGATAATTGTCTATTTATGGCTTAAGGGGGTGCAAAGCCAATTTTTATCATTCCTATCTTACCGACCCGAGAATTATAAAATATTGGCTTTAATTAAAAGAATAAGTATAATTATGAAAAACTAAAAGGTCATTGCCTTCCGTAATACAATTATCTATCACTGTGCCAAGTTTCAAACAAAAACTTCAAAACCTCTATGAATGGCTTTCGAACGAAATTTGAAGGTTAGAGTCTAGACTAATAGACTAATATAAATTTCGTTCGAGTGGCATTCGTAGAGGTTTTGAAGTTTTTGTTTGAAACTTCGCATAGTGGTAGATAATTGTATTATGGAGGGCAATGATGTCTTGGTTTTTCATAATGTAGTTTATTTATTAATTGTAATCAATTGTTAAAGAATTTGAGGTTAGGAATTTCGGCGGGAAATTGGAATGGTTTGACACCTCCTTAACAAATATTTTTAAACATTGTTGTAAAATTATAGATAATTAATTATCTTTTACCTTTAATTTCTTTTCTAAGATAAGCATCGATCCATGTCTGGTCATAAACATTAATAACAAGAACAACTATTACGATGTAGTCAGAAATCTTCTGCTAACAAAAATCTGACAATATTTTTTCTTATATTTCGCAGAAATTAAATAACTTTATAAAAAAGCTAACCTCACTACCCCATTGTTTTATTCAATAGAAACATTCCTCCGAATAATACCCAACCAAGCTCTCCGACACCGCCGCAAACGCGCGGCGCAGGTGTGCGCCCGGCTCATCGCTCACGCGTATGCAAAATTCGGCAACACCTTCCGCGCTCGGCGCAAGTGCCATTTTGCCCCGCGGCCGCGATCCGAAGCCACGACTCCTTCGCGCGTATTAATTAAAGGTCGAGCGGCCGCGCGCGAGAGAGAGAGAGGGTGTGTCCTCCTCCGCGCGGGGTCCGCCGAACGCGGAAAGTTAATATACGGCGCGCTGTCGATTGTGTATAGTGTCTTTAGTTCTTTTTCTTTTTTAGTTTGGTACTCCCGGGAGAGTGAGAGATGAAGATAGTATGTGTGGGGAAGGGGGCGTGGGGTTTTCGCGCTGGGTAATATATGAATCGTCGTGCGGCGGAGTTGGATACAATGCGCCGGGTTTTATAAGGTGTTATAGGCGAATTATTGCGCCGAACAAAGGTCTGGCGTGGAGAGTTGTGTGTAAGGCTTGCGTGATGCTTCTTGAGGTGCAAGGGATTCGAGTTAGCGTGTTTATTTTTTGAGATGGGGGGTGAGGCTCGTGCGAACTGTCGTGTGACACTGCGAGATTGTCGATTGTTGGTTATAATATTTTAGTAGGAGCTAAAACGGTCGAGGAGATTATAAATTGAATTTAGTAAGAAAAGATGTAACATGTATCTTAAAAAAAAAGAAAAAATGTTGAATAATTTGATATTACATTGTGCAACAAGGGGGTTAGTATAATCACCCGAGGGAATAGTCAGTTTTATTCCGGTGTTGCATATAGATGAGCCTGAAAGCCTATTTGATAATAGTAAAAATTTAATTATGTTTAGACTGGTATTCATTAATTCAATAAATATTTACTAAATTTAAGAAATATTTACTTTATTTAAGTAAATCTTTTCTTAGTACGATTCAAGGAAACGTTAACTTAAATTTAACAATTTTTTTTTCAGTGTATAAATAAAAAAACAGATCTGGCCGTTCTTCCCGAAATAACGTGAAGAAAAAAAATTAGAATGTACATTTTAAAGACGCCTCTTCAATACAGAATTGAAATTATAATGATACACATTTTATTTATTGCAAAATAAATGTTAATAACAAATTAGCCCGGCAGATTATAAATTGTAAGCTGCCCCGACCTTCCTACGGCGAGTTAGATAATAAAAAAAAAATTAATGCATATTTTAGAATCTCCTCTCCAACGTAGAGTTGGAATTACAAGGGTACACCTTTTATTTATTGCAAAATAAATTGTATGCCCATCTCAACGAAAATGGCCACTTTTTTCCCTGAAAAGCGAGACCAAAGTAACACTTTTTCCCCGCAAAAAGGATTAGGGGGAAAAAAGTGACTTCACTAGAAACTAGTCCAAATTCCTTTATTTCATCAAGTTCTACCAATAACCCTGATTTTCGATTGTCTTTTAACAATATAAGTTATATTTTACCCAATAAAATTAATACATAGACATTGTATACAAAAATATTAGTCCCGCTTTCCAAGTCAAAAACTGGCCATTGTTGAGATGGGCATAAAGTACTATATGTAACTCGAGAAAAAAGTCGATTTTTCCCTCGGGTGATACTGCACTCGCGGGAATAATACTCGACTTTTTGCCCTTGTTACATAATGTACTATTAATAACAAATTAGCCCAGCAGGTTATAAATAAAAAGCTTCTCCGGACTTCCTACCGCGAGTTAGATAATAAAAAAAATTGTAATGTGTATTAAAGACTCTTCTCTCCAATATAGAGTTTGAAATACAAGGGTACACCTTTTATTTATTGCAAAATAAATGTTAATAACAAATTAACCCGGCAGGTTATAAATAAAAAGCTGTTTCCAATTTTTTTCTTCACGTTATTTCCGGAGATAGGAGGGCTAAGGCTAGGTCAGTGTATTTAGAAAGAAAGGCTAGGTCAGTGTATTTATATAGATTTTTATATGTGGTATTGTGACGGACACGGTGATAAGTCTGGTTGCCAGCTACAGGCTCATTTGATTTGAAAAGCGGGGTAAAAGTAGCTTATGATTCCCGCAAATCTACTTTTTTCCCGTCAATCCACTTTTTCCCCGCAAATCTACTTTTTTCCCGTCAATCCACTTTTTCCCCGCAAATCTACTTTTCTCCCGTCAATCCACTTTTTCCCCGCAAATCTACTTTTTTTCCTCAAATACGGAATATATCATAGCAGGTAAACTACACAATAAATTACTATTTTTATACGAAATAAAACTGAAATTCAAGCTCCTTCCTATTAATTAAAAACAATTTCCTGCTTAATTAAACTAGGAGTTCTGGACTCTATTTTTAGATACCAGAGAATATTTCTCAAAGTTTAATAAAAACCCGTGACCTGGAGGATACAAACTCCAACGAGTTAATTATGCTATCATTCAAGTGTACTTAGTTAACCCCTCGGTTGAAAGTAGTTTCCAGCATTTCAAGAACTTTGCTTGAATGTTCTAAACCTAATTTAACCTCTGTTTTTCAAAAATTTAGTACCTTTTCAAACTTATCAAAATTATCCAGCAAATCTAAACGCATAAAATAATCCACTATGACAGCTATTTTCCTTTCAGCTTTCACCAACGTTCAAGGAAGCAACAAACGCATAAATAACCAAACTTTTCTCTCTCTCTCTTTCTCTTTCTCTCTCCTATATTCGATAAATCCCCCCGACGCGTTCCTCCCCCCGAAAAACCGTAAATTCCACGAAGCTCCATAATAACGCATCCCGATGATCATTGCACGCGCGCGCATAACAGTACTGGCGGCCATAATATTCACTGGTTCGTTTTTTCCATCCCGCGCTCATGAAGCTCGTAGCGGTAGGAAGTCTCCTTTGCGTCCGCGCGCAAATATGTAAATGGCCCGAGCGCATAAAGAAGGACCTAATCACAGAGGAAGCGGCGGCATAAATCTCGCTCACGTGTCATTCGCGAATCGCAACTCACGTTTTAATAACATCCTAGCGAAACGCGGCGCGCGTGAGCCAACGAGCGAGCGAGAGAGAGAGAGAGAGAGAGAGAGTCGAGCTCTGTTATTTAGATACACTCGCTTGGCCCGAGGCCGTCGCACACTTGCTTCACTCCTTTTCTTTCTCTGTCCTTCTTTTTGCCTTTCTCTCTCTCTTTCTCTGGCTTGGTTTATCTGAGATGCCGTAAGAGTGCACGATTTTTACTCCTTTTCCACTATCACGTGTGCATATAAATTTGAGAATTTTTGCGGAAATGGAATATTGCTTTAAAAATATTATGTTTTCTATAGAAAGAATAACATTTGCGATAACTTGATATAATAAATTTTATCATGTTAATGTTGTACATATTTATTAAATTAAATGTTTCGATTCATTTAAAAATAAGAAAGTAAACTGGAAAACCTCTATATTTTAATGTCTGACTATGCCGGGAAAATTCTACTTCGTATATGTTAATTTCATTGTCTTTATCAATGTGTGAAGGTATCAGGACCATAATGTGCATTATGGTGTTATAAATAATGGTACTTTCTATATGTGAATCGCAGAACAATGTTTCACTAGCAACTCAATAATTTTACTACGAAATCAGTGAATCGCACTGAATATTAGCAGTATGAATTGCTTATGAAATAATGAAAATTTACAGATAACAGCGGATCAGTGAGCTAATTTTGCACTGATTTGAACTGTGGCTGTTTACTATTTCTCATTTAGAGAGTTTATAACGTAATAGAAATACTCATCTAAATGAGTAACTTTGTACAGATTTGTACAGATCAACGTTATGAAAAGGAACTATACAGAGTACTTGTCAATTTTGATGACTTCCTAAATTAGAATGATACTATCTAAATCTTGAAGAAGCAAACATTCTAATTAAGAATGTACGAGACGACCAAAACAATCTAGACTTTCTAGGTCGGGAGCAAGATACTCATACAGAAGCAAATTTTATTTTATACTGAAATTACTTAACTTTACAAGCCAAAGACATAAATACTCGATAAAAATTTTTAATTAATAATATATTTGTTAAATCTAAACAATAATATATATATATATATATATATATATATATATATATATATATATATATATATATATGAAAATGTAATGTTAAATTTTAATTAAAATAAAATAGCAAAATATATGAAAAAGTAATATTAAACTTTTAATAAGTAGATACAAATATGTAATAAATACCTTGATAATTACATAAAAATTCAAACCATTATTATTCAAACCATATCCAAACAAAAATCTCGATTCCGAGCAAGAATATCGCTCCTAACTGAGAATGTCTCCTGTTCCAAAATCTTAAAATCTTTGCAAAATCTCACTAAAAAGTATAATAATTTTTTGTGTTTTGTCAACTTATGCCCTAATTACTATACATACAGGTGAAAATTCGAACACTATTATATAATTATCCAGTGAGCGTCGCAAATTGAAAATTTAAACACTATCACGTATAAACATCATCGCGAATCTCCCATCCCGCAACAAAACGTCCTCAAAAGACCCCAAAAAAAGTACTCCACCTCCCTATAAGAAATCTCAAAAAAATCAGCACTTCCGACTGCTGAACTAACGCGTCAAACGTCCATCATAGACATCCATCCTCGTTCATGCTCGGTCACATAACCGATGCCTTTTGGATGACGGCCGAGCTCCGGGAACCCCCCGTCGCGAAACTCGGCCGCACGTTACATCGCGTCTCCCCCCGCACGCGCGCATAGGGTATCGCTGACAGAGAGAGAGAGAGAGAGAGAGTCACCCTCGAGTGTCGGGATTAGAGATTAAATAACCAGCAGTAGCAGCAGTGATTCGGACGGCGGCGGCGGCGGCAGGAAGAGCCCCCCTCGATCGCTGCTGCAGCACGCGGATATGTATACGTGTGAACGGATCAACAAATCGCCTCACTTGTGCCTCGCCCGCTATTTAAAGACGCTTTGACTGATGTGTATCGGATTTGTGGGTGTGCGCGCGCGTGCGTGTGTGTGTGCGTATGTGGATGGGGTCGGGTGTGAGAGACGTTGTTTTCCTTAATCGAATTATTCATAACGGTTGTTGAAGTATGCTGAGAGTTATTTTGTCGGTAATAATAACGTTTTGGAAATTGAATTAAACATTAAATACTAATTAAGAGAGTCTACTATTTTTGGATCACATACGTGTCTCTGACTGTCGGGAATAATAATAAAGCCAATAGACTTTGGTAACTAAGATATTGCTCGTTATTGTGAAAATTGATTCTATATATCTGTATTTATTAATAGCTCTAATCACGGTCATATACCTTTCCCTAAGAACTCGTCTTTCAATTATGATAGACTTCCGCAATCATTTTTCGTACTTTATCCAGGTAGTCGATGACACTGCGTAGCATTTCTTATATATAAATTCGGCAGAATCTTGTGCTAGTGTGACCATATGAAAGAGAAAATATCAAAAAAGAAACTGGCCTAAAGCGCTTCAAGCGGAAAAAATTGATTATTGTACAATGTAGTAGCTCTAATGAAACACCTTTTCGGTGCAGCAATTAAATTTTCAATAGATAATTTTATATTGTTAGGGTCGCTGAATTCGAATTGAAGTTAGAATTTCAAAATTCAATACAATAGACCAAATATCAAACTTCTTCTTTTAAAAACATTCTTGGCACAAGCGTTTTTTAATCCTGGACTCAAGGAATTAATAATAAATCTATGCTACAAATGGCGCCTAACGTGGAGAAAAGAAGTTGATTGGTTCGGAAGTTATAAGCAATATAAAATTGTAGTGAAAATTATTCGAATAATCTCGAAAATATTACCAAAAGCATTTATTTACATTATCACATTATAATGATCATGGCTACTGTATAGTTTACATTAATCAAAGTCTAAAAGCTACAATTCTACATTTCTTAATGAATCAATGATCTCAAATGAAACAGTTTAAACCATTAATGAACGCCAATCTTCCCCGTCACGCAAAATCAACAACACCTCTTGCTCTCTTCCAATAATCATCTCTCGACGGGTATTCAATGAGACACCGTAATCACAGTCCCGCGCGACTATCATCAAAAAGCATAAAGACGCGAATTTCCAAGATTAAACGATTGACTCGTCAAGCATAAAGAGCACGTGCACTCTTCGCATCACCTCGCGCAAAATCAAAATCCCCGCAGAACATCCAGAAAGAGCCGCGCGCGCGCCAAAAGAACACAAAACGGCTCGCCATCGAAAGAAGAAAATTCAATATAAAAGCCCCGGCGCGCGCGTTTCGATTACAGTAATTATCGCCGCGCGGCAATACTCGATAATAACACGAATCGAGACTCTCCGCGATAAGCCCCGTAATTTGACAGAAAAGCGGGCATCGCGCGCGACAGATACGATCTCGCGTCCGTCAGACTCGCGCGATATAACGGGCCAGCCCTTCTCCCCATAAATTACTCATATATGCGGCGCGCGATCCGCGCGGATAAAAGTGAAATAAAATACGCTCGTGCGCGCAAAAAAAATGGTAGCGCAACGAGCAGGAAAACGGAGCGATATTTTTCCGCGACATCGGTGGAGAGAGGGAGAAGATGACTATCGCGGTGGACTCGATATCGCGAGGCTCGCGCTCTTGTCGCGTCTGTATCTACTGTGGGTATATGTATAGGTGGCGTGGCGTGGCGTGTGCTGTAATTTGCGAGACAGGCCGCGGCGTTGCGAGCCGAAAATTTAATTGGCTGCCGCCGACTTCTTCGAGTTTTGTGTACGTGTGTGTGCGCGGGTAATCTCTTCATAATAATCAGCGCGTGTGTTGAGTCCGGTGCATCTGTTTCCTGTGCGAGGAGAGCGGGATGCGGTATACGTATGTAATTGTCGCGCTCTCGATACTTGTGTAAATGTAGAAGAGACAATATGGCCGATGTGAAGGATAACCGAGGAGTGGGATTCTAAATAGTGTGTATAAATATGTAAAGATTATATTGACGCCTTTTGCGAAGACTAACATTAAGATTTCTCAAAAAATATTATACTTTTTTTCAGAATCTTCGACAAAAACTATAAGAGCCTCCAAAAATGTGTCAGCCTCTATAAGAAAATTAAGAAAGTTTTGTTGTTTTTGAAGGAGACTTCTAAAAAGAGCTAGTATTTTTTGAAAAATATGAAATGTGCTAACTCTTTATACGGAGCTTCGATGCATGGCATAACATTTTTATCATTCAAGTGTTATATTTAGAAGTCTGCTTAGACAAAAAAATATAAATTGCATAATTTAGTTCCATAATTTCATTGACAGATCAATACTTAAAGTGTATAGGATTTGCAATTAACGTAGGACACAATATTGTCAATTTTTTACCCTTATAAATCTTCAATATGGTCATTTTTAATATTTAAACCTTATGTCTTGATTAAATGTTATTTTTCATTGATAAAAACAGTTTTTCTTTGCGTTGAAAATATTATAGCCTAAGTAAATCACAAAATGTTACTTATACGTCTCTGTACTTTGCGCTCAAGAGATCGATTCAAAATAATTTTCATCAAGTCTAAATAGTTTTCCTTAAACAATTATTTCTAAAATACTTCTTATTAGATACGTAATTATAACATAACTCTCCATACTTTATAATTTTACGAGTATACTATTATTTTAAATGATTCACTCGTGTAAACCAGCTGCGACTCCTGCTATGCAAATTCAACAACCATCATTGCCATGGTCATTACATCCAAGAAGAATCAAGCTCCAGTAGAATTACCAAGGCTAATAACACAAGTTCATTAACTTGAACGTAATCGAAACAGAACTCTGCGCCAGACTACCAAAAAACAAACGAGCTGCAACATCGACAAATCGACTACTAAACGCTCGAAATACCTTCGCCTCTATTACACGCGCATCGATACTCTTTACTCACCGAGCCTCGCGCAAATTGCAATTTACGTACACCATCCGCAACGCCTCCAAAGCATCCACGGCTGTAATAAAAAATTATCGTCCATTACAAAAGTTGTTTGCTCAGTGCGCCCCAAAAATGCAAAACGCCCGTGATGTTCTCGCACATCACCTGCCCCGCGCGCGCACGCATAAGGATTCTAATTTGTTGCGCTCGGGACGACGGTTGCCCGCTGCGGTTTATTATTACTTCACGGGGTCAATTAAGACAGTTTCGGGGCGCGCAGCGCACGCGAGAGCTGATAATCATCGACAAGGAGCTTCCTGCTTGGGCACTGGATGAGAGCGTCTAATGTGTAATGGCAAAATTAAAGGGCGAGCCGAGGCTGAGAGCCGAATAAATTCGCCGTTAGTACGTCGTTATTCATAATGCAGGAGGAGGATTTTCGCAGGTAGTAATGCTAATGCCGAAGGAGTATAGGGAGTTTGTGCACGGGTTGTGTAAATTGACAATGTTTGCGCGTTACTCGTAAAATAATATTTTTACGAGGACTGGTGTCCATTATATTTGCATGTGCATAATGTAATTTGGCATGTCTTATTAAGGGGACATAAGCACATTTAAATTTAAAATGAGCGTTTTTTTTTATATTTTGATAAAATATGTTTTAATCAATTATGTAATATATAGTTATGTAAAAAGCTTAATTTACATTTCAATGATGGTAAAAAGTATTCAATTTCACAATTTATTAGAATACATTAACAATTTTATCTTCAAATATTTATTTTGTCTAGACGATGCACCGCAAAGTTCTAAGAGTCTAAATGGTTGGAGTTCGAAACAAAATTTAATTGAGTAAGTTATATTTCTCGAAACCAAAATGAATCTTTGATTATTTCTTTGAGATACTTTGACTTTCTACAATGATAATTTTTTACGAAACCTCACATTTATGTCTAACAGAACTATATAATATGTATGTATATATTTTCAACCACATGAAATGTTTATATTGTAAATGTGTTCTAATGTAAAAATATAAAAGTTAGTATTGTATTTATTGAAAATACAAACAACCACCTAGGTATAGTGTCCTTTTACGGTATTAGTACCTATCATCTATACAGAAGAAATTCGTGGACGAAATTATCCAGAATGCTCGGCGAACAACCACATCGATATTCTTATCAAATGCACATGCATTTGCACTTTGCAAATCACAACAAACCGAGGGAATGGTACCTATAACCTAACTTTTTGCTATCAGCTGTTATCACGGGTGGCTGTCTATATAGTTATCTCTCTTCTGCCTATATACTCATACTCAGCCTGTTTGTCTCACTCTAATCCGCGATCTCGATGGTGAATCTCAAATCATAATCTCGAATGAAACCGGAAGATCGAAGATCTCGAACGCAAATCTCGAATGAATCCGGATGTTCCGGAGGGCAAAAGAGCTGACGAAACTCATTGTATAAATAAATGCACGGTTGCGAAAACACTTTCCTATACTGATATTATACAGATTTAAGTATATTTTTCCAAAATATGAACAAACGACGTTCGTTTATTAATATTATCTGTCCAATCATTTTTTTAGCAATAAATTTCATGTATGAAAAAAATGTTAATTATCCCGTACCTATCAAACACTTTCCCACAAATATTAAAGAAATCAATAAAACAAGCTCAGCGAGAATGAAAATAATTCATTCCAAACTCGATAGCCTACAAATCCCATAAGCCAGAGCCTAATAACCCGCACGCACAATGCACCACCCAAAGCCAAAACAGCCTCCTCATCCACCGACCCCCGCACCAGTCGAAAATCCATCCAAACCGATGCTCCTGCGCGCGGTCGCAAGTTCAGAAGTCATTTGTACACTTGCATGCCGCGACTGCCGGTCCCCTTCATGGGAAATTCTGCACTGAACTTCTCCGCCGGATTGACTTCGATCGTAATGAGGGGGAGATCGTCGGTGCTGAATCTGCTCGAAATTCCGTAAATCCCCGTGACATAAAACAAACACACCCACCATTCGTAAAAGGCTTAGCGAAACATTCACACGGAGTTAGTGATAGGGGGGGGGGAGTATAGTATGTATGTTGGGTCGATGCAATGGCGCGGCGAGGAGTGCATGTAAGAATGGATTATCGCGTTAATTTACGATGTGGATGCACGTATGGCGTTCGCCATTCGGGCACAAGGATATACGGTGTAGTGGTCAGCGTAATGGAAACTGCGTTATTGTTTCTGTTGTTTATATCGTCAAAGGAGTACGAATATTAACTGTAAGTTGTACTTTTAGGTTTTATAAAAAAGTCTAATAAAAATATTGATTGTAAGAACTATGAACACAATCATCATAACAATTAGGATGTTGCAAAAAAATAAAAAGTTGATTTTTTGCATGAAATAAGTAGAATAGATAAAATAATTAAGTCGTATTTTTTCTTTTGTCATAAAAATGAAAATTTTGAAAGTGACAGGCGTTTAAATTTTCCTAATTTTTTATATATATATAGACATACTCTAATGCTACGTGACGTCATGAAAGTATACAATCGTGACGTCACGCAAATTTCAAATGGCTGTAATTACTTCAATTTTCGTTAAATTGGAAAACTAAAAAATACGACCTAATTACTTTAGCATAAACTATATGTATATGAAATAAAAAAAAATCATGCAACAACCGAATTGTATCAAGTTATAAAACTTAATAATAATATTATTTTACCAATCGCAAGATTACTTGCTTGTAAATATCAGCAAAATCAGAAAACGATTCTTTTATCCCGTCAAATGTCCTCTCAAAATACTTCTATTTCCAAAGAGGATTCAATTCCACATAATCTTGCAACAAAAGAATCGTTTCCCAAGTGCAGAATAAATGAGTACAACTAAAATTGTATTTGTTCATAATTTAAATTATTCTGCCTTGCGATTCTCTCCATATTCCGAATCCTAAAAGAAACAAGATAAAATACCTGACTGTAAAAGATTATTTAAGTAGATATTTATTATCAAAAATTCATATTTATTCATCTTTAATTGGTTGAGATTTTTTGAAAAGCATTCATATTTGCGCATCTAAGTTAGTATTATAAAAATATTATATTGCAGAAAGAAATATCCCCATTAATGATAATTTAATAAAGCTTTACACTAGTGTTCATTTCGTTACAATATAACAACAAAAAGTAAAACGTACATTAGTTGAATATTTTAAATAACGTTCATAATTTACATTTTAGTACGAAACTTATCCTCATTCTACAAATCAATAGACCTACGCTGTCAGAACCTTCCCATCAAACATGTACAAGCCTCTAATACCATCCCAAGTTCGCCATTACTGACTCATTCACCTAAATACCCCGAGCCCCTTTTAAAAACAATAGAAACCTTCTCGGAATCCAGTTTCGCGATCAATCCCCGCTAAACAAAGCGAACTCCGCCAGCGAAGCACACATCGTGCAGCCACAGTTAACAGAGCAACAAACGTCGCCCATCGCATACCTCCACCAGCGATCGATCCAGCCAGATTAGCCCGAACAAATCTAAAAAGAAAAAAGGGGAGCACCTTTGCACTCCTAAGCGTGCAACAAAAAAGAAACTTTATTTGCGCAACAATGGCGAGGCCTTCGACAATTTCCTGCCCTCTCGCGCGAATACGTGTACAACGCGTACGTGCTCTCGAGAAAAACGCGAAGGATTCGTTGGCCAGTTGTTTCGCACGTTCCTCTCTCTCTCTCCTTTGGCCGTCGAAAGGCCATCGAAGGGTGTTTAATGCGCGCGCACACGCCGCGCCGCAATTTATTCACGATCAGACGCCGCGCGCGGAGGGTCCTCGAGAGAAACGTATAAAAAAGAGTGTGTCCCACAATGCTGCTGCTGCTCCCCCTTTTTTTCGCGCACACGCGCAAGAGGGTTATTGTGTCGGTGTGCGGACAATGAACCTGGCCGCAAGTACTGCTCGGTAGTTAGTTCCTTCCGTGGATGTGCTGAGTACTTTGTTTATTGTTTTTGCTTCTTTTACGGTGTAGTGGGTGCTCGCTGGTATGCGTAGGGCTCGGTTGGAGGGTTATTGTGTGGGTTACGGTGGAAATATGTCGCTGCGCGGTGGGGGTTTGTTTGGACAATGGGGAGATTGTTGGGGGTGAAGTGCTGGTGAATTTAGGAGGATGTTAATGTGATGTACGTAAAATTTCGAATTCTTTGTTTATATATTTAGTGTTTTGTGAGTTTACTAAGTGATAAGTAACTGTGAAACTAGGGTTATTGGCAATTTTTGACAATTTTTGCCGAGAGACATCAAATTTATAAACAAAAACGCTCAATTTACTCGTAAAAAATTATTATACCACTCTTTCCAAAAGTGAAGATTCACTCCAAAATAAGTGACTGTATTTTCATGATCGTTTGGAGTGAGAATTCACTTCAAAAGAGTGAAGACATACTCCAAAAATTTTAGAGAGTACACATTAGTTTAATTGCAAAGTTCTTAAAAAGAATTTCAATTTTTGAATATTAATATATACAATATGTAAGATTAAGTGTTTTAAATTTCGAACTATTCAATTTTAAACCAAAAATATCGGGTATTGATCGATTTAGAATGTAGACTCCCTCTTAATTTTTCTGCTTTGTGATGTATGAGAGGTTCATGTGTGAATAATGGAGATATAAAGATTTTCGTAATTGAAGAAGGATTTGTTTCATTAATATTAATAATTCTATGGTTTACAATTAGCGGTAGAGATAATAATGAGCATTGCTATTCTGTTATTGCAGACCTGAAATACAAGAAGATCTGATTCAAAGAGAATGCCGTATTTTTAATTCATGGTTTTTAATGGCTTTAGCCATTACAACAAGCTTGAGGAATTTTCTTGAAATACATTGAAATAAGGCGTACATTTTCTCAGATGCTTACTTCCTTGTAAGATGGATATTTCTTTCAATTTGTTTTCTAGTTCTGCATAATTGATTAATGCATGAAAAAATTTTTTACAGTGTATTATTGTGTTTTATGGTGTGTAAGACAATTTTTGATAAGCATAATAAAAACACTGAATTATTTAAGGGGATGATAAACCCTTTCGGTTCGCGACAATACTTGTCAATTTAATTAATTATTCATTCATATTACAGGATCCATTCTTTTTTCATTTAATTTTCAAATTTGTGATAATATCTCTGAATGACGCTTGTGCAATTTTATCAGTTTCCATTAATAATTTTACATCCTTTTTATAGCTTTTTGTTCTTAATGTTTAATTTGTATGCTATACCCATTGACAATCATCATTAATTTATATCTATAGAAGATAGATGATAGATAGATAGAACATCATCAAAGCGAGTGGAAAAAAAACTTCTAATATGCAATTTAATTAGTATGAACAAAACAACAATCGAGAACAAATCACCTACCGAATCGCCGTTTAAACAATTTAACTGTTTTATTGCGCTCTCAAAAAATAACCAATAAATTAACCGAAAATGAACAAATAAGCGATAATCAGTTTTTCACTAATACTTCCATTCTCATAAAAACCCCACTCCATTTCCTACAACTTACCATACGTTCATTCGCTCTATACATCCCTTATTATTTGACTTCACACCTCGCATAGCACGAAATCAATGTTTCCCCGTCCCAAAAACAGCCATTTAAGCGCATTTCTATCAACCATACCCACCATTATACAAGGCTAATATACCCTACACGCACTGCACCCGAGCGAAACCCACGCGCGCACTCTATTAAACACTCTTCGGCCGTCTATTCCCTCGCGCATGGCTAGGCATCACCATCGTCATCAACCAGCTCTAATACGGACAGTACGACACGAGGTATAACCGGCAGTAGGCAGTCACTTATACATTTTCCCAACCGCATTTTCGCCGAGCGAGCGATTCGCTTTCTTATATTGTCGCCTCCGACATGGGAAGCGAGCATATCTCTCTCTCTCGCTCCTTCGTCACGTTCGCGCTCCATTAAGTAGATAACTGCGGCCAGACGCCAGTAGCGAGTTGGAGTGTGTGTCTTCTCTCGCTTGCGAATTAATGAACGCAAGCTTGGCACGTGCCCCCGTGCGGTTGGAATATTGTGGATAGTATAGGGAGATTTCGGAGTTGGTGGGAGTTGAGGTGGGATGGAGGAGAGGTGCGAATCGGATGGGTTTGTCGGTTGATTTTTGGCTGTGCATTTAGTGTGAAAATGATTCTTGCCGGTATTTTTACCTTGGCCCATGTAAGAATTGCCATTGCTGACAATACGGGCCATTGCTGGCTCTTTACTGCTAAACAATTAATTCGACGCCAGCATCGCTCCGGCACTTTTTTTTACTGGAATAATAATAACGGGCCAGTAATAAAATTTTTATTATAAATGTCTGGTGTTACTGTAATGCCAGTACTCAGCTGGACTTGAAAACTCAGCACGTCAGATTGAAAAACAAAAGTATCGCGGATTTGTCATAACCTATTTTTTAACTTCTAATTTTTGTAAAATGTTATTTTAAAATATATTTGCCAATTATTTAAAACAAATGCTACTGTTTAGCAGAATCATGCGATTAAGATCTATGCATAGTAATTTTAGTGAACCGGTAAAACTCTGCCGTAAATGATATATTTTCTGTTATATTTTGCACTAAAATTGCGAATATCGGCAATTCTTGTAATTCCTGCATTGCCCCAGTACTGGCTTGCTAACCTCGGCCCATTGTTATCATTTCAGTATTGCCTCAGGATTAGGACAGTAATATCTGATAGTACTGAATATCTGGCAAAAAGTACTCGTCCAATATTGGGCCATTAGAATCTTCTTGCATGGGATATTGAAATTTAGTGTTGCTTTCTGAAAAAGAAAGCATTGTTTTGATAAAATATTTTTTGGTCATTTTTTAACGTAAGAACATATTATTATAGGTGTGAATCTACTGTTCCAAGGTACATAAATAAATTATATGACTCCATCGATCACGCAGAACAATCCTTTATAAGTTGAATTAAAAAGTATGCGACGTTTCGGGAGTTTTTTTTAAAATACTCCCCTCATCATGGCATAAACTTAAACGACTAAAAACAACTATTGTCTCTGAAAGCGCGACAATGTAGCAGCTTGTGATTTCGCGTGGCCGGTACGTACTACCGGCCTTTGGGGCCAATTCTAGTAGTCGTGTGTCTACTTCTTTCAAGGTGCCATTACAGCATACAATTATGCTTGTTCCTTAGTTCACGACGCTGTCCATGTTTTTAGTCGTTTAAGTTTATGACATTACGAGGGGAGTATTTTAAAAAAAACGCCTGAAACGTCGCATACTTTTTAATTCAACTAATAAAGGATTGTTCTTGCGTGATCGATGGAGTCGTATAATTTATTTGTAAAAACATATTGTATGACTTGGGAAGCTCAAATAATAAGCTACTCCCAAAAAATGTCCAATATATGGATGTGGGTGTACATATGTGTATGTAGCACATCCGTGGGTCAGTATTGAGCCAGTATTACGTCAGTACTGGCTTTTTGTTATGTTCGACCGCCGATTATTCTAAAACTATTGAATTGATTTGGATAAACTGTTGGATTTGGATAGATAAATTAAATTTGGACAGTACAACTAAAAAACATAAAATAAAAAAGAATTTATTAGAAATCAAACCGACTTCGAAAAATTCTCTAAAGAAAATAAAATAATAATCGATAGAAACCTTTTCGAAGTCGGCGCCGAATTTCACCGAGTTACGATGGTATGACTTTAGAGGATTTGACAAATATTTGTGGTAGTTTATAAATATAAATTTTCAGTAATTTTTGCAGATATTTTTTAAATAATATTATTAATTTGTCTATTTTTCCATATAATATTCTAGGTTTATATGACCTGCAATTTATATCATGAGAAATAATAAATAATATTTGTATGCAATCTATGAATTTTTCTTGACAGTATTAATAATGTGAAGCAATAATCACAGCGTTCCACATTCTGGATGAGAACAGAGAGGAAGTTCTAAGTAGATATAATCTTGTTTCGGTCAAATCAACTGTTACTATATCCCATTTTAATACAAACTGTATAACTAACGTTACCTCCCCTTAAGAAGATCTTAGCTACATGTACTTATGATAGTCGCTACATCTGACAACAGATGGGGCCTTTCTTCTTGTTATCAAAAATATCATCTTTCCTAGTCATATAAACCCCGATCTTTTGAATTCTCAGCCTCAAAAATTTAAACATATATTGTTTTGGGCTCAGTTAATTACATTTCTTTTAAGGGGACAGATACACCTTTAAATTTTAGATTAATTGATAATAAATTTTAAAGTTAAAATAAGTCACTGATTATATATTACCTGATTTTTCTCGGTAAATTTGAACATTTTATCAAAATATAACTAAAGATACTTTTTAAAATTTTTTTTAAGTACGTTAGGTCCCTTTGATTGGCTTTAATGTAAACCTCTATATTTCTTCCGCTACCGCAAGGTATAGAGAATATAAGAATTTATAAGCAATGTGATCGAATAGACGCTTTCAAGGTTTTATTATGTTAAAATATATGTATTTAGGATATGAACTTGGCAATTTACATATAAAAATTATTGACTACAGTTATAGTCTATTTAGCAAAATTTCTTCGATTTTTTAAAATTTTATTATGAAATATATATCCCTTAAATGAATATAAGATTTTGAAAACATACTTTAAGGAATAAATAAAAGGGATTTGAACCACATTTAATGTTGTCAAAAGCTTTAATTATTAAACACTAACCTTTATACAAGTGCAAAAACTAACAAAATTTCTTGTTATTTGTATGGCTTAATGTAGGATTATTTTTAAGGCTTATGTAGGATGATATTAATAGATTCTATATCAATTTTTATTTTAAGATATCGATTATTTTCAGAATGATTGAAAAAATCCGATTTTTAATCTAAAATGACCAGTTTTCAAAGTGAAAAAAGTTGAGTTACCTCCTCGATTAGTCAACAAAGTAAACTGTTGGCAGAATTTCAAAAACCATATTCTACTTCCTCAAAACAATTTAGTTTTCACTTGACTTATAAAAATGCCTAACAAATCACGTTTCTTGGTAACGACTGATGGATAAAATGAGATAAGAAGAACAAAATTTAAATGTAGTCAACAGTTTATCTTCCACATATACTAAGATATATTTTCTGAAATTTTAAAAAGACTCATAATAACCTCATCCGCAAGCCACTTTTTAAAGTGATGACAATTAGTCGCAAGAATAAGAGAGAATAGGGGAGTAGTACACGTTGAATCAGCGTGCACGATAAAAAGTATTCTAATTTATTGTTATTAAAAAAAATTTTAAGTGTAAAAATATCGAGTTTTAATAATTATTTTCTGAATAGCACTCCAGCCCAAATTTTGGAAACCTAAACTTAATTTAACACATGAGAATATATAAAAGTGTGTGTATGTTTTACATTGTTAGCGCAAGCCGCAGTGTAGTCCAATTTCGCAGTTGCAGCAGTATAAGGTGGTGGTTCTTCATCCATGCCCAGGCAATCCTCCATTACCTCATTTTCCCAATCACGAATGATCCTTTGGTTTGAATCTGGTTTATCCAGCTCCGTTGCCTTGGTCAAGCCACAGCTGCCAGTGTCATGGTCCGTTATATTTACAGGCATCCCGCCGCTGTCTCCTATTGAGCAGTTGCTTTCATCACTGCTGACGTTGGGAGGCTGGGTTACACTACTCCCAATTCTTAGCTTCGTATTCATTCGATGGATCCTTAAGTGCAACATTAGGTGGCCCTTCAGGGCGAAGCCTTTTTTGCATTGCTTGCAACGGAATGTCTTTCCAGTGACCTGGAGCGGGGCCTCGTGCATCTTCAGATATCCGTTCCGGGTGAAGACCCTCTGGCATACCTGGCAGATAAGCTTTTCCGACGACTCGCGGAGCTTGGGCTTCTTCGAGTTTTTGGTGGTGTTGCAATGTAGCTTCTGCAGCTCGACGGGGAAACTTTTGTTGCTGCTCTGCATAGCAACTCCAAATGAATTACATCTATGCTGATCGGCAAGTCGATGTAACTCTGCAAGCTGGATTTTTGCTCGAATACCAGGCATCCATTGAGATCCTGCTGTCTCGCCATTAGTACCGGAGTTCCTGTCACTGGCGCGAACTGGACTGCAGGAACGAATATATTATCCATATTTCGAACTCGACCAAGATACGTGATCCAATAGAACTGCGTCTCACTTAGTATTTTTATTCTTACTTTTATTAAAATATAGTTTGTGCTACAATGTGAAAATAGTCAAGAGTTCTACTCTCAAATGTGAGGTTATAATCTTAACTTTTATGAAGTAGATTGAGAATGTTAGATCAATAAATGCAGCACCTTCAATGAATTTTGTAATTTTTGTAAAAAAGATAAACAATCGGACAAGAAGGCTAACCTGTAAGTCAATATTATTTTATTGTTAGTTATAATCCCTACTAAGTGGAACAGTCAGCCGAACAAGAAAATTTAGTTATATCAAATTCCCACTATAAACTTAGTCAAAACTTAGTTGGCTTTACTATATACTTATCTCAGTGATCGTTAAGCGAATGCGAGAGCTCGCCAATCGCATGATTTGTTGGCAGTTGCAATCTAGTATTTATATGGTTCTGATAAAGGTTTGGTACATGCTTTTGATAAAGGTTTAACATACTGCTGCAAGTAATCTTTATCCTTTGTTTGTTCCTATAAATATAATGTTGTCAAAATCGTTTATTCATAAACACGAACCCTTATACAAGAAAAAATACTAAGAAAATTACTTATTATTTGTATGACTTAAGGAGATTCTATCATCATATTGACTTCAAAATAAGAATATTTTTTATTGTAATTAAGTCACTATTAATGACATTTAGATCAATATACTATAAAACAAGGTATCCTCGTCTACCTAAAAATTTTGTTTTCTCAAAGAGGTAGCTTTGTGATAGAGAAAAAAAAGTTTTTCTGTCAGAAACATGTTTTGAGACATCAGGAATTAAAATACACTATTTTTAGAAAATGTCCGTATGGATGTGTGTGTATGTGTGTGCGTGCGTGCGTGCGAGTATGTGCATGTGCATGTATGTATGTGTGTGTGTGCGTATGTGTATGTATATGTATACACTCATATCTCGAGTATTCCACGGTAAAATTTATTGCTTCAGGGCTCATTTTTTTGTTTTTATAAGTGAAGGGGGCGTAATAATAATATTTTTAGTTTTTGGATTAGTTTTTCGATTTTTTGGTTTTAGTTTTTCGGATTTGTTGGTGAAAATGCAATCGAAAGAGCATAAAATTTCCAGTCTTTTACCACCCGAAAATTTCATAATAAGCCACTGTTACATGAGTTTTAGTAATATTTCAGGTGTTCCTGTTTCTAGATAATTCACGTCGAAGGGTAATTTTACATTCAAAAGTTGGATTTTATCACATTAAATGCTATACTTCGCATAATCTGGAAATGTAAAAATCACACATTCAGCAGTGGCAGCTTTAATTTCTGTTGAATTTTCAATTGAGTGCACTTACTTTAAAAGTATAAAGTGGTGGGATATGTAAAATTTACTCTTGCAATGCAAATGATATTGCTTAATTATTAACTTTTTATAAATTCAGTAATGTTTATTTTTACATGATTACGTTTAATTTTCCGTTGCAATATGACTTATTGCACATAGATTTTTTGCAGTGTTTGCATATATGCGTGTGCGTGTTCATGTGCGTGTGTATGTACGTGTGTGTAAGTGTATGGGTTTGTGTACGTGTAATAAATGCCGTACGCTGTAAAAAAGCAAATGTAAAAATCACGTGGCAATGTAAAATGACACAAATCGTGTAAAAAATATACATTACTGGTTATATGAAAAGTTATTAATTCAGTAATGTCATTTTCAATGCATAGTGTAATTGTACACAACCCGTATCTGTATGTTTTTTAAGAAAGGGCACTCAATTGATAATTCAGCAGAAAAATGTAAATTGCAACTGTTGCTTAGTGCTGGAAATAAAGCGATCCCTGCTGTATTAGTGATTTTTTACATTCCCAGGTTGTGTAAAAGTACAGCTTTCAGTGTAGTAGAATTCAACTTGACATGAATTATACTAGAAATTGGAAAACCTGGAAAATTTCTGAAACTCGTGCAAAAGTCGGTTAGTTGAGTATCTTTAGACTCAATTAATTAGGTTTACCAATAAATTAATTTTGAACTATAATATAAAAGAAAACGAGTGCTTACGAGCTCTAGATTCAATTATTTTAAATTACGTATTGTCAACGTAACCGCAAAATCTGAAGCTGGAAATTGGGAATGTGAAATTACACACAAGCATTGAAAATTATATTCACAAAAAAATATTTTTACGCTTTTATTTCTTACATCTCTTGTAATTGAAATGTTCGTTATATACCCTCACAAATAACTATTAAATATTATTTTTAATATAATTGTATTAATTATTAATTATGAATTATAAAGGTTTGTTTAAGGGGACAGATACATCTTTAAATTTTAAATTAATTGATAATACATTTTGAGGTAAAAATTAGTCACCATCATATATTACCTGATTTTTCTCGGTAAATTTGAATATTTTATCAAAATATAACTAAAGAAACTTTTTATACTTCTTATTAAGGTCGTTAGATCCCTTTGATTGGCTGTAATGAAAACCTCTATATTTCTTCCGCTACTGCAAGGCTTAGAGAACCAATGTGATCAAATTCAAGGTTTGATTAGGACAAAACATATGTAGTTATGATATGAGTGTGGGAATTTATAGAGGGAAGAGATATAGAGGTTTTCATTATAGCCAATCAAAGGGACCTAACGACCTTCAAAAAATTTTTAAAAAATTTTTTTATTATATTTTGATAAAATGTTTAAATTTACCGAAAAAAATCAGGTAATATATGACGAGTGACTTATTTTATCTTTAAAATTAGTTATCAATTAATTTAAAATTTAAAAATGTATCTGTCCCCTGAACAGAAATATAATTAACTGAGCCCAAAACAATATATGTTTAAAATTTTGAGGCTGAGGATTCAAAAGATCGGGGTTTATATGGCTAGGAAAGATGATATTTTTGATAACAAGAACAAAGGACCCATCTGTTGTCAGTTGTAGCGACTATCATAACTACACGTAGCTGAGATCTTTTTAAGGGGAGGTAACGTTAGTTATACAGTTTTTATTAAAATGGGATATAGTAACAGTTGATTTGACCGAAACAAGATTATATCTACTTAGAACTTCCTCTCTGTTCTCATCCAAAATGTAGAACGCCGTGATTGTTGCTTCACATTATTAAATCTGTCAAGAAAAATTCATAGATGGTATACAAATATTATTTATTATTTCTTATGATATAAATCGCAGGTCATATAAAGCTAGAATATTATATGGAAAAATAGACAAATTAATAATAATATTGTAAAAATATATCTGCAAAAATGACTGAAAAGTTATATTTTCACACAACTACAAATATTTCTCGAATCCGAGAAACAAATCCCCATTTTATATAAGAAGTCTAAACACATTTAAAATAGAAATTTCCCACATATAGCTATCAAAGTATGTTGAAAAATGATTCTAAAGGCTACGCTATAAAGCGCGCACATAGGTTGATGGGTTAATAAATAAGTAACTGAATACGCAGCCCCAAACCCCTTCTCGCTTTAAACTTTTGAAAGGGGTGAGGCGGTCAAACGTGTGAAACGCTTGGATGGTACATTTCATGCCGGGTGACGCTGACATTATGTTTCTTTGTGTCACGCTTAAATGCGGCTCGTGTTCCTTGCTCATTTTAACGAGCTTCGAATCGATGACTCGCCTACCCACTAGTTAAGATATTTATGAATCTAAAAGACATTTGAATTGCAGTAGGTTTTATACAGAGAAATAATATTTTTTTCGCTTAAGATGTTATCAATAAAAAGGTAGTAGTTACTTTTGTTCAATTAAAAATAACATGCACATCCAGAGCATTACAAATAACCTAAACATTTGTTTAGCTTGATAATAGTGTAAAAAGTTCATCATTTTACCTATACCTTGCAAATTAGTAAAAATAGCTTAAAGACTAACAATATAATAATAACATTTAAGCAAAAAACACACCGGAAAATTTATAAAACAGTCTTTGGTGTGCAATTAAATAACCGAATATTTTGAAATTTGAACCAGACAAGGCTTATATATATTCGAAGCACATAGTTTGCGGTTTTTCTCCAAAATACTTGTTTCATCTCGAGTAATTGTTTAAAATTAAGAAGTCAATAACACAGATCCTTACTATGCCGTTCGCATTTATAAAAACATTATCTAGTTCAATTGTAAATAGATTATGTTACTTTCTCCGGATGCATAAAACGGTTTTGAAAAGCTCCTCTTCACCTCCTCTAAACACGCAATCTAAAATAATGCAGATAACAAAACCTTAAATTACATTATCAATCCTAAAGGACCCCGCATACAAATCAACCTTCGCCACCCTTGCACACCTTACCACCCACCCAAGAACAAAAGAAAAAGTACCATACTCCACGAATTACACACGCATTACGTCTCGCTATCGCAATAAATCGCGCGCACGCGCCTGTCCTGAGAAACAGAACACTCTCTCTATCTCTCTCTTTCTCTCATCTGAAAAGCGAGAAGAAGAGTCGAGAGGAGCCGGTGATTGCGTGCTCGGCATAAAAATCCTCCTGTTATAGGTACCACGCGAGAATACATCTTCGTGACAGGAGGCGTGATGCTCGCAGTGTAACGCATCACGCTTTACGCACGAGCGCAGCGCGAGACGCACGCGGGGCTCGTCGTGAATGCACGCCCCCTTCTTTGCCATTTCAATGGACCAATCGAGAGAGTGACGGAGACACTGACAGTGCACGCGCATTGTGCAGCACGCGCTGCCGCCGTTGTCCCTGGCGTTGGGATGGAGCACTCGATACCCATGAGAGAATGCGTCGACGACCAGATATTCGCATTGGCACGCGTGCGCGTGCATGTTATGAGTGCGGTGTCTTCTTTTTTTTGTGTGAAAATTGATTCTTTTTGTAGTTGTTTCATTATTTGTTGGAGTGCGTTAATGTGTGTACTCGAGGAATGAGGTGAACGATATCGTACTGTTACGAGTGAGTTTTCAGTGGATTCATACTCTATTCGTAGAGTGAGTGAACTAGCGAAGCAGCTTAACTTCTCTTTGGTACGAGCAGAGTACTGCATAAATTTATTGATGTATTAATTTAAAAAAATCTATATTTATGAGCTCTTAAATGTAAGAATATTCATTCAAAATGTACGATACGCCACGGAAATAATTTCTATTGTCTTTTTTAAGCCTCACACGTTTTAGAAATGTGAAACAGCAACTATAGTAAACAAATCACTCTAATTATAACCCACTCATTCTATACAGTAAAGTTCTACTCTATCGACCTGATTTAGAGTGTGATGTTAAACGATATGTGAGTTTAGTATTGTTAGGCCTGTATAAGCGCTACAATTACTTGATAAAATTACACTTATATTTAATTTGTTTATTGTTTTTAAAATATCAAGTCCGAAACCCAGTACTGTATAAAATGTTTGTATTTTTGCTTTCTAAACGAGAAAGCATTAATTGTTTTGATATTGATCAAATCAATTTAGATCATGGAATTATATGATATGAGGTAGGTGCAGGTAATGTGGCCACCTATACGTGATCTCGCTGTATTCGTTATTCTGGGGCGCCGTAACCCCTACAGATTGTATAAGATAGTGCCAAGTTTACGCACGTAAGCATGAAAACTCTGGTTTCTTAGCAGTGCATGCATATATGAACCAGTCTCTAGAAAAACAACTTAAGTGCTTTTACGTTGTTCCAGCAAACAAGTGTTCAAAAATCGTAAAATAACTTTATCGGTTGGTAAAGTGGCTATGCGAATGCATTGCAAGGCAAAAGGCAATCGAAGCCGATAAAAACGGCGGTTGTTTCTTCAAAGTTCCTAGGCCTACTAATCCCAAAATACTGACACCAAGGCATACGCTACGGAACCATGCATTTAAATAACACAGTAAAAATAAAACAGATCTTTCAATCAGGTTAAAAAGATCTTATCGTTAGTCTACAAATGAAACCGTACGAGATACAGTTAAGATGTTCTAAAGACATTCAAAACTGATACATTTTTATCAAGATCTTTTTAAAATCTTTTATACATCTTTTGTGAAAATTTTGCTTAAAGAAGCTCATTAAATTGAGACCTTGTATAGATCATTTTAAGATCTTCCTTTCGAGGCAAACAAGATATTAAACATATCTACACAAGAACTCAATTTAATGAATTTTTTAAGCAAATTTTTCACAAAAGATGTATAAAAGATCAAGAAGATTTTAATAAAAATATATCAGTTTTGAATGTCTTCAAAATATCTTAACTATGTCTCGTACGGTTCCATTTTTGAGACATATGAAAAGATCTTTTTAACGTGAATGAAAGATCTTTTTTATTTTTACGCGGACATAAAGGAAGTCTCTGCTAGGCTAGACTTAACCTTTGTTGAAGCACTTACTATACGACTTTACCATAAGAACTAATAGGTGGTCACTTTACCAACACCGTTGGTAGGTGGCCAATTTGTAAATTCTTAAAACTTCAGTAATTAAAATTCAGAGAATAAATTTGTTTTCAAAAAAACTCATGAGTTATTAGATTTAAGGGTGAAATAACATGTCTCAATAGTTTCCGAAGCCCCAAAATCCGATATACATCTACTGAGAATCGAAATTTCCTTAAGGTGGCCACATTACCTGCACCCCCTTTACAGAGATAAAATCTGCATTTAAGTTTATCTATAACACAAATCTAGATGAAAGAATACATTTATATACAAAATAAAGGTTAGTGAATAATTTAAATCTGAAAACTACAAAATTTATATATACATAAATATTTACATTCAACAGTATCTAAATAATGTATTATCTAAATTAATTTTATATATTATTATTATAAGAAACCATTATATAACAAAGATTAAAAAAATTATTTTTTCAATTTTAATTATTATCTAAATAGCACGATATTTAAATGGAGGTGTATCTAGATTAAAGGAAGATAACTTTATTAATAAAAAAAGTAATATAGATACGTTTATATCTAGATGTATAGTGATTTGTATGTTATAAACTTTTTTAGTCCTTAGTGTGTAATCGAGATAAAATTAATAATAATTTTTACATATCCTTTTTCAAAGAATTACCTGCCTATGATTGATGATAATACAACCATCACCATAATTCCTCCGTAATATTAACTCTTAACAATCGCAATGACGAATAAAACGAAAGCCCTAAAACTTTCTATAAAAGAAATTTTCTCACCGTTGCCCTCAATAACTAACCCATCTAAATCGACACACCCTCTCTAAAATCCCGGAAAAATCCTCGACCAGCCTCCTCCTACACACAAAAGACCGTCATAATCATTTCGTCAAAATTTTAAAAATCAATCATCCAACTCAATCACATATATGGGCGTCGTTGACCGGCCACTTTCTCACAGGTCTTTTAAACCCTTACACCCATACCTTGTAAAATCATTCATTCCTCAAAAAGAAAAAAAAAATCCCGTCCTACCCCTTTCGCCTTATATCGAGAATTCAGACGCATCCATCATCTCTATATGGGCCCGATCGGCACGCGCCGTCGTACAGGACCCGCGCGCCGGCGCTTTAAACTCTCTCTCTCTCGCGACCGCCCCCTTTTTTAAAACTCGAGCCTCGTGTATACGAGATTTTACGAGCTGCAGCATGCGCGACATCGATCCCCCTGCAGCAGTGGTAGTTCGCATTGTTAAGGCGCGCGCGCGCGGACTATATAGTCTCTTTTACTGCGCAGCAACCCCTTTGCTTTTTCTCTCTCTCTGGCTATTCGGGGTTTTATAGTCTCGTGCGAGAGCGTTCTAGTGCTCGTTTTCTTGCCCTTTGTTTTTCCGTTATTGAGGCTCCTTTGCTGCGAGGGTTTTCTATTCATGGGTGGGGAATGGGCGAGTATTTTAATTGACTGAATTAGAGGGCGATCAAAAGTTTTGTTTGTTAATTAATGGACGAGGATAGTGTTGGATGAATGTAATTTGAATGACACCTTATGGTATGAAATATGGTTGGACATCAGTGTTGTTATCAAAGAGCGCGATAGTGATCTGCCGGCAAAGTATATTTCTTGTATTTATGCACTATTTTTTATTTCGATAAGTCTGCAGGCGTATTTCTCCAGCACTTTACTTTCGGCATTTTACTTCTTTATTACATTAGACATAACAACTCCCTATATTCATTTTGTACTTTCATTATTTATTTTCTTTATTTTATTTATTGGACGAACTAAACAACATTTAGCATAGAAGAGTAAAAGTTTCTTATTCTCTGATATGCAGTAAAATATTACTAGTAGATTTTATTTAGACTACTTTATATTTCACTATCAAATACCTAAATATAACTATAGCGCATTGAGTACTTACGAGGGTACTTCACTCGCTCCAGCCGAACAAAACATGGACGGACCGCAACTTCCGGCTCCTGCAACTTCTTCATCGGCACCTCGTAGCGTTTTTCTGCAAATAATTGTAAGATGGCCAACGCATTCATGGATATCCGTTAAGCTTAACGGGCGCCGTTCAACTTACCAAAAACAATCGATCTCTCTTCCATCAACTGTCGAATAAAATCATTGTCAACAATCTTGTTCTGTACATCTAGGTCCTCTAGATCACAAAAAAGGTCCAGTACTTCACCACCATTATTCTGCACTTCAAGACCTGTGTCCTGTGCTGCAACACCTGAGTCCTATACTGCAGCATCCATGACTTGTACTGCAATACCGACGTCATATACTTGCAACATGTCCTCATCAAGAAAGCTCAAGTCGGGAATATTCAGATCCATCTCTACTCCTATTTGTAGTTCCTAAAAAAACAAAAGAAATAAATTCTAAATGAAAGGTTATAATTTGATATTGAGTATATACATTGTTCAGTTGTCATGACAAATGCGTCAATTTCAATAATGAGAATGCAAGGAGATGCCCTGTGCCATATCAACCACGGAAAGAATTTTACCTCATGGCTCTTTAAAACAATTGCTAGATATATCAATTAAAAGGAAATTACGTGTACTTTATGAAAACACATATATTTTCAAGATATTTAACGTATAAAAGTAAAAGATAGTTTTTGGAGTCCTCATAGAGGAAGCTTTGGGATGGTGAAAGAAAAAAAGTTTTGCTAAAATCATGTTTGAAACATGTTTTGAGAAATTGTGTGAGTATATCAGTTTCTTTTGTACTAATATAAGCTACCTTCGTAATCTTTTTAGTTACGATGCATGTAGTCTAACCCATTATTATAGGTGATAAATAAGGTAAAGGGCCATATTATGAGACACTTTTCGAATAGGCATTAAATATTTTCAATTATTTCAAGTGAATTAAAGATTAAAATAGGTATTTTTTTGCATTATATATATATTTAATGTCTTCTAAAGTAAACAAATTTTTTTCATAGCAATCTGTAGCTATAAAAGTAATAAATTAACTTAAAAAGAGAGGGACCATCATGACCGTATTTATGAGACAGTGTTCAGCAGTATGTCCGGGTGTCTCATAGGATATGTCCCAGTTTATGGAACATATAAATAAAATAGCAAGACCATGATTATTTGAATTTTTTTATTATTTTATCATTTTTTTATAAATTATAAATAAACATTTATTCATAAGAACAAAGTTTACAAGAACAATGTTAAAAATTTAAATAAATAATCAATAAAATCAACTCTTACAATTAAGAACTTGAATAACTTTGCTGAATTACTTTTCTTGCTTAATTTTTTTCTGTAGATCTTTCATTTTCTCTGTCAGTCGTTTCTTTTCTTCTGCTATTAATTTTTTCTCTTCTTGTAATTTCTTCTTTTTCTCTAACTTTTCTTGTTTTATTTTTTGTTTATTTTCTTTCTCCAAGTGATGTTGCAGCCACTGATCAGATGTTCCAGCCGAAGGCAGCTTTGGTTTACCCGTAGCTTCGAGTTTCACTCTTTTCCTTTTTGGCAGATATTTCATTGGCAAAGTAAACGCTTTGTTAAAATTGTCTTGCGAACTAGCATCAGGTTCTGAAAAATATAATATATGAAGTTATTAATGTTAATATTATACAGCGTACTATTTTAATTTTAGTTTACTAACCAGCATTAGCAGTCACAGAATTGTTCTCCTTTTCAATAAAAGAATTATCAATTCTTTCAGCAAATGGAATATCAATCTTATCAGTACACTGCGTATTCACTACGATTGCATCAGTACTGGCAGCAGTAAGTACAGATACAGAATCAAAACCATTATTCTCACCGATACTTGAATGTATTTCTTGAACATGTGACTCTGAAAAAAATACATTTATAATTTCTTTTTTTCAATGGTGTGAAATAAATATTTTTAAAATTATGTATACAAACCTATTTGATTACTTTGATCAAATGTATTTGAATCACATGCTGTTTCATTACTATTTTTAGAGTAAAGATCTTCAGGACTTTGTGATAATATTTGACTATCGTCTAACGCAGTACCAACTAATTCTGACGAGTCCAAAGTTCTATTTATTAATGGACTATTTTGATTTGTACATGACTGTGGTAATAAGGCAATTTCTTGGGGATTATTTTCAGATATGTATACTATTTCAAGAATTGGCTCATTCCCTAATACTGGCTCATTGTTCAGACTAGGATATTCTTTTAGTTCATCAATATTAAAAGGTATAATCAAATCTTTTTCATACAAAGTATTCGTGTTATTGAATTGAGTATCTTTATTTAAAATAGAAGGTTGATTATTACTCAAATCTTCTGTAACTTGTTCTTGTGATGTTACTTTAACTTTATGATTAATTAAAAGTTCAACTTTCTTAATAATTGGTTTAGCTTTCACAATATTACCTGCATATAAAATTATAAAAATTATACTACATGATTTTAAAAAAATAGCAATATTAAGATATTAAAATAAAGACGATCGTAAAAATAATTTATTCAAGTTGTAAAAAAAAATTGTATATGTGTAAAAATGAATTGTACATATGTAAAAAATTAATGTAAAATGTAATTGTAGGTGTATATAAAAAGTAATTAAAAGTAAACTTTATCAATTTCTATACCAGTAGATATTCCACTGATCTGAAGCCAGTATTCAAATAAACCTTTCTTCTCCATATCGCCAGTCCATGATCCAGTCGATGAAGCATTTTTAAATTCAAGAATTAGATCAGCTGGTAAATTCTTTTCAAAACATTGTAAATGTTTTTGTTTATCTTCAGTCGAATCATCTGCATTTCCTTGCTGTTTTACTGGTGACTTACTTGCCTTTTTTTTGTTCAAAACATCATAATCTACAGCAGCAGGGTCGAATGGGTATAGTCCCGATGCTTTGAAACCACTAACAACGACATTTTTCTCTTCTTTCATACTGTCCAGAGCAAATTTTAAAACTATAGGAAATTCTTCTCTCTTCAAGCACATAACATTCTGTTTATTCTTCCACTTTGGAACAGCCTTTCTCCATGTTACCTTGAAAGGGTGAAAAAATGATATGTCGAGAGGTTGCATAATATGCGTAGAATTAGGTAAAAGTCCAATTAATTCAATTCCCTTCTCTCGACAAAATGTGACTAAGGGTACAGTTATGTGCGATGAGTGATTATCCAAATATATAATAATTGGTAACTCAATTTTTTCACTAAGTAGCCATGGGTAAAATACATTCGTTAAATATTCATAAAATGACTCTGCAGTCATCCAGCCATTTTCTGAAAGACCGATGCCCCAGCCTCGTGGACAATTCTTAACGATCTTCTGTGGTACTTCTTCCTTGTATGCGAACATTAACATAGGAGGAGCACGTGTTCCACTAGCATTGTACATAAATAAAGCGGTTAAGCTTTCTTTTTCAGAATCTACTACTTTGTACACAGAGCGAGATCCTTTTTCTGATAAAATTCTTTCTGATTGGGGACATAAAACAATATTGGTTTCATCGCAGTTAAAAATTCTTGTAGGAGAAATATTAAGTAGATTTTTTTCTTTCAAATACTTTTCTTGTTCTTGAAACCATTCCTTTAGATCTTCTCTACTAACAGCTGCTCTGCTTGTAGTCAAATGTTGTGGTTTTCTGATGGACAACTGTGGGTGTCGTTTTCTAAAGCCTTCGTACCAATGCCGACTTGGACGACTGTCTATAAAGGGAGTCTCTTTTTTCATGTATTGTACGTACTTCTGTACCGAGTCTAACAATTCAGTTTTCGTAACTGGCCAGCCATGTTCAGCTCTATACAATATCCAATTTACAATATTTTGCTCTTCAACCTCTGAGAAAACTGTATCGGGTCCTCTTTTTTGCTTCTCTACATCAGGGTTATTTTTCTTTCTGGCGAGTGTGGCTATAGGAACTCCGTAAGCAGCAGCAGCTTTTCTTAATGAAATTCCTGTTTTCAATGCTTCAAGAGCATGAGCCACGTCATCAGAAGAGTAATTCAGTCTTTTGCATTTCTTCTTTTTGGAAACCGTTTTGGAGTTACCTACTAAAACTACAGACTTTCTTGAGACCTTGGAGTTAGTTGGTTTAGTCGCACTAGTCACACATTTCACTTTATTTTTCTTTTTCAATTTATCTGCTTTAATTTTCTTTTTAGTACTCCCCATGTCTATGTAATTAAAAATCTTCTCTGAAATAAATATTTTATTAAGTTATTTTAGTTCAAACTATTAATTATTTTAAATACTGAAAAATTTATAGGTTAGTTTTCTAATTGAAAGTAAATTAAAAAATTTAAGTACTTACCTATAGGAAGATTTGATGTGATATGCTTAATTGTAATAATTATTTTGCAATAGTTGTTATTTTGAAAGTAATGCACTACATTCTTAAATAAATAAACCAGATAAGTTAATCACTAATTGCTGTCTCATGCAGGGGTACTCGATGGAAAAGGAGATGTCCGTGAAACATGGAACACGGGATTTATCGTTTCATAAATCCGGACATTTTAAAAATTATTGTACGTGATGTGAAACAGTTAAATTAAAAAAAAATATTTAATTAAAATTTAAAAAATTCATGTGCAATGACAAAATTTAACTCATAAGCTTTTAATTAAGCTATTTCAAATCTCTGTACATCATTTAAATTTACCAATAATCTTAATGCGATTCTAACCAAGCATAGTTGCTGTTTCACTCTGGATGATAGCTATTCTCAAATGCACTCAGGCATGAACACTGAATTTAATTTTTTAAATAAAATATTTTGAAGCATCATTAATATACATTTACTTATACGATTAAATAACTATAAATATTCATAAATATAATTTATTTATCAGAATGTAAGTTAAAAATTATTTTTAAATAGGTTTTTGTAATACTGTCTCATAAAATGGGACACTGTCTCATAATATGGCCCTTTACCTTAGGCATTTTAATCATATTTTAGCATAATTTGACTGTTATTTATATTCTTAGCAAGAAATATAGCATGATTATCATTCTGGGAGATATGCAGGTACTTTTGTACTAAAAAAGGCATCTCCACGAATTTTTTGGTGTTGATCCGAATGATCGAACCCATTATTAATTGTGCTAAATAGACATTTTAATCATATTTTAGCATAATTTGACTGTTACTATTAATTTTAGCAAGAAATACAGCTCGATTATTATTCTGGGACTTGTACAGGTACTTTTGTACTAAAAAAAGGCATCTCCTTGAATTTTTTGGTAGTCGACCGAGTAATCGAACTCTCTTTTTTTCAATTTCTGGGTAAACTAAGACGGGTCATATGAATTTAAAAATATTTTTTTGAAAAATTCAGTAAATTTTCATAAAGCAAGTACAGATTCACTTTTTGCATAAAATGCACTCCAATTAAGCTAAAAATCATTCAAATCAGCTCTAAAATGCAAAAAATGCTAAAATTACCGTCTTTGACCTTCTGTAACTCGAACATACTTGGTCAAAAAGCTCTGAAAAATTCACAGACACTTATAAGAACCCTATATACATGTTAAAACTAGTTAGAGAAAAAATTTTTTTTGTCTTTGATTTCACAGATATATATATATATATATATATATACTGGCCCACAGCGGTAGCTCTTCAAGGAACATTTGCATCAAGACAGTTGGTTTCAATTTTTTCGATGATGTAGGTTCGATTTAGGTAGATTGAACGCATTTATCAGCTAGGGTGTGTCGACCTTCATGGATTAGGTGTAGGTGTTAGCTATCGATCCTCCAATTGAGCCATGAGCTAAAATTCTTTCCGTGGTTGATAGGACGCAGGGCTTCACATTACATTCCCCTTATTAAAATTGACGTATCTGTCATGACAACTGAACAATGTATATACTCAATATCAAATTATAACCTTTCATTTAGACTTTATTTCTTTTGTTTGTTTATGAACTACAAATAGGAGTAAAGATGGATCTGAATATAGCTGACTTGAGCTTTCTTGATGAGGAGGACATGTTGCAAGTACATAACGTCGGTGTTGCAGTACAAGTCATGGATGCTGCAGTAGATGACTTAGGTGTTGCAGCACAAGACACAGATCTTGAAGTGCAGAAGAAAGGTGGTGAAGTACTGAACCTTTTTTGTGATCTAGAGGAGCTAGATGTACAGGACATAGGTGCAGTGCAGGAGATAGTAGACAACGATTTTATTCGATAGTTGATGATGGAATCGATTTTTGTTGGTAAGTAGAACAACGCCTGTTAAGGGTAACGGATTTCCATGAATGCGTTGGCCCTCTTACGACTTTTTGTAGAAAATCGCTCCGAGGTGCAGGTGGAGCAAGTACATGAGCCGGAAGCAGCGGTCCGTCCATGTTTCGTTCGGTTGGAGCGAGTGGAGTACCCTCGTAAGTACTCAAGTACCGTGTAATAGAGCGATTATTGGTAACATTTTATATCGTTTCTAGCGGTCCAGGAGCCGCCGCCACGACGCAAAAGCCTAGCCAACACCGGACGCCGTAAGTACTTAAGCGCGTATGATCCCGTTATTAGTCAAATATCGCTGACGACGAATCGCATTATTTTTAGATTATGTATGACAATCAATCGGCACGACGTGTAGCTTGAAGGATGGGCGATTTGTGTAGACAGCAGAAATGATGGCGAATTTATTAATAGGAGTCGTCAACACGAATGATTTGGAGGGACTCGACCGCTTTGACCCATTGACCCACACATACACATACACGCCCACATACATCACACACACACTCACACACATACATCCATATTGACTTTCTAAAAATAGTGTATTTTGACTTCTAATGTCTCAAAACATGTCTCTAACATTATTTTAAAGAAACTTTCTTTTTATTATCACAAGACTTTCTCTTTGAGGAAGAAAAAATTTTCATCGTCAGAAAGTTTGCTCTTTAAGATAGCAATAGAATAGTGTCTTTCACTTCTACATAACAGAGCAATAAGAATGTTATTCTAAAGGCGAAATAGCGTAATAAAGGAAATAAAGACGGCGTGGCAGTAGCAAAAGAAATCCAAGAACAGCAGCTATTGTTAATGCAACAGAAAAATTTCGCTATCTGCGTCACTCGTATGTGTGTGGGTGTATTTTAAATTTTAACAGTGACGTGATAGATATAACCAAGATGCAATTAAATTTGTATTCGACGAACTTTACTGATATTTATACATAACGTAATGTGATGTTATTCTAAAGAATGTAGTATGATGAACTTTATGCGATTTTAATATAATTATATACAACAATGTAAATTTATGTACATATATATTTTTATATTTATACAAATAAAGATACATCTATCTATCGTTGCTGGAAGATCGTGTGACTAGCATTAGAATAATCAGCAGCATTCTTTGGCTACTCTCACGAGAACAAGAAATTTGCAATGAAGCCGTTGGTGGCGCGTTTTGAGAAGAAGCTTAAATTCCAGCCAGCACTTAACACCCCTGCGCAGAGAGCCGAGTACAATCTCTCAAATTGAAGCTAAATAGTATAGCTATTATTTAGAAAATGTTACGAATTTGCAGAAAATATTGTTGCAGCCTTACATTCGATCTAGTCCATATACACGAAAATAAACTTCTGCGCAGGAGGGTTAAGCAGGCTCTGAGTGGATTTATTGTATTTAAATACAATTTTCATCTAAAATTTTTCGTTAAAAATAAAATGGTTACTGTTGTACGGATATAATTTAATAGGTTAAGTAACTTTTAGGCTAATAATAAACAACCATTATGAATATATTTTGCATAAAATTTAACATTGCGTAAATCATATTTTCTTAAGTAATAAAATTATTTTAAACATTTCGTGATAAAAACCGTAAATGTCGTCTTTTTCTAAATTTGAACTTTGTTAACTTACTTATTCAATATATATATATATATGGGTGGTTCTCTGACAAATCGTGCGCGAAAAAAATGGATTTTCCAAAAATATTTTTTTTATGTTCCTATAGTATGTATGAGTATGCCTGAATTTTTTCAGATTTTTTCCATCATTATTTTCCGAGTTACAGAGCATTAAAAATACTTGCAAAATCATATATATATGTTATAACTATCTTATATGCCAATTAAACCTTAAAATGCTGATTCTGAGAGTTCGATCAAAGCCTCGACCACCAAAAAATTCATGGAGATACCTTTTTATAGTGCAAAAGTCCCAGTATAGGTCCCAGAATGGAGGGGAGCCTGTATCTTAGTCTAAAAATTAAGATAAAATTAATTTTCTAAAATTAATTTTCTAAAATTAATTAATTATTATTAATTAATACTTTGCAAGTATTGGATGATTATCTTAATTTTTAGACTAAGATACAGGCTCCCCTCCATTCTGGGACCTATACTGGGACTTTTGCACTATAAAAAGGTATCTCCATGAATTTTTTGGTGGTCGAGGCTTTGATCGAACTCTCAGAATCAGCATTTTAAGGTTTAATTGGCATATAAGATAGTTATAACATATATATATGATTTTGCAAGTATTTTTAATGCAAACTACAGAAAATTTTACAAAAAAAAGTATGTATACGTTTTTTGTTAAAAATGCTTCCCTGAGGAGTTATAAATTAATTTGTATGGCCAAAAAATGCAAAAAATGCTTAGATGGCCAAGTTTGACCCTCTGCAACTCGGAAAATAATGATGGAAAAAATTTTTGGGATACTCATACATACTATAGGAACATAAAAAAAATATTTTTGGAAAATCCATTTTTTTTCGCGCACGATTTATCAGAGAACTACCCATATATTGTTATATAATTCATTAAATTATAGATTTCATATACTCATGTGATTTGAAGAATATTTTCATAGCTGGCTCATACTTCTTTATATATTTTGCAATATAAATATCTGGATATTATTTAAATCTTTAAATATCAGGAAATCCTATTATGGTCATCATTTCTTTAGGGCACTTATTTTCATTGCTCATGCGTCTCATGTTTTCTATTTCATGTATTGAAAATTTCCGATTTTCAGAAAGGGTATCTTCGTATTCATTAGTGGAAGAACCATAAATTATCCGGTACAGTAGGTATATATAAACAAATGACAAAAATTAAAGTTTTCGATCCGTAAATATTGTAAATGAATCTGAAGTATATATTTCCAAACATCCCTTTTTTCGAATTTTATGCATTTCTATCTCAGATATTTTAATTACTACACAGTAGTGTTTCCCCTTTATGCTGAGACCTTTTTACTGCTTAAAAGCGATATTCTTTTATAATTTATCTTAAAATAGTCTAAAAGTATTTTGTATGCTAAAGGCCCGTTTATAGTGGAACATCAGCTGTAGACTGAACCGGCACAATTGACATTGTAACTAAGTGACTAACCTTTAATTTATAACCATAAATAAACAGATAATTAAGTTTTTATATTTGCCAAAAACAGTATTGATTTTTTAATTGCAGAATTGATTTTAGCAGCACTACATATCTACCTACAACTACCTACAGCTGGAGCATCACTATAAACGGACCCTAAAATATCTCTATAAATGGAATAAAAATAAGCTGGATAAATTAATTATAAAATGCCATAAATATAAAATGAAACCTAAAAATAATACTTATTTTCATAAAAAATATAATTATTTAAAACACGAATATATAGTGTACTTTAGTGCAGATCCTGATGCAGAGATTTTAGAATAGTCTGAATTTTTATATTTTGGTATTAATAGACAGGTAAACAACGAAAATAACCAATTTGCTGTTTGAACCTTATTTAGATTAATAGATTAATTATTTGAAAAAAATAACAGCTTAAATTAATATATAGGAACATTATTTTCACATTGGAATAATTATAAATAAGTCACAGGGAGCTACGTGTCATCGAATGGGTACCAATATTTTCTGTAATGGTTATTTAATAAGCGTGACTTCATTACCTATTTGACAATAGAAAATTAATTGTGCAGAGTTTTGACAAAAATTTATCCTGAGAAATGTAACTCAAAATATTAAACATTTATCACTTCTTACTTTTAACTTAGACCCCAAAAATCTGTTTTTATACACTCGTAAAATTTTTGCAGGGTCTAACTCCAAATTTTGGAAATTCATAAACTTCATCACGGAATACAGAACTCTGACGACACCACTGAATCTCAACCTACTTTCGTCGATTCCACATATTCCAATACACATCCTAAATAAAATACAAAAATTTATCCTCGTCCAATAAGAAAAAAGGTCAAATCAACGTTTTCAAAAAATAACCTGAAAATAAATTTGAAACCCGCACCTCACCTGCAAAACTCCTAAAACAAATCATCGCTACACATCTCTGTCTCGCACACCTTCCTCTCCTCCTCCTCCTCCTCCTCCTCCTCTCGCGACGGCCATGCTCACACTCATAATGGCGATACGCGCTACCTCGCGCGCTACCGTACACTCGTACTCCTTTTCTCTCTCCCACACGCGAGAAAAAAGAAGAACGATGAAGAATCGCCGCGCAGCGCACGGCTTTACGAGGCTCTGCCCCCGCGCGAGACGTGCCGCATTATGCGCCGAAGGTATACACACATCCTACCTCCTCCTGCACTCGCTCCTCCTGAACAAAACGAGCCGAGGGCCGGAGAACCTACGCAGAAGCAAAGAAAAAAAAGGACGGACACAGAAGAGAAGGAGTACTCCCATACGAGAGCCGCAGAAACGAGCGAATTTGCATAAGGCTCGACTTACGGTCTCTCTCTCTCTCTCTCTTATGCATGCAACGGCATTCGTCGTAATAGCTGCGAGGAGAGTGGCACTTCTGCGAAAAGGCTGCAGCAGCGGAGAGAGGATAAAAAGAGCGAGGAGAAGTAAGGATCTTGAGATTGTGCGGGAACTCTGGCTGCTGAGGATGTTTCACCTGCGGCTAGTTTGGCCCGATATGGAGCGTTAGTTGCTCGAGCGTTGTTGATATGATAATGCGTGTGCTCTATACAGATGGAGACGAGTTTTTTACTAGCAAGGACGAGTGAGCAACGTCTGTCCTCGGAATTATAACTCTATATAAATCATATCGTCAGAAGTGTTGATTCATTTCAGCATTACGATCACATAAGCTATGAGATAAGTTTTTTAATTGTTAGATACATCGAGAAGGAATAATTTTACATTACAAATGTATGGAGGGATTCGGTTTATCCTCAGATTAACATTGATCGACAAAATTAGATAAACATGCATGATAAGTAAGATCACTTACATTTAATAGATTATTGGGTCAGAGAAGATGACCCCTTGCATTTTTGTGACTTTTTCTGTGTGCTTTGTGTGTGCCTCGAAGAGCGAGGTTTCCGGACGCAGATCTGGATTGTCTCGATTTCTCCAGAGGCGAATCATGAGTAAATGTAGAGTTCCTACGTGAAACGATAAAGAAATAAAAGTATTTTTTCTTGAACGATAACGTGCAGGATAAGAACATACAGACTTTTTCTTATATAATTAACCGCGAGGTAAACGTGCACCAGGATGAATTTACACAGTAAATCAAATCATTTTTTCCGAGAAGTCAGAATAACCCACGTTTACGGGCTTTTTCACGATGATCTTTATCAGAAAATTTTCAGTGTTATATTTGTTTTGTTATTAATGCCTTAAATAAGATTTTAATTTAACAGAATCTTTATATTTCTATCAGTGCACCTGTGCTAATGTAAGGTACTTTTGCGCAAGCAAGTCTCGCAGCCTTGAGCCAACAACACAAGTCGCGAGCTAATTAGCACAGTCGCATTGTGCTCTCACGTTAAAATGCGACATAGATATCCGTTAAGGTTTGTCGTGCACGAAAAGAATTGACGTTGTGTCGCTAAAATTCGTAAAGCACCTTCATGTAGTTATTCTTAAACCTATCGATTAAGAAATATAGAGTGTAGTGTATTGAGAAATAGCCAAATAAGCCATATTAAAGTTTGCGATTGATATTTTTGATACAGTGTGTAATTTATGTGTACATTCGTGCTCTTTGCATTGCCATTTATTTTATATAAAAAGAACGATTCACTTGCACAATTTCACGTTAATTTTCAAGATGATCTGCCTTCCAAAACTACAGCAGTTCAGAATATTTATCGGAAAAAGAACATATAAATATTCAATATATTCCCAACGAGCAACGAAGTCATACAGTAATCGAACAATAATTTTCAAATGATTTATCACGTCTTCTAGCTAGAGTTTCACGAGTAAAATCGAGAATTCAAAGCAAATATGATTTACGATCCATTGATCGCGCGCGTTACATATACATTTACACGAGCATCCCACCGCGCAGATAAATGCAAACGCAAACTCTTATTGCCTAATAACAGTATTTCTCCCCGACGTGACAATTCCATTTTTCTTTCCTACAAACGGACTACAACCGCGGAGCACCGCTCGCCATTATCTCCACAACGCCACCAGCGCAGATCGCTAAGGTATAACCCATGGAAGAATTTACTCTCGGCAGAATACTGTTCGAGTATTAGTTGCTGGCACTACCAGTACTTGCAAATGTTAGAGGTCCAGCACTGAGATATAACGGGGATGATAAGAACGGGAC
This sequence comes from Gastracanthus pulcherrimus, assembly GCA_949152435.1. Classification (NCBI taxonomy): domain Eukaryota; kingdom Metazoa; phylum Arthropoda; class Insecta; order Hymenoptera; family Pteromalidae; genus Gastracanthus; species Gastracanthus pulcherrimus. The sequence goes on along the minus strand of OX424575.1, from coordinate 4,348,868 downwards.
AGTACAACACTTTTCTTCTTGATATATTCAAAATTGTACAAGAAATATACATTTTTAGGCACACGCGAGACACTTCACTCAAAGTTTAGTGTAATAATCATAAATACAGATTACTATTGCGCGGCTGAAAATTTCACGTAAGCTTAGTAATCATACATTAAATTAAGATTTTATTAAAAACTAGCCTAAAAAGTAGGTTAAGTTACGCTTGACGATTTCGAAATGTTTTGTTTTCTTTCAATATCGGCAAAAAGTATTGCACCGACTCTGAGACGTTTTCGGGCCAACGTCGATTCTTTTTACTAGCCCATTCTTATCAAACGATATAATCCCTTTATCGGTTCAGTGCCGAAAAATAATATACTGGCATACAATATTCAGCCAGAATCGGCCCGAACTATCGCTGCTGGCAAATTCTTTCATGGGAATCTCCGGCTCGAAAACGACGAGAGTTCACGAGAAACATCATGTCCCAGGCCTAAGAACACACACTGCGCAAAGAAGCTGGGAAATAGCTAACGGCGCCGACGGATTTATTAGCTGCGAATGTCTTAATCCACCGCGCCGAGTTCGTCTCGCACAACCGTCTTTTTCTCCGAGAGCTCAGCGCAGCTTTTTGATTCTCGGGTTACCCATACGTGTACACGTGCCTCCGCCTTATTTCTCCCTCCTTCGTCTTATATAGCTCACTTCCTTTGTTTCGTCTTGTTTCAATTGCCGCGCTCTGCGCGGCCAGAGAGCGAGAAAAAAATCAAGATAAGCCCGGCTTTTATTCTAATACGAACGCGTGCATGCACGAACTGCTGGCTCGCATGATAAATCGGGCGCATTTGCTCTTATTATTCATGATACCAGTACGCGAGAGAGACTTGACTGCCGGCGCTGGCTGCAGCTTGGCCTTTCTCTATATATCTATCTCTCTCTCTCTCTTGTAGAACGAGAGCGAGCGAGTTCCGCGCAAGCTGCTCGCCCGATATCATCGCCAATTTAACGGAAAAAATGGCTGCACGCGTGTAGAAGTACACACACATACACGTGGCTACTACCGCTGAAAGATTTATGCCCTCGCGCAGCCATTTCCAAAAGGGTATTAGATGTCTTCGAGCGCGGGCCCCGATAAAGACGTCTTTTGTTTATTTATGCGCGACCCGACGCGCTTGCCGCGAGAGACTGCCGTGATTTACCGTGCTACTCGACTTGCCGGTATTGCGAGGAGTGAAAAGTTATTTAGGTGCTTTTTCAGGCTGATCGTGGCTTTATCGGGGCGATGATTGCTTTGACAAAAATTAGGAGGGAGGTGTGGTAGACGTGTAATGTTGCAGCGATGTTGACGCGTTGGTTTAGTGGGAAAATTGATATTGCAGGAATCGTTAGCTGGAAAGTGTGTTTCGTAACTGGAACATTTGTTGACTATATGATATTGGTAAGAAACTAGCGCTAGTGAATTTGAAACATACTCTCTTAATTTGAAATAGTGAACTTTTCACTATTTTAGCTAGTGAAAATAATTCCACTGGCGAAACAGTGAAATTTTCACTATTTTAGAGTGTAAACTGTATTTACTAGAACAATACTGATTTTTCACTAGTTTAGTACTTAATATATATGTAGAAAAATCGGTAAAGTAGGGATTGAGTTGGTATTTCATAACCTAATTTCAGTTGACATTATTTTTATTTTGTAGTAACAAAATAATTAATTAATGAACGAATAAAAATGGTGCAAATAATCTCTTAATTATGATTCTAATCCATATTTCCTTTGTAAGAAATTGACAAATGCCTAAAACTATTCATTTTTCATAATAAAATTATAATTAAATTCAACATTAATTTTTGTCGTAATGTGCAACTAAAGAATTGATTCAAGTATCAGAAGTACCTTCGTCTCAATATATTTATATCAGTTAAATTCATAGCACATTATAAGAGGCATAAAATTTACTCTATGCAGGCAACCTACGTAGGCAAGTGGTGAGGACGTTGGACTGTAAACCTTGTGGACAAGACTTCGATCCCCATCGCAGAAGTTTTTATCACATTTTTAATTTATTTCTTATTTTAATATATATAAATGTTGAATGAAAATTTAATACATAATCAATATCTAATACATCTCATATATAATTATATACGCGTTTAATAACAGCTTTATTTTTTTAATTTACTGAATGTTAAAATTTCACTATTTCGACACTGAAATTTCACTGATTCAAGTAGTGAAAATTTATTTCACTTTTCAAATAGTGATTATTCACTGTTTGGTAGTGAATTTTCACTATTTCATAATAAGAGAGTAGTATAAGACATAGTATAAAAATATAATTTTTCTTTTACAAACGTGGATTTCTTACACCATTATCTCAATCGTTTGGAACAGCGTTAGTCATTTTTACCACTGTAATGAAGAGGTCCGGATGAGTTCGAAAAGAACCAAATGCAAAATTTGGTATGGTCCGGAATGACTTCCATCCCATGGAAGAATTTACTCTCAGCAGAATACTGTTCGATTACTAGTTGCCGACACTACCAGTACTTGCAAATGTTAGAGGTCCAGCACTGAGATATAACGGAAATGATAAGAACGGGTCAGTACAACACTTTTTTTCTTTATATATTCAAAATTATACAATAAATATAAATTTTTAGGCACACGCGAGACACTTCACTCAAAGTTTAGTGTAATAATCATAACTAGGTAGTAAAGTAGGTTAAACTACACTTGACGATTTCGCAATGTTTTGTTTTCTTTCAATATCGGCAAAAAGTATTGCACCGATTCGAAGACGTTTTTCGGGCCAACGTCGATTCTTTTTACTAGCCCATTCTTATCAAAACGATATAATCCCTTTATTGGTTCAGTGCCGAAAAATAATTTACTGACATATAATATTCAGCCAGAATCGCTCCGAACTATCACTGCTGGCAAAATATTTTATGGGATGATAATGTTCCGAACCATTCCGAATATTGTACCAGGTTAATTCCAAACTCACTCGGGAATTTTCATCAGAGCAGTGAAACTTCATTTCCCATATGTGCGATCATCTCCTCATATACTAGAAATATAAAAAAAGTCATATTTGAATCCATAAATAAAGAAAAAGAATCAATCGATCACATTCCAATTCCTCTGCATTCCTGAAATCCTGAAATCTCCAAACTCTCCTTACACATCAACGTCCATCTCCACCACCCATCCGCCCAAACCCACTCTACCACATCAACCCCTACCTTCCCACGTCACAAGCTCACCTCTCTCCCACCACTACACCCACCATCGCTCTCTCCATCCTGGAAATTAGTTTCGAGAACAACGCGCGCGTTCGCGAACCTCAGCCTCTGCGGATCCTCCACCTCCTCCATCTCCTCTTTGCTCGGTGAGAGCCAGTCGATGAGAGATCGGCTTTGTCTCGCGTAAATGCCATTATCGCCGCGCGAATAAACCCAACCTCCTCCTCCCCGCTCGCGAACGAGAACGCGCCGCACACATACACACATACAAACAGTGTACACGCTCTAGCGTGAGAGGAAGAGAGAGAAGCATGCGGGCGAACTTTAATAATAACTATCACACTCGCAGAAGCTGAAGCTCTCTCTCTCTCTCTCTCTCACTCTCTTTCGAGAGAGAAAGAGCGAGATAGAGAGAGGAGAGAGAGAAAGAGAGTGCGAGAGCGAGAGTAACACCGGAGATGGAAGCCCGAGGTAATTTCCGGAGCCGGAGCTAGAGAGCCGAGGCGCTTTAGCCCCGAAAGACGACGACGCCGACGACGACGCCGACGACGACGAGCTTCTTCGAGGCTGTTCTCGCCGTGTTATGTATACGCGGTGTACAGCGGCCGCGCTATACACTTCCCCGCCGGCTTATCGAGCTTTCGACGGGAAGCTGCTGCGCGAGAATTCGAGGAAGAGGGAGGTGTGGGTGGTTTTGCTCGAAGAGAGGCTGCAGCGCATGCCAAGTGCAGGTCGGAGGCGAAGGAGGAAGAGGAGACGACGGGGGTTCACTGCGGGAATTATTTCTGAAGGTTGCGGAGTGCCGGCTGAGAGAGGTTGGGAGTCTAAGGCTGATGGCGAAGATGGGCTGGATGGTAGTGAATTACTTGGGACTTGCGGAGAATTGATTTTGCGTGGCGAGATGGAAGTTGCGGTGTTAGGAAGGAATAATACACGTATGAGATAAGACACGTGGAAGATATTAATGTACAACTAGATTTTTAAGAAATGTAGCGATGTATGTCTAATTCGAAACTTCAGGGGGTGAACAATATTTTTTAATTATAGAGGTTTGATGTAAATTGTAAAATTGGGTTATTTAAATTGTTTGAGTTTTTAACTGTATGGAAAAATAATCATACCTTGATGCTTTAAGATCTTTGATAAAATACGTTCGGGTATATTACATTCATTCTCTATTTGCTTTTTCTCCTGCTCTTTGTATTTACGTTTTATGCTCACAATGATCCATACAAAATATAAATGCACGTTACTGGAAACAAACAAGATACACAATATGCTGAGCACGAAAACCTGAAACTAATTTCAATTATAATATTGTTATTTTTATGTTTTAATATATATTTTAATTACTTTTGGAATATTTCGAACTATAGAAATAATGTTCCAAAAATTTCCAATTATTCGAATGTCCAAATCTCGCCGGAGTAAGTTGTTGTCACGGCTGAAAGTTATAATAAAGTCACGTAATCCGTAAAAATACGGCTTTCGAAAACCTGGATATGCATTTGTATTCTTTTATTGAACACTTCTATTCAAATTCATCACTTATCCTTCAATTTCTGCTATTGGTTTCTCTATTTTATAATTTTGTATACTCATGTTTAATTTTTTTTCTCTTACTTTTAAGTTAATACTGATTCATGTTATTATAACTTTCACGACTTTTGGCACTTGTTGCTAGGTGTACCATTTTTGCTTGAACATGCAAATAGAGGATAATTGACAAGCGGAGGACCAAAATCTGATGATTTCATTTTTATTTTTAAACAAACAATTAATTTTGTGAAGCATTATCTGACTTTTATTGTAAAATGAAACTTTCGATATTGTTTCAATGACCAAATCTTAATAATTTGCAATAAAAAGTTATCACAAATCAAGAAGAAACAATAAATAACAATAAACAGAATTTGTAAATTCTTCCTATTTCTTTATTTGTTTCGATTTCCTCAAGCTTAATAAGCCTGTCTTTGAACTATAGGCATGCATGGATATTTGACTCGACAGTAATCAGTAGTACGAGTCTCAACTCAGCAAGACTTGACAAACCCAGCAAAAAACCGAACAATAATAACTCCCGCATAAACATCCACAGCCAATACCCCTTCGTCCAAAACCGAACCTCCGTAACCCAGCATCTTCCTTTCTCCCCGTAAACTCGCGAAAACCTCCACATCCCATCCAACCTCGCAGCAGTATAGTAACTCCACGCGCGCAGCGTATTAGCGGGGCGATAAATCCGTCGAGGCCTCGCTCTCCACGATCATCCCTTGCAGGAAGAAGAAGAAGAACCACCACCACCACCAGTACCACCAGCTCCATCTCTTCCTCCTCCATCCCCAAAGGGAAAGACAGAGCTACACACACACACACCCCCGAGAAAGTCATTTCCTCCCTCTCCCTCTCTCTCCGGGGTAATAAAGCCATCTTGCGAAGCAGTAGCAGCAGCAGCAGCAGCAGCAGCCCGCCCTCGCAGGAGTACAGCCGGATAGCGATCTATACTGGCGCGGCGGCGGCGCGTGCACCCTTCGCGCGGGTCGCCTAGCAACGCGGCTCAACCCCTTCCTCCTCCTCGGAGAGTCGCTGGCACTGGCGCTGGAGCCGGAGCTGGAGCTCGAGCTTCCTTCATGGGTGTAGCGAGGGAGGTAGAGAGAGAGAGAGATTGCGAGGCGCGTCCCATATCTCCGGGTAGATATAGAACCCCTCTCCTGCGATGCGATGCGATGCGACGAGACGAGACGAGACGAGGCGAGGCGAGGCGAGGCGATGGGTTTGAGTAGACTACGAGCGAGAGAGTGTGTGTACATGGGCACTGGGTGGAGGATGGGGATGGTCCTTGCCCGGGATTGACACAGAACTGCGCAATAGTGGAATGTATCGGGTGGGTCTGAGTGCGATGCTGGAGGAGAATGCTAATTCGGGGATGTTAACGACTAGATTTTTTAATATGTGAGCTTTAACGATCAGAGATTGTTACTCTGCATTTCTTTGATTGGAATATGAGGCCTCGGAACGTGTCAAGCATTGTTTTGACTATGTCGGACGTAATGTATGTTCATAACTCGTGTAAAAAAATTAGTCTGGCAATAGTCTGGCTCAATAAGTCTGGCGAAAATCTTGCAGAAGTCTGGCAGAAGTATGGCTTTGGCCACTGTGCCAGACTTTAGACAAAATGTGCAAAACAAAAGCATCGCGTCATGTCAAATTGCCAGTAATCTAAATTTTTGTCTCTTTTTTTACAAATATTCATATTTTAAACAAGATTGCAATATGTAAAAAAACTTTTTTCCTGTTTTATCGAAAAGTACGTATTTTCACTATTCTAGTTATCTTGACATAATTCCAAAATAAGTCTGGCATAGTGGCCTAAGCCAGACTTCTTCCAGACTTTTGCAAGACTTTCGCCAGACTTGTTACGCCAGATTAATCCCAGATTAGTGCCAGACTAATTTTTTTACACTGGAAGGTTCTGGGTCCATGTCTGAAACCAAGAAAGTTGCAGATTGTGGTTGATTTCATAATTTATTATTTTTGGGAACCTCAATATACCTACTACCAAATATACTCACATTGGCTGAATTATTTTGCCTAGTTGCATACTTACGTAACCTTTGTTAAATAATTTAAGTTATTTGATAACAAAAGATATAATATTAATGCATCCATGTGAATATTGATGCTTGATTCAATCCGATTTTGGACTTAAATTAAGTCCAATGGAGTCATGAGAATTGACCTGTTCTATACGTTACAAATTCATTCCCTGGGACTCAGATTGTAGCTTTATTTGACTGTAAATAGGTTTTTAACTTAACACTTAACACAATTAACTTAACTCAAATCCTAGACGCTGTGCATGTTTTTAACCCTTTCATTCCAGAATTCTTTTCTGAAGAACGGAAGTTGTTTATACAAATTTCGTTGTAAGAAAAATAAAGCATTAACTAATCCTCTCCCTCTAAATAAAGTATATTCTATGGACATACTGCAATATAACTGTACCTCGAAATTCCACGTAGATTGCATAGGGACCTCGTAAATGCAATATCTTTTTAAAGTACCAAATGTGCCATATAGCTGCCTAAAAGGCTAATAAGTACTTTTTATATTTTTCAAGGCATGAATTGTTTAGTAAAATAACTTATTTTATATTAATGTATATTAATTTTATATCACTTTGATGAAAAAAGATTTGAAAAGATAATTATCTCGAATTTTCATTATTTAAGTAGTTTTCTCTTCTTTTTAGTAAACTCAATAGTAGTGAATATTTAGTAGATATCGCGCCCCCAGAACAAAACTATAATGACAAGTAATATAAATTTTTCATAAAATAAGATCTTTTTAAGTGAATCATATTATTGCATCATAGTATCTCAATATTTTAAATCAATTTTTGAAATGCACGAAAAGTTCTTAAAAAATGTAGTTGTCGTTAGTCTTTTTGAGGAAATGCGATATTAACTCGAGAATTTTAATAATTTTGTATTGCTCCCATAAAACAATTACATACTCAAATTTCCACGAAGCATACATAAAATTGTCCAAATGCACTATATCCACAAAGAAGAGCAATAAAATTACCCTAACGCGCAGCACTGCACCGCAAAAATAAACTCGTGTCTTTTAAAACACCGCGCTGCCAGGCCCGGAAAATCCGAAAAGGCACCTACCACACCTACACACATACCTACACGCGCGTTGTTCTATCTTCTCCGAGCTCTCTCGGCCTTCGCTCCTCTACTATGCTATAGTCTGCGCGAAAGCGAGGAAGGGAAAGCCAGAGAGAGAACGCAAGCTCGGCGAACTGATAAGGGTTTGATGTATGGGCCAGTGACGTCACTGGTCGAGGGGTATAAGCTTCAACTGGCTCGCTCCCCCTGCACACTTTTCCCCGCTCACTCTCTCTCTCTCTTCCACGCGTTTGTTTTTCTCGAAGCGAGCGAGCGAGGCGAGAGATTACGGAAATCGATATAGGATTACGAACAAAGGAGAGAGAACCCTACAGAGAGCCGAGAAAGAGGATGTCACGCGCCGCGCCTGCGCGGATTTTCTGCCGAGGCTATAGTGTCATTCGGGAGGAAGAGAAAGAGAGAGAGAGAGGGAGAGAGATGGTGATGCGCGAATTTATGGACGAATTTTCGGCTGATGGGGTTGTGTGCGTCTTCGGATGACGTGAAGGATTGTTGTTATTTATCTTTGTTTTGCTTTCCCAAAGAGAAAGCTTTGTAACGATGACAATTTTCGGATAAGAGATTTTGATGGATCTCGATGGTTTTGAGGTTTCTGAGACAGAAAAATATGTTTTAAAAAATGTACGTCTGTATGTATGTATGTACGTGTATGTACTTGCATGAAAATTTTTTTTTGGCAGTTTTTATTGAAGATATATATATTTTTTACAACACGTGCACGAAGAAGGCCCATTTTCCACGCCTGTAAAGCAAATGGAAAATTGAGAATTTCGAGCTTGTTCGAGTAGCGGGAGGTAAACTACTTTTTACTGAACTTGAAAAAATAAGTTTCGAGATAAACGCATTTAAATATGCAGCCCGACATAAGAAGCAATGTTAATTATTTTCTTTAAATGGTTATATCTTTGTTGAGTATGAAATCTTTTTATTCTATCAAGTGCCGTAATGTTTTCACAACTGTAAAGTTTCAAAAAGTATAATACAGTTTTTTTAGACTTTTTGTTCAAAAATCAGTGCAGATCTACTTGAATCTTAAACGAAGGCTGTACTTGAATACTAAACGAAATTCACGGTCTCATTACATTCGTTGCATTCTTAATTTTACATATTTTTATAAGCAATTCAAATAGCAGCGAAATTAATTTTAAAATTAAAATCCAGATGTATCTTCTGTTACACGTTATCAAAGTTTTAATACTTCAAACATAATTATATAATTATAAAAAGGCAAACTATCAACAATCTTTTTAAAAATAAAGTTTAAATATTTAAAATATAATTATTTAACTATAAGAAGGCAACATATTAATTATCTTTGTAAAAATAAAGAGCTAATTATGTTTTACAAAATCATAATATATATAGTATACAATATAGAGTTTGATGAATCATATATACAATTAAACATATAATACTAATTATAATGTTTTAATACTAATAAATAATTGCAACTGCTTGTCATTAAAGTATTTGAAAATTGTTTCAGAACAAATCTCTGGCAAGCGTATTCCAGCAACGAATTTCAAGGCTTCCTGCGCTTGTTCAAGCAGGTCTCTTCTAAGCATACATCTTCTAAATTGAGCCTTTACAACATTACTCAATATCGGATACGCTACTATAAACTCTTCCTTCTGTAGTATATCCAACAAGAATTCATTTCGCGTGTGAAATACCATTTTGTTGTCATCCACGAAGACATCGTACAAATTTGTATATGTATTTATCCGACAATTCTTCATCCTATCAGCTTCAGTTTTGTCCAAATCCAAGCAACCGATCGGAGTCAAGTCTTTCTTATTCTCAATGCCAACACTAGCTCCAAGTTCCAGCAACTGGTTCATGTTGTCCACATCTCCAAACTGGCAGGCCCAATGAAGCGCTGAATTACCACTGGCATTCTGGTAATCAATGTCGATATCCTTGCCGTATCTCAAAAAGTTGACTATGGTGATAAGGTCCTCGTCGGTCTTGATAAAGTCACGAAAATATAATAGCTTCAGTGTAAATGGTTTTGAAAGAGCATATAATTACCTATATTCTTTTACTCGAAATTTTTTATAATCTATCTTCCTTCTTTTGTTATACACGAAAATGTATTTTTTTCTAAACAGCTATATTTCGTAATCATATTATGGAAAAACTTTAAAATAAATTTAGCTGGAAGAGTTGGCTTTTTACTACATCTTGAAAATATTTGAGGTTATATCTTTTTGTTAATTTTCATTGCTTATATCTCGAGAACGTTGCGGTCATTTTTATTAAAAAATCGAATTCTTATTTGTTTTTCTTATAATCTTACAAAATCAGAAAAATAAATAAAGATTCCTCGATTCAAAGACTTGTTGGTTTGAATTTTCAACGCAGAAGTAAATAGAACAAATAAATACATCTAGAAACCATTAACAGGATTGAGTAGAGTGGCAAAATCTGAAATTCTTTCTTTTAATTTAATTAGCCGTTTCATATTCTAATAACCTATATGGATATTTCATAATGACGAACCCTTTATGGTTTTCAAGTATTTGTAAAACTTTCGTATACCCTATTAACAATGTTTATATATTAACACCCTTTGATGATCATCGTATAATCCACTCTTCCAGTCTTAGCATATTATATATAAATAGAGCATACGTGATTTTCAAAACATTATCAGTTCTGCTTTGTAAGCGCATACATATGTCAAACTATATCTGATTCGCAACTTGAAAGAAATCATCGTGTACTTATTGTTCTCAACATAGTTTAACATATTTCTTAGTATTCGTCTCTAGAACACAGAGGATCTAAAATTTACAATGGAAAATATCGTCAAAATGGTCAAGTTACTACTCTCAAGCGGAGCAAATATAAATACCCAAACTATGGATGAAGTAACACAGCTTCAACTGTCCGCAAAATCAAAAAAACAAGGAAATCGTGGAAGCTCTTATAGGGCATGGAGCTGACTTGAAACTTTGCACCATTACAGGAGAAAATACATGCATTACGTATTGGACGATTGCTGCATGCATGACTGGACAAAACTAATCGAAATGGAAGATGCGGCCAAACTTTTGTTACACTCAGGACTCGATGTAAATGCTAAATCAAAGGATGGCATTACAACCTTACACATGGCTTGTTTCAATGGATGCGAGAACATTGTCAAAATTCTGCTACAACACGACGCACTGGTGAATATGAAGGATATCGACCATTATACGCCGTTACATCATGCAGCCGGCACATCGAACGAATACATCGTTAGCATGCTGCTGGCAAGTGACGCGGATCCCAACACCAGTATCGAAGACTGCCATACTCCCACCTTGATAGCCCGCCTGGGTGGACACAGCGACATCATCAGACTGATACTGGAATACAAAGCGAACTCTCACCGTAAGCAAGTGGGTGGTACAATAACATCGTTGCACTATGCGACGGCCACCAAAGAAGAGGAGATCACAGCTACTTTATTGCAGGTAGGAGCTAACGTGAATGCTCCAAACAAATATGGAGTGACATCGGTCATGATAGTACCTTATCATGATCGTCAACTTTTTGAGATACGGCAAGGATATCGACATTGATTACCAGAATGCCAGTGGTAATGCAACGCTTCATTGGGCCTGCCAGTTTGGAGATGTGGACAACATGAACCAGTTGCTGGAACTTGGAGCTAGTGTTGGCATTGAGAATACGAAAGGCTTGACTCCGATCGGTTGCTTGGATTTAGACAAAATTGAAGCTGATAGGATGAAGAATTGTCGGATAGATACATATACAACGGTGTACGATGTCTTCGTGGATGACAACAAAATGGTATTTTACACACGAAATGAACTCTTGTTGGATATACTACAAAAGGAAGAGTTTATAGTAGCGTATCCGATATTGGGTAATGTTGTAAAGGCTCAATTTAGAAGATGTATGCTTAGAAGAGACCTGATTGAATAAACTCAGGATGCCTTGAAATTCGTTGCTGGAATACGCTTACCAGAGATTCGTTCTGAAACAATTTTCAAATACTTTAATGACAAGCAGTTGTAATTATTTATTAGTATTAAAACATTATAATTAGTATTATATGTTTAATTGTATATATGATTCATCAAACTCTATATTATACTCTATATATATTATGATTATGTAAAACATAATTAGCTGTTTGCTCTATAAAGTAAAACATAATTGTACTGCAAATTACAATAAATTTATTCATACTAAATAAATATCATATTTTACTATTTATTTTTACAAAGATAATTAATACATTGTCTTCTTATAGTTAAATAATTCTATTTTAAATATTTAAACTTTCATACCGATTAAGAATAAATATCAGATTTACACTTTATTTTTAAAAAGATAGTTCATAGTTTGAAGATAGATGATATTGAAAATAGTGATTTATTGTGACGTGTAGGGTCGAGATTTTGAAGATTTACAACGGTAAAATTTAAGATATTGTGTTTTGATAGCATAGAGAATTTCGGAATGATTTCTTTTAAACATAAAAAGTTTTCTGACTTGTAAAAAAAGCCTTTTTTTTGTTTAACCCATGCCTGCCTCCTTAAGGTAGGTCTGCACTGATTTTTGAACAATATATCTAAAAAAATTGTATCATACTTTTTGAAGCCAAACAGTTGCAGAAACATCGTAGCACTTGATAGAATAAAAAGATTTCATACTCAACAAAGTTATAACTATTTAAGGTGATGCTAAAGACACCTGTCACCGACAAATACGAGGATCCACTTTTCTCATTTCAGTTTCACTTTTGAGTAAATATCTCTATGGAAAGTTGTTGTTCCAACCAAAACGAACAACTTATCATAGAGATATTTTCTTCAAATTGAAAAATGAATCAAAAAAGTAGTTCCCCGTATTTACCAGTAACACGCGGTTTAACATCACCTTAAAGAAAATAATTAACATTGTTTCTTATGTAGGACTGAATATTTAAATGCATTTATATCGGAACTTATTTTTCCAACTTCAAAAAGTTGGTCGCGCATTTAGAGTCGATGAACTTAGCTATAAATTGTAGCAAATATTCCTATAAGGATTATTTAAAGAAGTTAGTATTTTTTTCGAGAAGTGCGTATATACAAATTTTTTCCGAATTAATATGTATACAAAAACATGGTATTTTTTGTCATATATTTATTTAAAATAAGAAATACTAACTTTTGTTTGTTACGGGTTCTAAAGTGAGAATTTATTTGGTTGATTATCGCATGTACCTACAAACACACGCGCACACACACATACCCACTCACACGACATTTTCTAAGAACAGTGTATTTTGATTTCTTAAGTCTCAAAACATGTTTCTAACATGTTTTTAGCAAAACTTCTTTTTTTTCTATCACAAAGCTACCTCTTTGAGGAAGCAAAAAATCTACCTCTCACCAAAACAAAACAAAAAAAAACCTGAATCAATATCTAACCTAACTACAATTCTCAAAACCCAAAGAAATACATCACCACAGTCGATCAATGGAATCGTCGATCCATCATAATTGCGACCGCTTCGACTTCCCCCAGCGCGCAGTTTACTCGCGAAAATAGATATATATATAGATCGCGCGATGCCGGAGCACGCGAGGGGCGAGAGAGAGAGAGAGAGAGAGAAGTCAAGAGAGGGGATAGTGATTTAGTAAGATGAAAAGCTACTCCCCTTCGCCGGGGTATCGTTATCTAGCACGGACAGAGATTGCCTGGTGCGCGCTGCTGCTGCCGGAGAGAGAGAGAGAGAAAGGAGAGAGAGAGAGAGAGAGAGAGAGAGAGAGAGAGAGAGAGAGGGAGAGAGAAAGAGAGAGACCCCGGCGCACTCTCGGGGGCCAAGTCAGCCGAGAAGAGAGATCTTTCGACACTTCTCGGCTCTGTGTACGGGATTCTGTTCTCCGAGAACGAATTGGCGTTCATAGTTTGTGTTTTGTTCTGTAAAAACGGGAAATTGTGCTTTAATTGGTTAAGAGTGATGGGAGCTGAATTTGTTGCTAAGCTTCGAGATGAAATGAGAGTACAGCTTAAATTGTGAGCTATATTGATGAAATTGTCCAAATTAACTTTCTTTTACTGTGAAGGAAAAAAGAACGAAGAAAAAACATGAATTTTTGTGTTATGACTATTTTATATTGAAGAAAATGTTTACCATTTATAAGAAAAACACAGGGGAGGGCTGATTGTCATAACTGTTCTTTAAAAATCCACATTTCGAATACTGAATTAGTTCAATTTCGAATTCACTTGATAAAAGGTACAATTACATTCTGAAGGAATGTATTATATGAACTTTATATATAATAGTACATTTTCTAATAAAGTCCCATAAAAATCTTAGTATATATGGGACATCTGAAGTTTACAGTTAAAATAAAACCTCGACGAACTGTAAAAATTATCATTATTTATTATAACTTTTACCGTACAATATTAAAGTAGATTCACCGTAAATTGAGACAATTTTTACGGTGTATCAGGGTATTTCTTATCGTGATGGGCATAAAGTCGTAATGTCCCGTGTTTACTATAATTTTTACGGTAACTTTTATTAGAAGATTCTTTCTACGTATAGTATAACGTTAAATTATAAAACATTCAAAACTTCGAATTAAAGATGGCGGTAAAATATAAACCGCTGCCAATTCATTGGCACTTAGCTTCCTCAAACTAAATTCATTGTTCTAATATAATATTTTTTGTTCTAATTAATTAATTTTAAATTGGTATATCTCTTTTTAATTAGGAGCTCAAAAAATGTGTGCTGATTTATCATTGATGGTTTAATTCGCAACAGTTAACTCAACTAGCTGTATCCCCCTTGTATCAAAGGGTAAGACGCTTGCCTACCGATATAAGATCTCAAGCTGTCAAGGATTCGATTCCCGGTGAAAATTCTCGAGAATTTTTTCTTCGAGTTTTTCGTCGGAAAAGATAGAGATTACGCATTGTACTTCGTAGCAGGATGTATGCGCCCATATAACCTCCTCAAAAGTGTCCGAGATGCTACTAAGCTGATGATTGGTTTCGCTCTATCGACATCGCACAACACTTAAGTTTTCGTTCGCCAAAAAAAATGATTTTCTGTTTAAAAAATGATTTTTTTTCTCGAAAAAAGAAAAGAATAAAGGCTTGAAAATTTTACAAAATATTCTTATCTATATTCTTAATCACCTCGAATTTTTTCAAAAATTTCTATGTTATATTTCTCAGATATCATCTTTTAACCAAAAGACGACATTTCGTTTATAGCAGAAAAAATAAAATAGCTTATTTAAAATTTCGGGTCGGAAAAGATAGGTAACTTGATGCTCTTTCAAGAGCAACAAAAATAAATTGATGATATTATTTCAAACATACCAAAAAATACAAAATACTATAAATCAAAAATCGAAAAACGGCTTAGAATAAAATATCGAAAAACAATAAAAATTTTTTTACAGTCCACACGCACACATCCATACAGACTTTTTCTAAGTATAGTGTATTTTGACTCCTAAAGTCTCAAAACTTGTTTCTAACATGTTTTTAGCAAAACTTTTTTTTACCATCACAAAGCTTCCTCTATAAGGAAGCAAAATGTATGAATAAATATAATATAATATGTAAAAATAAGGTATTTTATAATAATACAAAAATAAGTTAAAATATATAGAAGCTTCGTTACGAATAAAAATAAAATGTTAATACAAATTTTGTATAATAAGTATGTAATATAATTTTGTACACTAAGCATTTTGCATAATATTCTTAACTGTAAAATTCTTATAACCGCACCCAACCCGTTAACCATCCACTCATTCTCAACCAAAAGAATCCTCTCCTCCTCCCTCAAAACCCACCTCTCGCCACTCTCAAAAACCCCCCTTCAAAAAAGAAGAAAGAAAGACCCATGCGCGTGGGAGTGTCCCGACTCCGCAGGTGAACCGTGCCGTCTCGTTATAACACTCGCAATTGCCGCGCCGCCCTCGCTGATGGATCGCCTTATGAGCATTACACGCGTACCGACACGCTGCCGCCGCGGGATAATCCGCCTCCGAAATCGCCAGCTCCGCATACGCGCCAGCCACGCGGTGCGCTATCTGATTCTCCTGCCGCCGGGCGCCGAATCGTCACGGGGTCCAAGCGTGAGAGAGAGAGAGCGCCGATGGAGGGGTGTTATCCAATAGTGGATCCTCGTTATTTACGCGCGCGGATGCATTAGCGGGAAGCTTCGGTGTGTGGAGAACTCGCGGAAAGGGTAGTGGTGATGTTTGAAATTGTGAGTCGGTTGGGAAATGGGAGTTTTGACGGAGATTTTTTGTACTGTTATGTGGGCTTTCTTTTAGTTTTGGTTCGTTTCTAAATCTTGGAAACTTGTGGGAGCTGTGATGGATGAGGAATCCGCGACGCTGGAATACGAGCTATGAGAGGACTAGACGAGTTAGCGATAAGAAATTTAGACAGCGAGGTGTCAATCTCGGGATTCACATATTTTTTCGCTGCCTACTTCGTCTCTCTTTTTCGTATGTTGCGGAACTATTCCATGCAAAATCGAATTTAAGGTCAGATTTCTAGTTTTATAATCCACGTTCAGATAAAGTTTCAAATAATAGTACAAGACAAAATTAAGAGAAAAATACACCAAAACTATTTAACCGATTTTGAAAATTTATTTTTTGTGATTTATTGAAGTTTGAAAAATACAAATATTAAACTAAACTGAATAAATTTAATAAAACTTGATCCACTAACTTCCTATTTTGAAATTGTCTAAAAATATTGTTTAAGAGCTTTAGTGTAAAAATACAAATGTAAATGGTTGCGATTGTTTGTACCTAAAAAGAGTACAAAAAACGTAGAAAATGTTAACTCGTTATTCGTTAGGGTCAGAGATGGTAACCCCACCCTCATGGATGGAATCGGAACTCTCGACATACCCGAAACGCGCAGATCAAACAAGATTAACTAGTGCAAATCAATTGATATACTGCAGTTTAACAAGCGAAACACAAAACAAAATTGTAATTCTGCTTGAACATTAAAAGGAAAATTTGTATCTCTTTATGTTGAGTTACATACATATATATATATATATATATCTTAATTGCAAGCAAAGAACCAAGATTTTAATTTTACTTTGTGTTATGTTGGTTGTACCTTAGTACATCAAGTAATTTGCATGAACGATTATACTCTTACAGAATATATTATTCATTCATCACTTAAGGTCATGTTAAACCCTGTGTTACTGGTAAATATGGAGAACCACTTTTTTTATTCATTTTTCAATTTTATTTCAATTTTCAATATCTCCATGGAAAGTTGTTCTTTTTGATTGGAACAGCAACTTTCCATAGAGATATTTACTCAAAATTGAAAATGAAATGAGAAAAGTGGACCCTCGTATTTGTCAGTGACAGGTGGCTTTAGCATCACCTTAAATACTCTAAAAGCTTCATATCAAGGGGATTGATAGCGCCCGATGGCAAATATAAGTATTAATTAAACACTATTTTCTATTAAATTCACTTGGTTTACTTAAACTCGTTTGAGCTGCGCATTTCAGGACTCTCGATAGTTCGTATTTCATCCACGAGGGCGGAGCCACCTATCGATTAATATAACGAATTATAAAATGAATATTTTTCACTTTTATAAGCTTTCAAATAATATGAAAATCGTAAATATCGTTTATATGTATTTAATAGTACGTACAATTTTGTTCAAGGCCGTATGTTAAAAATTGCGTGAAATTATGTGAAGTATCTGGCTTGAAGGCGCATTTCAAAGAATATTGACGGATTTGTAAGTTGACTGGAATAATATTTCTCTTTCCCTCTCTAATCTTAAATTTTCGTCAACTGAATATTCTATATATTTGTAAAACCAAGCAAGTATTAACACAAATAATTGACAAAATATATTACCCCAAACGCCGTATTTACCGTTATCTCTATCAATTTTGATGTAACTAATGCCGAATTTTGAACATATAATGAAAAATATAGCGAGGTGAGGTTACAACAGTATTGTATTACATTGTTTCTAAATCTTCATTTTATGTACAAAAATCAAATTAAAAAAGTGTTGAAATGTCACACTCTTGTTCTGGGAACACGATATAGTATTACTAATTCGTTCAACCATTTGTTATTTAAAAAATACAGAAACCAATTTACACAAAATAAGTTATAAACTAACAAGAAAAAAATGAAGTAAAAGAAAATTCGCACAGTAAAGATTTGCAGGAAAATCTGTCCGTCCCCAAAGAAGCTTTAAAAAAAACCTTAGAAAAAGGGGGGACAAAGAATCTCTCCTCTCTACTCCATACATTATACACCCCAAGACTAAGTCCAAGAAGCAGAAGAAGGCTTTAAAGAAAAAAAAGGAGTGGACACTCTCTCTCTCTCTTTCTCTCCCACCGTGTACCACAGTTCCACGAAGGGTCGCGCGCGGCGAAAGAAAAGAGAGACCGCGCGAGCGCTCGTGTAAGGGCAGTAGCCAACTCCACCCACACACGCGCGCGCACACACATCCCACGCGGAACCCTCGCGACTTTTAAAAGAAGCGAAAAGAAAGAAGAGAAAAAGTACGCCGCCGCGGGCTCGCGGCACGTCATTCTTTTCCCCGGCGGAGGAATTAAATTTTTATGCCTCTCTCTCGCGCTGAGAGTTTGAGCGATAGCGGCGCAGCCCTCTCTCGAATAAATTAGAAGCGCAAGAAAAGAGAGAAAGGAAGGAAAAAAAGGGCCGAAGCATTTGATTGGCTTGTCCTCGCAATCTCCTCCTTTCTCCCTAGGTATACTATCCTACAGAGAAAGAAAGAGAGAGAGACTTTACTGCCGGGCTTACACGTGCATTATACTCAGCTCCAGTTCCAGTTCCAGCTTCAGCTTCAGCTTCAGCTTCCGCTTCGGCTCTATACGTATACTGCACTGTTATCGGCCCGCTAGCGTATATATACCCATACAGCGCCCAGAAAAAGGAAGGGGGGGGGGGGGAAGATCGCGCGCGCCGATACCTCGCTAAAAGGAGCGCAGGTGCCTATATATACATACACACACACACATCCGCGCGAGGGATCCGCCATCAAAACGCAGGCGTCGAAGGGAAGGCCGTCGTCGTCGTCGCTGCCGATCGTAAAACGTCCGTCGTTCTCTCTCTCTCTCTGTGTGTATAAGCCGAGGAGGAGGTCGGGCCTGCGAATCGAGGAAGAAGCGGTAGTGGATATAGAGAAAAGTCGTAAACCTCGTAATCCCTCGTAAAAACGCGTCTTATCCGAGAGCAGAGAGCAGAGCGAGCTTTTGAGCCTATTTCCCGTAAAACGCGGGAGCGACGCGTTTATGTCGTCCGAGGGCTCCGCGCAGTGTGTGTGTGTGTGTGGATGGTGGACGTGCAGGATGTGATATCGAGCTGGCTCTGCCTCTGGTGTACTTCAAGACAAATCGTATATTTGCTGGGTGGGAGGAGGAGGTGTATAAAAAAAAGAGGAGCTGGAGGAGGGATGTACGGGATGAGTGTTATGTTGCGCACGGGGTTTCATTGTTATTGGTCGAAGCTTTGGGGAGGGAGGAGAATGTTAGTTTTTTAGGAGTTTAGGGAGAGGTTTTATGTGCTGCCACTGCAAGTTCAGATGTGTGATGACAAATTTACACGTTTTGGACGTGTAATTTTTGTAGTGTTTTACGTGTGTAAAATTGGCGACAAGCAAATACATAGTTAAGGTGATGCTAAACCCTTCTGTTGCCAGCAAAAACGGGGAACCACTTATTTCATTCAATTTTCAATTTTGAGAAAATATCTCTGTGGAAAGTTGTTGTTTTTTTTATTAGGACAATAACGTTTCATAAAGATATTTGCTAAACATTGAAAATGAAATGGAAATGGTGAGTCCTCGTAATTGTCGGTGGAGTTTAGTGGTTTAGCATCACTTTAAGTGTAGTAATATATTTGCAGTATTTTATGTAGTGCTCAGAGTGTGTAATTTAGCATACTTGAGGTTTTCAGGGTGTGTATTTGAAAGTCTCTACTAAACAGGTGTCTCACCAATCTCGGAATAATCTACTTGACAGATACATTGTTACAATAGGCCATGAGAATTGTTTTGGCTAGAAGTATTCAAACTTGATATATATGTACTACAAAAATAATGGAAACAGAAGAATGAAAGAATAATCCAAAGTCTATTACAAGTTTCAGATTTTTAGTTTCATAAACGAATGTCTTTTTTTTAATGACGTAAATAATAGTGACCAGTTGGAAATGTTAAAATATCAACCCTAATGATTCAAAATACTGGTAAATCTTTATCATTATTATTTAAAGAAAAAATACAATACTACACAATTATAATTGCAGGCCAATCATGAACATTCAATTTACATATTTAAAACAAAATTTTTTATCAACCAAGATTTTATATAAAGGATAAAAAAATCTCAACTATGTATTCTAAAAATAATACTTGCAATTAGTATTTCACGTGCCGTTGATAATGAATAATTCTGTTCACTCTATGGAGTAATACTTTAATTCTTGTATGAACAAGAAACTTACGCATAATATCGAGTAGTTTTCTCAACTCATTCTTCGAGCGGAATTTTATTTTACTCAGGTTTAGCGTGTATTATACGTTCTTCCAAAATTATTCCACATTGGCTGTCGGGAATAATTTTACTGTATCAATTACGGTAATACTAAATTATCAACGTATATTTATATTTTCTATAAACATTTACGAACCACAAAAATCCCTCCATCCAATATCTACCTTAATTTTCCACCAAGAAAAAACAGACGAAAACTCCTACATTCCCTACTCCACCAACAAAACAAAAAGCAAAAGAAAATCCAGGGTTTAAAAAACTAACCCATCGCCGCCTGACCGTAATTTAGACCGATCGTTCTTTCGGGTCACCGGATCAGCAAGCCACACTAACACACACACACGCACACACCCTCCAATCCTGCGCAGCGACGTATAAGACTCCACGAGCTCTCCGAGAGAAGAAAATTACAGGCAGCGCGACCCCGCAAGGAAGCAGGGGGACATAGAATCAAGGATAAAGCGAGAGGAGCTCGCGAGCGAACTAGAGAGCTTCCCCGGCATCAGATATAACGCAGCATCGACCCTAATGCTCTCCCTCGAATCCCCGAGAACACGTTCGAGAGAACCTGCACCTTCCCTCCTTCTTTGTGTAATAAATACGCACGCGTACACGTGTATATACGCACGCACACCCTCGCGTAAAACGTACAACTGCGCACCGAGAGGGCTGTAAATATGCACGCGCGTGCGTACGAAGACGCCTCGGAAATGCAAAAACGCATGTAAGGGTCTGTAGGCGATCTCGCGCGTGCGTATCTGATTGAATCTTATGGGTAGGGAGCGACGAGCGTCTTCTGGAAGGGAAGAGATTCGCTGCGCTTGCGGTTTCGCGTATGCATACTAGGTTGCGCGCTCTTGTTTAACATTTATATGGGTACGCGTTTGGAGGTGGTGAGCATCCGCATGTTTTTGGAGTTTTTACGACCGGTGGTGGTGTATAGCGAGGAGTATAGGGCTGATTAGTAGGATATGCTCACAGAAAATGTAGCGAGGATGCAGACGTTTAGTTGCATACTTTTTGTTTTAATGTAGAATATTAATGTAGAAACGCGTGATAGTCAAGGGGTGCGGTAGCGCCGCGATGGCAAGTATGAGTACTGCGTACGATACGTATACTGTAACTTTTTCGAAAATTGTAAATCTTAATATCTAATGCTGATTTGACTTATATGAATGCAAATTATCGGTACATGTTTAGGAGATATTACTTTAATCTTTCACATAAAAATAGGTTCTGTGAAAAAGATATGAGAAAAAGCAGATTAAAATTATGCTCGTTATTTTTCTTTTCGTTTCCATACTTGCGCGTGCAATTTTTTCATTTCTTGTCTGACTTTACATCCTATTTGGCTTCCTCAAAGAGGATGTGATAATAAGAAAAAAAGTTTTGCTAAGAATACGTTTTGAGACTTAAGAGGGTGTCAAAGTCAATTTTTAACCTCCCAACCTTGCCAGCTCAAAAACTCTAAAATATTGGCTATAATTAAAAAATAAACTGTATAAAATACAATAAATGGAGTACAAACAACAATGTACAATAATGTATATAATGTATATATATATATGACGTAAAGTTAAATAAAGCACATTAATAAAAGAATAAACTGAATTATGAAAAACTGTTGATATTAAATCTTTAATAATATAAGTGTCAATTTCGAGTGATTAACAAACTAATAAGTAATAACTAATAAGAAATTCAGAAACGTGATTTTAACCAGAGCCATGGAAATTCGCGAGGTAAGCAGAAGCTGTCTTAGCTTGGATAGTCTCAAGATAGGTCTACCTCGTACACGGATATACGACATATTGAGGAACAATTACACGCTCGCATACATCTCGCATATTAGTTTGCCTTTACGTTTTCTATTATATTTATTAATATTCGATATTTTATCTTAACTTCTTCTTTATACTAAATAATCGCAAAAAAACGCGTCAGATCTGACTATGATTTATATTAACTAGAGATTATTTATTACATTTCAAAGAGCTGATTAAAAATTTTCTTTTATTTATTCCAAAATTCATAATAAATTTTATTAGGAAGCTCATATACCGTTGTATTTTTTTATAAATATTTGCATAAATTGTTTTTAAAAAAATGTTCTAGTAAGCTTTTTGAAATATTATTAGAACATTAGTTTAAAAATATTTTAATGTAACATAACATGGATGCTAAAACTTTCAAGTTCCCTTTTATAAAACAGATAATTATGAAGATATTATTTTCAATCTTCTAAATATATTGAGTCATTTACTGTAACAAATTGTTTAGATACAAATTAAATTACATGTAAAGTTATAATTATCCACACCTCGGACGACGGGCCTGTATGTTGAAGTTATTTTGTATAATATAATTTTGAATAATTTGTCCTACAATACAAAATAGAATAATACAAAACAATCAAATAATATTAAAAACTATGACACATTTGAAATGCTCAAGTGCATATACTTTTCTTTGCTTTACTTGCAGCAAAAATAATTTTTTACTTTACTTGATAATTTTTTAGTTCATATCCCTACTTTCTTTAGTATAAATTTGTATCACTTATTTGCCACTCAGAAAGCATTTAGAAATTAAATAAAAATTATAACGATTAATAATTGTTGCAAAGCATCAATTTTCTCCTGTTTACTCTGTTTTCTGGTCTCTTTTGTATTTTGTTGCGCGCGGCGCTCGGCAATAGCGACGCGTTCTTGGTCTTCATTTGCCACATATGCATGGACCAATAGAAACACCCATCGCTTTCATTATTTGTAACAGTGCCTATATATTTATAAGAATGTCTATACATTTATATATAAACGTACATAAATCTTAAGATTTCGCTAGTATTTACTGAAATTCTGAGAATGTACAAACGGATTTATTTATAATCCATAAAGTGCACAAAGGTTTTGAAGTAATAACTAATAATGGCCATTCCGAAGAATATAACAATGTTTATAATATATTAAATAGCTAACTTTGAGCGCGCAGGGCGTTGCCCCTCCCGACGCACGCTACATGCTCTCGAAGCAAGGTTTGTTCAAGATTGCATAATTTCCTCAATTTTCATCCGATTGACTTGAAATTTATACAAAACATTCTTAAGATGGCCTACTTCAAGGGTATGCAAAAAAATCGACTATTTTAACTAGGCATAACCCGTCAACTAATAAGAAGGGAGAAGAACTCATAGTTTGTCTAGGTTTTACCTTTGTGAAAGATTAGTTTTATGTGTTGAAAATAAAATTTAAATGTTAATATGGATTGGTTTGGTGTAAAATGTTCAATACGAGAGGAAGTATAATCTGAATAAGATTGATGCAAATTCAAAAGAAAATCGAGTTTTAAAGGCTAGTATTAGCGGTAGGCAAAATAGAACGATAAAACTAGATAAAGAAACATCGATCAAACTAATCCTCCAATGCTGCGCCGATGCTCATTCAAACTTGCTCGTATGCATATCCCTAACTCTGTTTACTCAAAATCTTTATGTAAATGACTTTCTAAGCGTCATCAATTTGATGAAAAATAAAAATTCACATCAACTTCCATTTAAGGTTGTCCTTGCGTCGACACTAATCAAATGAACTTTTGGAAAATATTTTTAATGATAATAATAAATTTAATTCTAAATCAATAAAGAGAGTACCTATTATATGATAAATCATACATGTGTATATAATACTAGAGAATTCCTAATTTATACGCTTAATTTACATTGCTGATTTGACTTTTTAGCTCTGCATGTTCGTTTGCGATCTTAGACTTTTCTGGTATATTCGATATTATTAATATATTTTCCAAACAACCGATAACATTAATAGTTTTTTTTATATAAAAGTTGAAATTAATTATTTTTTATTTTGCACAATTTTTAGTATATATTAGCTAATTTAATAATAATCTAATTTATTTATTTATCAGATATCTAAAAATATGCGTTTACCATAGTCGTGATTATAAGCAAATAGGTAGCGCAGAAAACCCTTGAAAATTGAGTGCGTATAATCTTTGTACTTAGATAACTTTATACATTTTGTCGGATTAAAACTTTTTTTATAAATCATGCACTAAAACAAGGTGTTTTTAGTAACTTTCAGTCAAAATTGATCTGTAAATTCAAAATTACTCGTGATTTTGTTTGAATTCCCATTGTCCATTGAACATCGTTGCTTGCCTAAATACTTATCAATTTTCTCCTTAAAATTTTCTACAACTTAGCTGCTCTAAATTATTATAGATTAATAATACTATTATTACTTACAAAGAACATACACAAATTGAAAGTAACTATTTAAGACCAAACTTCTCACAAACACCACCGTAACAATTATATAATTTCAATATCCTTACAATCTCCACCTCAACGAATCCTTACTTCCACGAATACAAAACCCCTCTCATTACAATCAATATCCCCCGCATAACCCAATCGATCGCACAGACGCACGCGAAAATCCCTCGCTATCTAACTCCAGCCGATCCCTGCACAGGTGTGTCTGCTCTCAGCTTTATACACCAGTATACACCACAGTGGCGGACAGATCCTGGCATCCGAGCTTATAAGCGTGCAGACGTACGCTCGAACCTTATCGCGGCCGATCGTTCGCGAGGGTTGCGCGCGAGAGAGAAAGAGAAGAGAGGAATCTTCTAGAAGCAGCAGCAGCAGTCGCGCCCGGACGAGAGAAGATGAAGGCTGCTTTGTGTTAAGAAGGATATCGCTTAGCAGAAATCACTGCGCGACTGGTTGGGTGGCAACTCGGCGAGCCAAGGAGGGATAGGATTGTGTGTGGGTAAGAAGCTCCTGCGAGGTCGTGGGTAGGGTGTAGTACCGGGAACTTGCCAACTTCATTAAAATGTAGACCCCCGTCAACGGGACTCGATTGTTCCTCGTTTTGGGTCTGGTTTTGGTGTTTTTAGGGCGTGAGGTGGAGAATGAAAGGGAGTAATTGGATTGATTTTTTGATACTTTGAAGATTTCTGTGGGATACAATGGTTTTGGGAAGTGATGGGGCAAGATTTGTATTGGACGAATGGTTTATTTTGGAACTCGGTAAGTTTTAGTAATTATTGAAATTGCCTTTATCGATCTGTCCAAATGAAATTATGATGAAAAGAGAAACATCAAACAATAACATTTTCCATTTTGTTGATGTTATGACAGTTCATGACATCCCATTAGAACTAAACTTATCGCATGAGCTGGAAAATGTCCATCGGTAACAAGCGCGACTCCTTCCGTGTTAAATTAAAAAGCAGAGCGGATGAGGGTATACATTTTCATTAGCGCCACCATTCTCGCAGTGGTAGTTTTCCTTACCTATACACTAAAACTTTCTTCATTTCATCTTGGTCTCATCTTGAGTTTTAAAGACAAAACCAAGACAAGACTACTAAAATTATCAAGACAAGAACGAGACAATGCTTAGGTCTCGATAAAAAGTCTTGGAAACAAACTAAACCAGGAGAAGACCAAGACACGAAGACGAAACTTAAATTCTTATATTTTGGTAAGATCTGCAAAAGACTTTCAAATATATTTCTTTATCTCGTCTTGTCGGGAACTTTACTGAGTAAAAACGTTTATTTATTATACACATTACTGTAAAATGTGGTTCTTTTTCTGTCCCCGTTTTTATTTAAGACGAAAAACCTTTTTACATTGGTACAGCGCTTTAATACACGGAAGTACTGTTCTCAGTTGGGATTTAACTTGTTAACCATAAGAATATGTGTATTGTTTATAAATCAATGTTAAATGTATACGCTTTTATTCAGTCAAAATGTCACCTATGTGTCAGCATGAAACACCGCGAAGGAGACATTTTAGCTGATTATACATTGCTTAGCTTATACATTGTTGCATAAATACGCAAACTTTTATGATTAAAAAGTTTAAAAAAACAACAATGTTTACATAAACAAATATGTGCAAACAAATATGTACAATAGGGGAAGGCGAGGCGTAATGACCACTGCGGGTCACTATGGCCACCTCGATTATTTCGTTAAATAAAAGACTAGATTGTTGATTCGTTTTCTTAGTAACGTAAAAATGAGTAATGCACACGTAAATCATAAAAAAGTTTTATAATATTTGCAGCAAATATGTTTTAGATGGAAATTAAAATTTAGAGTCTTCATAAGCTAGTTCCAACGAATTTCAATCAACTGGGAAACATGTAAAAGACTTTGTCACAGATTTAAAAATACCGCGATTTGGTAGATTATTATCTAAACTTTGTGTAGGATAGAAATTTTTTGAATTTTCATTCCTCATAAATGAAAATGTTAAATTTTTTGGAAAAGTGCATTTGGGGCGGTAAGGCCACTGCTTACAATTTATTAAATAAATTATTCTTTTTTACATTTCTTTACATATATTTCTCAAATAAAGTACTTTTATACAAAAAATAAAAAAATAATTATTTCAAACAGCGTATAAATCATGATTTAATGAATTTTTATTTTTTGAGATATACATAACCTGACTTTTGAGGTAGAATTTTAAATAATTTATACTGCTTTTGCAATATTATATAAATAATGATGTGGCCGTGAAGCCCCGCAGTAGTAGCCATTGCACCCCGAACCGCGGAGCGTAATAGCCATTTCGCTACTTTTTGCGAAATCATTTATTTTACAATATCCCTTCAAATGTTTACACTTTTATCGAAAAAAATAAGTAGCTGAAGACTTCTAGTTTATAATTGTGTAGTTCTTTTTTTTATTTTCATTATCGGATTACCAGAATAAATAGAGAAACTTTAATGGTGGTCATCATGCCCCAACTTCCCCATGTATGGTTGGGACATTTTTACTAATAGCAGCTTATAACTTGACACGGTTTCATAAATACGCATATTCTTATTCTCAAAACATGAAAAAAGACGATATGTACATAAACAAACACGTATATAAACAGCACATAAGCAAACACGTACATAAAACAGCCTTATAATACAATATCATTTCGTCAAAAAAGCTTGTGTATACATTGTCAAAAATTTTGTCACTCTCGTGATTCTTCATATTATGAAGAATATATATAATTTAGATGCACGTGCGTTAACTTATACATATTAGTTTCTTTCTCTTATCCGAAACTGACAGCGAGAGACGAATAAAGGCAATTTTAATCCTCAATTATCCTGAAAATTATTTTTCTCACAGACTTCAATATCTTCCATCACAATCAATCTATTACCAGCTCCAGTTTATCTCAAGTCAAAACACACAATCTCCCGTTCATCCTTCAAAAGATCCGACATACTAAATCCTCGGTCAACGACACACATCCACGCACTCCGTACACAAGAATGCTCCTTCCTAACTGCAGAGCTAAAAAGAAAGGACAGCAAGAATCGCGCGCATAAATCACGAGAATTGAACGAAGAGCAGCCGCGGCGGCAGAGTCGAACGCGAGGACGAGGCGAGGACCACTCGCGTCGTACGAGGAAGCTGCTCCTGCTTTTTGCCCGAGCGTGTAATTGAGCTTGTCTCGTGCGCGCGTGTAAGTAGTGTGCCGCCCGCATTGAATGGCTTACGGTTGCGAGGCGCCGCCGACTACGAACCGACTCGAGACGTATACTCGCGAGAGAGAGTCGGGGAGGAAATTCCAGATTTTTGCGGATTTTTCTGCGTGAGTCATGGGCGTGGTGAGTTTGTACTTGGAAAAAAGGGAAAATGGTTGATGAAAATGTGGATGGGGCAGTGTGCAAGTCAAATGGTTAACATTTTTGACGATTCAATTTGCGATGTAATTTTTTCTAGCTTGTTTGTACTTTTTTACAGAGGAAGATGAAGAAGAGGTGACATATATTTTTAATTTAAAGGTTTATTAATAGAATGAAATAGAAATTGATAGTCTTCAGTGCAGGAAAACTTAAAAAAAGGAAAGTTAGGGTTGAAAATATTAAAAATGTGCAAACTTGCAGATATCATTTATTTCTAATATATATTTTATTTGATTAATTTAACAAAGATCTATTGTTTTTAATATATGTGTTTTATTATGTGAACAAAATATTAAGCTATAAAGGTTACTCTCTAAATTTTGGCGTGATATTTTGACTGGAATCTGTATGATTACATTTTGAATTATTATCGGCATTTGTCCTTCATTGTCCTCCAATTCACCCCACCGACGTAACAGAAAACGTTGCAGAAACGTTGCTGCTATGTAAGTAATTGTAGGTA
The DNA here is from genome assembly GCA_949152435.1 of Gastracanthus pulcherrimus. Taxonomy (NCBI): domain Eukaryota; kingdom Metazoa; phylum Arthropoda; class Insecta; order Hymenoptera; family Pteromalidae; genus Gastracanthus; species Gastracanthus pulcherrimus. The sequence continues at coordinate 4,320,162 of OX424575.1, read as the reverse complement.
TACTCAAACATACTTTAAACAGCAAAATGATTATTTACAATCAATTATTTAGGAAAATGTTTATATTAAAAATACACTGAGAGAAAGGATTCTTTGCGGCAAAGAATATTTCTTAATTGCCATGTTTTGTGGGTTTGAATACGGTCAAATGAACATTTCTTAACAGTTAAACGCATCGTCTGTATAGTTAAGAACTGAGTACTTGAGTCGCTTATCAACGGTTAACTGAATTTTTCATATTTCTAAGATGTTTATATGACCGTTACATGTTAGTATAAGTTTTCGGCTGCCACGATTATGTCTACGTATAGGATCTTTTTATATTTTAATGCTCAAAAAACATCATTATATGCTAGAAAATCGTCAAATAACCTCTCGTACTCGGCATGTTTACACAGAGAGAATTTTCTAATAAAAATTATAACTAAATTCACGGTAAGAATTACCGTAAATAACTATAAAGCTGGGACATACCGACCTTCCGGCGCTATGTACTGATATTTTACTATAGATTTTACCGCTCTGAACTGTTAATTTTACGGCACTGAATGGTAAAATTTGCCTCATTTGAGAAAAAGAAGACAGCCGATGAAGGATAACAACTGAGCGTGCACAAATTTTAGGTTAACTCTAATATAAATGGGTATAAATGTACTTATTTAAGTGTTAATGATACTTCTATAAAAATTGGAAGCAAATTCACATTTATGAAAAATAATTCACACAAATTTTACCATCTATTTCATTGTGTAACTTTATATGTTCCACAATTCTATTAGTTTCCTCTAAGATTCGTATAGGGAATTTTTACTCTACGGCAGGCAAATTTTACCCAGCTGTAAAATTTATCGTGAATATCAATAAAAACTGCCGGAAAGTTGTAGTGTCCCAGCTTTATAGTAATTCACGGTAATTTTTACTACAAATTTTGTCATAATTTTTATTATAAAATTCTCTCTGTGTATCTAACTCGTGCAGACTTTTCTCAAGTTCGAGTTTTTAACTATTAAGAATTCAACATTTGCGGCAAGTATCTGAGAATTCAATTCCTCAAGTACCCGATTCACTCATGCCACACGGAATCCTTTCTCTCAGTGATAGAAGAACAATGTCAGAATATACACGACAGTCATTACCTTACAGAACACACAAAAAACCCGTCAAAACCCCTCATCATAATTCAACAACAACAAACCCCAAAAACCCACCATAATTTTCAAAGCAAAATCCGATCGATCCCACCCTTCGCCTATATATAACCCCGCTCATAACGCCAGGCGTTTTACGGACGATTTGGACCCCACGCTCTAAGTCCATAAATTGTCGAACGCGGAAAAGACACCGTCCCGCATTCTATGAAGACGTACGTCTTCGTTCCATCCGAGCGCCAAGCGCACGCGCGTGCGCGCTCGCTTCGAGGATATTATACTTTACGAGCGCGCGCTGCCAGGAGGAGCGAGAACAAGCGCGGCTCTTCATCGCGCCGCAAACAAAGCGTGCGTGCATCGCGCGCGTCGCCGCTGCGCTGCTTAGGGAGAGACCTTGCGCGCGCGTGCAGGAGGATGCTATATTTGTTTTGTTGGAGACGTGCGTTGTTGTCGCCGTCCCTTTTTTGTTGGGACTTTTGTGAGCTGGAGGATTGGTGGTACGAGGTACGGGTGCAGATGAGGTGGTCGATGATTTATGGGTTTATATGGAGTTGGATATTGGAATTAAGGGGATGTCAAAGTCAATTTTTATCCTTCCTACTTTACCGACCCGAGAATTCTAAAATATTGGCTTTAATTAAAAGAATAAGTATAATTATGAAAAACTAAGAGGTCATTGCTCTCCGTAATACAATTATCTATCAATGTGCGAAGTTTCAAACAAAAACTTCAAAACCTCTACGAATGGTTTTCGAACGAAATTTGAAGGTTCCAGTCTAGACTTATAAATAATTTGTTAATTATAACGCGTACTTTTAATTCGTCATATTCCAGTCCACCATTTATTAATATTTAATAAATGTTATTACTAATAACAAATACGGAGCTCCGTGGCTCAACCGGCTAAAGCGTACGACTTAGGCGGCTGAAACATGTTGTTTCTGAGGACGTGGGTTCAAATCCCCTTTGGATAGAATTTTTCGGTGACGAATTTGCAGCTTGTCATTCCGGACTAATCGCTTACGGAGATCGAGCATGATCCCGACACGTTGAGGGGGTGATATCCCTAAAAATATGCAAAGTCAAAAATATGAACAAAAATGTAAAAGGTAAAGGGCTTGTTTCGTGTATAAAAAATAAAAAAAAATTCTTTCTCACAAGGAGAGTGCATATCCGGTGGGAAACGATTTTTTACCAAACTACAGGAGGTGGTTTCTGATACCTAAAAATGAAGTAATCTTTTCAAATCTCGAGATATGAGGTATTTTACTTCAAATATGCGTTATTTTAATGACAACAACTCTACACACTTTTATGCTAGATAAATTGACCCGCCAGATTATCAAAGTAGATAGAAAGAGCTGTAATTTAAGTTTTGTTTCGTATATAAAAATATTATTTTGATGCAAAGTTATTAACATTCGAAGATGACAATTAAAAATACATGCATGAATATTTGATGAATCGCGCTTTTTAAATCATCATCTGCAATTGTTAATAACTTTGCATCAAAATAATGACTTTATACAAAACAAAGCTTAAATTGCAGCTTTTTCACCTACTTTAATGATTTTTAGGTCAATTTTTCTAGCATAAAAGCTTGCAGAGTTGTTGTCGGAAGAAAAGGTACATTTTTTCATTAAAACAGCGCACATTTAAAGTAAAGTACCTCATATCTCGAGAGCAGGAGCCCATTGGAAAATATTGCAAGCGCAAGACTTCATTTTTAGGTACCAAAAACCACCTCCTTAAGTTTGGTAAAAAATCGTTTCCCACGGGGTGTGTATTCTTCTTGTAAGATTAATTTTTATTAATAAATTTTTATGTTTTTGCGTCGTTTTAAGGGGACATATCACCTTTGAATTTAAAAACAAAACTTATTTGTGTGAGTCCATTAAAATGCTTCCTTTCAAAAGCATTCATTGTGAATTATTTCGTTATTAATACTTGGTAATACCTTAAATTTCACCGTAAAAATCCTCGAAGTCTTGATCCAACACGTCATATAAAATCATCGTAGTTATTAAGCTTCTAATTCACTGCCCAAGGGATTTCAAGTGATACCGTCGACCAAATTTCTCCAGGTTTGGGGATATTACTTTTCAATACATTAGTTATGGTATGAATACAGGAATAGTATATTACGCAACTAGGGGCGAAAATGGGTATTTCTAAGCGAGGATGATGATTGAGCACAAGTGGAAGTCAAGACGTACACGAGTGCTCAAAATCATCATCCGAGTCTGGAAATACCCTTTTGCCTCAAGTTGCGTACCGTATTTTTTATAACAAGTGCATAAAGAAGTCCATTCTTTGTCATCTACAAAGTGGATTGAGAATAGTTTTTCGAGTCGTCCACTTTATTAAGGAAATGGAGCAAAAATAAATAAAGGGTACTGAAAATACTCATCTTCGCTACCGAAAATGAAAGGTAGCGAAAATGAGTATTTTACCAATAAAAGGTAGCGAAAATAAGTATTTTCGATATCCTTTATTTGACGCTCGGAAAACTCTATTTTCGCTGCACTTTATAGGCGTCAAAAATTGTCTTTTTTATTCACGTGTTATAAAAATTAATTTTTACTACTTAGAAAAATTTCTACATACATATATATGGTAAAATTAATTAATAATATTAAATAATTAATTAAAAAGTCAATAATAAGTATGTACAAAATTTTCTACGTAGTAAAAATTAATTTCCTGTATTCATACCATATCTAATGTATTGAAAAGTAACATCTCCAAACCTGGAGAAATTTGATTGACGGGATCACTTGAAATCCTGTGGTCAGTGGATTACTAACTATGATAATTTTATATAACGCGTTGAATCAAGATTTGTAGGTTTTATTACAGTGAAATTAAAGGTATTACCAAGTATTAATAGCAAAAAAATGTCAGAATGATTGCTTTTGTAAGGAAGAATTTTTATAAACTCATATAAATAAGTTTCGTTTTTAAATTCAAATGTGGTGTGCCCCTTTAAACAGTGCAATGCTGAATTACGTCCATTTTAATGCTAAAGCCGAATCGCATATTTGTTCCAACATCGTTGAACAAAAACATTGCCTTGCGTCCTTCTTAACTTACAATGCATAATCGTATCCTTTTTCCCTGTGACTCATCAAATCTCATTAAATTGCATAATCTTCATTATTTCCACAAAAAAAAGAAAAATTCAAATCGTCTACTTACGAATTAATATTTCGACGTTATTTCCGACCGGGCGCACGTCCCCATGCTCTAGAGCGATACAGCTTATATCCGCTCATGCATCATAATCTCACACACACACAAAGACTAGCCGAGTTCCTTAATGACGTCCCCTACTGCGTAAATTGTTTATGCAAAATAGAGTAAGAGAGAAACCTTCGTTTATTCATACACTTACACACACGCAAGCCCTACAGTCCACAAATACACAAACTCACACTTTATTTATACACACATCTCGAGAGAGAGAGAGAGAGAAAACAGAGCAGAGAGCGCGGCAACAGCTTGAATAAATTTTCTGGCCGAAAACACCCTGACGCATGATTCCGGACACTGCAGCCGCCTGCTGCACTCTCTTTAATTCGGAATTTTGATACAGTCACGTTGTGTATACTTATATCCACATATGCACACGCGCGTCTCTCTCTCTCTTTCTCTGACAGACAAGGCGGCGGCCTGTTTAATAATTTATGAGCGCACATACGCACAGTCGCTCCTTTTTATATATATAAATACCGCGGCGCGAAGTGAAGGCAAAGTAGCCGGCGCTGCTCCTGGCTCGTCACATCACAGCAATGCGAAGAAGAAGAAGAAGAAGAAGCAGAAGACCATCGGACGTGAGAAAAAAATAAGTCTGCGGTTGGATGTAATTAGCGCGGCAGGCTGTACGCGATGTGTCTGTGTGTGTGTGTGTGTGTATACGCACGAGGAAGTGCAGCGAACGCATCGAGAGAGACGTTAATCTGATTATGTATATATATGAACGAAGTTCTCTCCGACTGTTGCGTTGTATATATGCACGTTATAAGTCGAGGGAAAAATGTATTCGTCTCTCCCACTTTCTTTAATGCGGCTTTTCCGCGATTATTGCAGGTGTGTATATACACACTGTTGTTGTCTGGCGCGCGGTTCTCGTAACTTCGCCCACGCCTTTTTAACTTTATTATATTGAATTACTTCCAGGTAGTCCCGCGACTGGTGTACATACAGAAACTCAGCGAGTGGATCTTGCCAATTATCTATTCGGTCTGAAGATTTCCTCGTTTGTTCTCGCTGGAGCGCGCGAGCGCGATCAATTATGTATTGCGAAAGGTTTTCTCGCGAATTAGTGAGAGATCGCTCCCTTGGATTGTTATTGCCCCGGCACGAGCGAATTATTGCTTTTTCCCCCCTATTTTCTCTTATTTATAAGTGTAATGTGTTGCAGGAGACAATGGAAGAATGAAATGAGGTGTACGAAATGAGGTGTACTATTATAATTATAATAGTATCATTTTTTACTTCGTGTTACGTGTTTTGAATAAAATGGTAATAAATTATTGGGCTTGCTGGTGATGATCGTAGATATAAAAATCAAATATCTTTTAAACACAATGTATTCTGTATTTTTCCCTATATAGTGAGCTGAAAGTGTTATCAAAATTGAATATTTTTATCGAAGTATCAGTCAATATATAGGAAATTTTATTCGATACAGTTTATTTCTGTAACTTTTGTTAATGCTGAAAAACTGTGTTAAGTTATTTAAGGAGGTTGAAGCGCTTATTATTTACCAGCAGAAAAAACAAATTATATAAAAGCTTGTAAAGATTATCTAGTATAAATAATAAAGTATGTTAAAGAAGGGCTGTTAACGAAATAGAGAAAAGTTATTTTAACAAAATCGAGACGTCAGAAGCGTAAATATTATCAATTTAAGACAATGCCACTTAACTTATAGAATTATCTTTATTTGTCAAAAATTTTTAATATTTCGGGGCTTATATCCTTCCTTAAACATTTATCTACAAGTTCACCGATTAAAAATTATAAAATAATTCAACTTTAATGAGCAATGACTGATTGTTTATATACAAAAATGCCTTTTGCGTTAAAACTTATAAACAATTAGTCGTTGCTCATTAAAGTTGAATTATTTTATAATTTTTAAACGGTGAGCTTGTAAATAAATGTTTAAGGAAGCACATAAGACCCGAAATATTAAAAATGATTCACAAATATAGAAAATTCTTTAATTTAAGTGATATTTGTTTAATATTTACGCTTCTGACTTCACGATTTTTTAAAAATAATTTTTCTCCATTTCGTTAAGCGCCCTTTTAACATACTATATTATTTATACTAGTTAATCTTTGCAAGCTTTTATGTAATTTTTTTTCTGATGATAAATAATAAGCGTTTCAACCTCCTTTCAAGGTATTTGTTTATTCAAAATAAAACTTACTAAAACAAAAGTTTTGATGTTTCAAGCGCCTTGATTAGTGTATAGATTACGTTGATTGTCGATCTGCTCTTATAAAATTATTGTAAACTAGGACTCTGGATGGGGCTAATACTTTAAAAATAGTGCTTTAACTCATTTTATGCAATACTTATATGCTCAGTTTTTATAGAAATTACTTTTTCTGCTACTTTTAGGTAGTTTATACATTAATACTATTAAAGTTGTTGGAGAATCGGAAATAGTGATTCAGTAAGAGATGCTGTAATTCAGTTTCCCCATTTTAATATGTGAAATTTTCGAATTTGTCCCAAAGCATGGGTAATTTAAAAAAAAACTAAAAATAAAAATAAAAACCTAATTAACATATATTTGTCACTATATTCAAAATCCTAAATTTGATAAACACCAACCATACAAATGATTTTGAAAATTTTTATAAGTACTAGAAAATTTGAAAACAGAAAAGTTAACAAAGTAACCTTGATTTCCTCTATATAACATATAGGACGGAGTAATTTTAGTCACCCAAAAATACTGTGAAATAAAAACCATAATTTATCTGGTGGACGTAATTTTGTTTTAAAAGTAAATTATTTCTTTACGAAATCTTTTTTTTAATAGTATTCGAATATTTTAAATTGAATAATTTTTGTTTAATAAAAAAATGTTAATTAAAGAATTAAAGTAAATTATTCAAATTTCGTCAATGACATTCCATCTAGTGGAGGGCAGACAAACTTTCTCACACTCAAATTTACCCATTGAACTACTACTACCATCAGTAGCGCTCCATAATACCGACCCAGCTGACATGCTGTGACCTATGCGGCTAGTGTGGCGGTGCACGTGTATCAATAACACAAACATAACCTCGAAAAAGCGTCTCCAATGTGCGTTGACAACAGCGAAATAACACAACTTTTCGAACATTTTGACATTACGTAGTTACATTTCCACAGAGTAATCGAAAAAACAATCAAATATGTTGCGAAGGCAAGCTCGACTCAGGAGAGAATATCTCTACAGAAAGTCAGTGCAAGACAAACAAAAAACCATCCAAGAAAAGAAGGACAAGATCAAAAGGAGTCTAGAAGAAAACATACCCATTCATCCAGATTTAAGGAGTTCTGCCTTACATCTGCAGAAAAAAGCAGAATGGGAGGACGCTGGTCCAGAGCTCGCAGTTGCACAGGGTACGGAGATGGGTGGTGCACTGGGAAATAACGAGGACGACGAGTACAGGTGGGCTGGTGTAGAGGATCCCAAAATTGTCATCACAACGTCCCGTGATCCAAGCTCAAGGCTCAAAATGTTTGTCAAAGAATTGCGTCTGATTTTCCCTAATTCACAGAGAATGAATCGTGGTAACTATGAAATGAAACAACTCATCCATGCGTGTAGAGCCAATGACGTTACAGATTTCATTATCGTTCACGAGCACAGAGGAGTGCCGGATTCCCTTGTTATTTGTCATCTTCCATACGGGCCCACAGCCTATTTCACAATGTCAGATGTCATTATGCGTCACGATATCCCTGACATTGGCACTATGTCTGAACAGTATCCTCATCTGATCTTTCATAATTTCAAGACGAAGTTGGGTCTTCGAGCAACGAGTATTTTGAAGTATTTATTCCCTGTACCTAAGGAAGACAGCAAGAGAGTCATTACATTCGCTAATCATGATGATTACATTTGCTTCCGTCATCACACATTCAAGAAAGTTAATGGACGAGATATAGAAATGACAGAAGTTGGACCAAGATTTCAATTGAAACTGTACGAAATCAAATTAGGAACATTAGATGCAGCTGCTGCAGCAGATACAGAATGGGCGCTTAGACCGTACATGAATACGAGTCACAAGAGAAGATTTTTCTCAGACGATGACGGATGGCAACAAGAGGATGATATAGAATAACATTTGTAAATACGTTATTAAATAAATTTATAATTTTAATATTAATGACTGCTTTTATTCATACTTCAATATTTAAACCCCCAATAGTAGTCGCTACAAAAAATGTTTTCTTTTATGTTGATTAATTAATTTTATTATATTATACTCTAATTTGGTACAAATTATGATATCTCATACATCATAACGAAAAATAACTTTTATATAAAGATTACTTATTGCCCCTATGCAATAGTCACATTCATAATTTGTCTTCAATCTATTTCATCTTTCTAATCTAGATAGTCTAAGAAATAAAAAATACATTCAACATATTTTTATGTACCTAACCACATAAATTATCAAAAGGTAAACTCACAAAAATTATGAGACGTGATAATACATACATATTCATAATTTATGATACATCATAATATTATTATAAGTACACAAATGTAATAAAAACCTTTTTTGAAGTTCTTGGTTGATCTTCATACTACACAACGTATATGGAGATTTCGTTTCACTCAGAAATCGTCGAACATTCACCATTTTAATATATTTTACGACTCGAGATATAACATCAACATAAGATACTTTTCTATTTCAGCACTTTTCTCTTCTTACTGAACAATCACACAAGTACTAACAGGCAAAACAACAATATATTTTTCAGAAAAGCTATCAAATATCACAATCAAATGACTGAACTGACCGGAAGTAAGTCATTCTCATGTCCCACGTAACCTCACAATACTGATATACTTTACCGCTCAAATTTACAAACATTTATGCATTTTATAAATGTAACGAGATACTCACTTCATTCACGCTTAACTATAATATTTTTATGCAATTAATTAATACCTCCGTTTTAAAGAAAGTTGCTCAATCGTCTTCAGCAGTACCAAAGCGGAAGTTTGTATTTAGGATTCCCCGCGAGTTGTAAATCAAATGTTTAGCACAAAAGTTTATTGATAACAACATAAACATTGATGCAAAAATACCCAAACTCAAAAGCCAATCTTCAAAACATCCAAGATTATTCACGCAAATGCCAAATCCCCGAAACTTTCGTATCTCCGCCCTTTCCGACGCACACAATTAGCACATGTTCAGACACCTGTTGGCACTGCTCCCTATTTCCAAAACACTCCAACCGAAACAATCCCATTTTCCACCCAAAAATCCTTCTCCCCTGCGCTCGGAAAATCTCCCAGCCAAGGAAAAACCGATTTTACGGGTAAAAGAGCGTGCGGTAATCGCGCAAAGGTGGGGGCGCTCGATCCCAGGCGTTTTGTCTGGACGTGCGAGTCGGCGAGAGCACGTCGCGCGAATCCAGGTGCGCGCCTCGCCGCGGAGCAAATGTTTCTTAATAATACGCTTGTAAAAGCCGATGATTCGTAAATACGAGCGAGCCGAGCTATAATGGAATACTTCGCGACGCCGAAGAGTCAGAAAAGCGACGGTGAGAGCGTTTGTTTACTGTCCTGCGATTGTTTTACTTAGCTAGGTTATGTTTTGAAGCTTTTGCACTTGTTATGTAGCGAACACTTAGCTTTTTTGATTTGTAATTTGGCTTTGAAGTATGTCGTTGGTTTTTGTAGAAGTTTGACGTTAGTGGTTTTAGAAGTTGTTGATTGAGATTTTTTGAGTTTTGCTTTTACAATGATTTTGTGGATTGTGTAGTTGTAACAGAGTAAAGTTGAAGTTTTACAGCTTTGAATGTGTATTTTGAAAATGTTGTAAAATTTGAAATTAGTGAAGTTGATTTGTGAAATATTTTTGAATATGCATTTTAGCACTTTTTGTCGTATCTAAAATGATAAAAATGAGTGAATATAAGTGCATGTCAAATCATAGATAGCCTGGAATTGCAAAGTAGCTTGGACCTTACCCTTTACTTGGCAAGATGCAGTCTTTCTAATATTACAGATCTAGAGGTCACTGGAATCTCACGAAGCGGAAGAGTACGAAAGAAATCCTCAAAGCTAGTCGATTTTGAATCACCGGATGACTTCACCGAATACAAATTGAAGAGGCAGAAGGCCCAGCAGCAGGCACATCAGCAGGCCCAGCAGCTTCATGCTCAGCAGCTGCTGGAAAAGTACGAGAAGCAGCTTGAACAGCAGCAACTCGAGGAGGAAAAGCTCCAAAATGCCAATTCTGTGCAACAAACCAATTCCATACAGCAGGAAAATTCCTTTCATCAAACAAATTCTTCCCAACAGTCGAATTCCTTTCATCAGACTAATGTCTTTCAGCAAAGACAAAATTCTGTGCCAACCATGGTGCAGTACAAGACAGAGATTAAAGATGAGTCGACCTCAGAGAATGAGGAGGAGTCAGAGGATTCTGATTCTGGTAGTGCCAATGGACTTGACAATGATGACAAGTCTAGTATGGATTCGACGAGTGATGACGATGAGGTTGATCCTCTGATGATGGATGAGACTGTTACCGAAATTGAGACTACTGGTTTCACCAAGCTTGAGCCACCTGAACAAACAGATTTGCCTTCCCAAGCAAAAAGCAGCTTGTATATGCTGGAAAAGTATAAGAAGAAACTGATAATCAAAGATGGTAAAGTAATCAATAAAACTACAAAGACTCAACGGAAAGACAAAGGAGTGAGAAAAAATTATTTATTTAAAATCTTTTTTCTTTATTTTAAACTGGCAAAATAAATAAAATTTTTATGTTTTTCAGAAAACAAGATTTACAGCATATATGTTGTGGGCCAAAGAAGCTAGGCAACAATTAGTAGAACATCATCCTAATTTAGGTTTGTTTTTAAAAGTTATTTTCGTAAATAATTTGTACAAAAAATAAGTAATACTATTTTATTTTATTAGATTTTGCAACAATATCAAAGCGTTTAGGAGAGATGTGGGCCACAGTACCAAATCTAGAGAAATATAATTGGAGAAAACGTGCTAAACGTCTTGCTTTAAAACCTCCACCACCAATCAATAATGAGAAAATGCTTCCACCGTCGCGCAAATTTATTAACAAAATAGGTAAGATCAATCATAATTGTTTATAAAATATAAGGTTTCAATTCTATGAAATCTAATTATTTTCTATGTAATTTTTTTACTCAGGTAGCAGAGATATATCACCCAAAAAAACCATACAACTTGGCAGTCCAGTTGTAGGAAACAGAGTACCTGCATCACCTCCTTCGAACAAGGTAGGAAAAGATTTGTACAATGAATCTTTCCTGGGAACAGAAATATATAAAGTTACCGGAACTCAACCAATAGACATTGCTGCTCATTTGACTTTGCTCGGTGAGAGCTTAACAATCATTGGAAAAAGACTAAAAGAGCATGAAGGCCAAATAACTGTTTCGGGTAGTCTACCCCTACTTTTAGATTCTTTATTATGTGCACTTGGTCCATTGCTCTGTCTTACGCAACAAATACCTGAAATGAATGGAGCCAATCCAGAACGCTTATCTACTATTCTCGAAAATGTAGCATACATTATGCCTGGTCTGTAAATTGCAGAAGTAGTGTAAAATTAAGATTTATTTTGTATTCCTTTATTTAATGATCTTTTTACAAAAGCAACTCAGTGATTTTTTTTTACTTAAGTGAGTTGATGATTTATTTGACAATGTTGTAAAATAATTAAGAATAATAAATGAAATTCTTATTCTAAGTACAATCCACAATGATAATATTTACAAACGTGACAGATCCTTATTGCGTCCTCGATATGTTTCATACGTAATTATGTAAAACGCAGCTATAACTTATCAATAAATTACTATATACATTTTATTTTAATCTATTTTTCCTGAGATGAAATCGGTGGACAGGTACAGAAAAGATTTTTGTCTCCGAAAATGTCGTCTATTCTTCCTAAAGTAGATCACATTTTTTATGCTTCCCTTCACGAACGGCTGTAATATAGATACAATAAATTTTCTTAAAAATCATTTACATACTAAGTAAAATCGTAAGTATTAATTAAATAAAAATACATACCGTTGGGAAAGCAGCAAGTTCCCTAGAATAAGGTCTGCCTTAATTGTCCCTGATAACTTGTTCTTATGTATGAGGTGCCATTTTCAGAGGATTAATACTGGCATCTCACTTTCCATCTTCAATGTCTTTGATTTCTTGTCTTATATGCGAGTAAACAAAAACTTATGTATCTATTTCTAAAGGGATTTATTAAAAAAGAATAAATAAAGAATAAAATTCTGACATGGGACCAAACCAAGGATCTTATTTGACTTGCCAGGCAGTTTCTGTAAACACTAAACCTAACATGTTTTATTTGTAAAATATCTGAATAATTGTATAAATCATACAGTTAGTTACTTATATATAATTATATATAGTTATATATTTATTTATTTATTTATTTAAACCAGAAAGATTCATATATATGATTATATATATATAATTAATTAATTGTATATAGTTATCTATAATTATATACAATTATATGTTTTTTTACTTGGGTAGCTACAATAGAAGATAAAAAATTTTAAATTTGGTTTTATAAGACCAAGATGACAACCTTGACCTTTGACTAATTATATTATTTTTTCAACTAAAATAAATCACTGTTTTTTTTTGTTTATTGAATTTTAAATTTTCAACATGATTTACTGATTTTATTTTATCGCAAAACGTTATAAGAATTAAGGGGAGGCCGGAGTCCTATACCTTATGCTCAGTTACCGACATTATCGATTTTTCGTTGTACGCGGTCATTGTTTCCTTTAATAAAATTTTACGAACGTACGCATATTCTTCGTAATAAATAGACTGTGCGTACGTATTCATTGAATAAAACTAAAAACTGCAATGTCGGTATCCGGCACCCCCTTTTAAATAGTAATAAGGAGATGTGAATTTTTCTCTCCGTATTCTTACCAGGAACTTCCAGTTAAATTCTAAAAACTTTCATTATTAACTCTCGGAGAGAAATACGTTTTAAAATTTAACTATAGTTGTATATTTTAAGAAACCTTATTTTCGCAAATTAAATTTCGTAAATTTTAAGTATACTTTCTAATTGGAAACATTTTCCTTCTTATTAATTACATTTGCCTTCTCAAAAAGTTCTGCTATGGAGATGGAAGAGATGATATTTTCATCACCTCTCCGTTAGAGAGAATGAGATAGGTAAAAGAGTAGGTTTATACCTTGGTTTGTAATTTTGTAAGTTTGTAAAATATTAAATAGTAATTTTAAAATTCACATTTGGGGCATTCTTTTTGGACGGGAGACCCCATGCTCTCCAAAATTCATTTCATCTTAAAAAATCGTGCTAGGGTGTAAATGAAAGCTTAGAACCTCTACTTTATTTTACTAAGTGGCATATTTTTGAAACTTTCGTTATTCTAACCTCTCTGGCCGCAACAGCACGAATACGTCATAGCGAGCAAGCAGTTCTCGAGTTTGACATTTGTGTAGGTGGTTGAAAAATTATTAACAAAGCTTTTCTGTATCCATTTCAACCCTCTGAACACGAATTTCAACTTATTTATAGTTTATCACTTAAGCGTTCCTACATAACCTCAAAAAATACCCCGAAACCACATATTTGCGTAATTCCCAATCGCAGATGTTATAAAAATTCAAGAACAACGCCTGTTCTTATGTATTTTGTTCCGCTGAACACGTATCTGTACTTATTTTCGGTTCATCACTAAAACATTCCTACATAACCTCTAAAAACATCCCAAAATAGCAGTTATACATAGTTTCTAATCACGGATGTTATGAAAAAATAGGAAAATACATATATTTTTATGTATTTTGTTGCGCTGAACACGTATCTGTACTTATTTCTGGTTTATCACTAAAGCATTCCTACATAACCTTGAAAACACCCCCAAAACAGCAGTTATACGTAGTTTCTAGTCACAGGTGTAGTAAAAAAATTGGGAACAATGCCTATTTTCATGTTTTTTGTTCAGCTGAACACGTATCTGTTCTCATTTCTGGTTTATCACTTAAGCATTTTTACCTCACGTCTAAAAACACCCCAAAACAGCCGTTATACGTAGTTTCTAATCGTTGAGGTAGTAAAAGAATTAGGAGGACTAAGCCCATTCGTAAAGATTTTGAGACAAAAATGTTAAATACGTTACCTACTTTATTTTGTCTCATAAACAAGTTTCGTGTCAGTCGTAGCATTAGAGTGACTTTTAATTAGTAGCTCATGTTTTTTATTTGGTGTGAAGCTATGACTCTTTTGTATTTGTGGAACCGCTGGAGCCTCATCAAATCTTTTTTTGAGCCATTTAGCGATCTTGTCATGTTCTTTTTTGCTGTAAAAAATGTATGAATGGTTTTGAAATGATTCTGACCCCATTTAAGAAGTTTTTCAGGAGATAGAATAGAATCAGCTGGTTCCCAGGCGGAAATAAAACTTAGCAAATAATTATTAATGAGAATAAATAATTTTTTATAATTTTTAAAAAAAGGTTATAACTGTTGATAACTGTTTATATAGGTAGGATTTGAGACTATAATAACAGTTTATAAAAGTTATCAACAGTTTTTTTCTGTTATGAACAGCCAAAAGAAGTTTATAACAGTTATGAACTTTTATTTACTTTTTTGGACCGCGGTGCATAACCAGAAAAATGATCTGTAAAAAATTATTATCAGTTTTAAACTTTTTTTATCTTGTAATAACAGTTATTAATAGTTTTAAATATTTTTAATAGTATTATAATTATTCACTTTCTGTTCCAAAGAAATTTCATTAATATGAATATTCCAAAATACAAATAATTATCAATTTCAATTAGTACAAATTACTAAAAACTAGTAAAAATTTATAATAGTTATTAACAGTTATTTATTTTATTTACTGATGAAAGATTCAAATTTTTACGAAAATCCAAAAAGCTTGTAAAAGTAAATAAATATTTATATTTATTTATAACAGTTTTAAACTTTTATAGAAGTCTCAAATCGTGACTTTATAATCTGCTAATGTCAATTATAAACTTTTCTAAACTTTTATTATAGAAGATCATTTTTGCTTGGGTTTACACGAGAGACTACTTCTTGCAGCTTCCCTTTTGAATACGGCTCTAACACCATCGGATGCTGCTTTGCCGTGAGCAGTCGCGTGGCAGTGCCATTCAGCCTGCACACCAAAGTCTGTTTCATGATTGATGAGATTGATCATTTGGAATTTATTTTTGAAATGCTGTTTAGCACTGTCAGTGAAATAAATAATTTTTTTCATGCGCAGAGTTCGTTTTATATGTGGAACTAGCATTTTCTGCACTGTATAAACAGCTGCTGTGTCGTGCTTTGTGCTGTCTGATAAGAAAACTAGAGATTTGTGTTGAATTACCGAATTTTGTTTGTAGTAGTAAACCACAGGAAACACGGTACATTGAGTGTTGTTAAAGTGAAAAGCTTGTGACGCCCCCTGAACTTCGTATTTGTAATTTTCAGAGAAGTCTAACAAAGCTAGCACTACACCTTCATCAAGATTCTTTTTTTATCTTCGAAGAACTGAGACTTTTTTTTACTATGAAGCTATGAGGTTTTAAAAGAACTAATTTATCGCCTAATTCATTAATGAAATCATCTGTAGAAAGAATTTGCGTTAGTAACGTCGATCGATCTGTCCCAGACCAGGCATTGAATTGCACTTGATGAATAGCTTTTCCTTCCAATAATTGTTGTAGGAATTACAATAAACTTAGAACACTTGAACATATGCTACATTGCCTAAAAGACACTGATCGTTGGGATGGTTACAAGTAATTGCCTGTAGACAATCATTTTAGTCAATTATTGGATTTGTTGAATCTTTAGTGAGCTTTTTTATGTTAATTAAATCCAATAATAATTCACAATTCTTATGAATCGTGCAAACACAAACGCAATGTGTTCCACTGGCACCTGGAAGAACACAATGTTTTGGACGAAGCTGAGCAAATTTGCTAAAGCTTACAGTAGAATCAGCATGATTTCCTTTGTATGTTATATAAAGTGTTTTCAAATCCATTAACATAAGGCGCTTCTGCACCAAACAACGACCTTCTAAGCTTTTCACCGAAATAACATATTTTTTGACAGGTATTATTCTGCTATTCGCATCATCTTCGTAAAAATCAATAACTTTTCTTACAACATCTTCGGGCAATTCCCTACCTGATTTTGCAATAGTAGTTCCTAGAATAGCTTTTAAAGCTCTAAGTTCTTTAGACTTCTGGGCTAGCTGCCAACTGCATCCGAATTCATTTGCAATTTTATTTACAGACCATGTTTGTAGAGCAATTGTCAGGATACTCAACTTTTGTGGATCCTTCGTTGATAAGCTTGCAAATTTTTCTTTTAATCCATTCAGCATTTCTTCCAATTCAATTTCCCTTTTTGACCGAACATCAGCTTCAGTTAAAAGTGGTGGAGCAATATCAGGATTAGAGGAATCAATACCTATATCAATCGAAGAACTCGTATCAATGTCAATTTGACTATCGTCCAGTACATTTTGAGATGACTCAGAATCTATATTCTTAATATCATTACTATTACGGTGCCTGCATTCCCAACAAATTTTAGCATTTGTAGGAAAAGAGGGAAACTTTCGTTTCAGAGGTTTAGAGAAAAACCTCAAATCTTTCCCCTTGTGACCAGAAACACCTAAATCGTTATAGGGGTTGCAGCATCTATCATCATGCACCAAGTTTGATTGTGACATATCGAAAATGACAAGCTAAGATTGAGTGACTACTGAAAAAAAATATTTCTTTTAAGAGACGAACTGCTTGTGGGTATTAGTTCTGCAAAGAACTATTAGTAAGTACTATTCTGGCAAAGAACTGTTTGTAAGTACTAGTACTGAAAAGTACTGTTTGTGAGTGTTAGCTCTAAAAAGAGCTGTTTTTGGGGAATAGTTCTGAAAAGAACTATTGGTAAGTATTAGCTCTGAAAAGAACTGTTTGTGAGTACTAGTACTAAAAAGTACTGTTTGTGAGTGTTAGCTCTAAAAAGAGCTGTTTTAGGGGAATAGTTCTGAAAAGAACTGTTGGTAAGTATTAGCTCTGAAAAGAACTGTTTAAAAAAAATGCCCGTAACGCCCTGAAAAAAATGTTGAAAGAAGCTCTAGAAGAACTGTTGAGAGTGATCCTGAAAATAACTGTTAAGAGTTATTCTGAAAATAAGTCTAAGTAGAGGTTCTAAGCTTTCATTTGCACCCTAGCACGATTTTTTAGGAGAAAATGAGTTTTGGAGTGCATGGGGTCTCCCGTCCAAAAAGAATGCCCCATTTATAATTTTTTTTTTTCAATTTAATGTTTTACAGATTGTTATTTCTAGATATTATATTTTTTATATTGCGCCATCATTATCCTTGTTTACTATACTTCGAATCATCCTTATAAGTGACACTAGGCTTTGTTTTCGTTTACGCTTATTTTCTCAACATTAATTAAATAATGATATACTTATTCATTGTTGCAGTTAACTTAATGCCTAATTAACTTACATGTATTTATGTAATGAAAAAGATGTTGCATCATCGAATTAAAAGTATCGTGGTCAGTTGCAAAAGATTACGTATAAATTTTAGAGGTTAGATTTTTTAAGTCAAGACGGTTTACTATAATAATAGGTAAACTATGATACCTACTTATAATATTTACGAGAATTTAATACGTAAGTACGTCAAATTTACTAAGAAAATATAGTATTCGGAAAATATAACAAATATTACTATAATTTCAAGTACTTCTTGCTATAATATTCATCACAAATTACTACACTTTTATTAAATGCTATAAATGACAGTTTTTACTAAAGTAGATAGTAAAATTTCATATGCTTTAATTGCAGAATATCATATACGTTTAACAATATCTGCTACAAAATACAATAAAAAGCATTATAATGCAAGTAAATCCTACCTTTCCTTCATAAAATAGTAACTTTTATACAGTAAATAGTAATTTTTAATACATCTCTTCTCTCCGTGTAGCACGACCACAAATCCGTCGAGCAATATCCGCTGGAATCCTTCGATCATTTGCAGCCGTTGTGATTCTCTACGATAGTTTTGTTCGGGTGGGGATAACTGTACCGAAAGATAATTTTACAGATGGATAATAATGCCGAATTTATTTTACCCAAGGGTAAATTTGTCGAAAGGTGAAATGTGCCAATGGGTAAAGTAATCGATTAACAAAAGTTCCGACGGGCAAAAATACTGATGGATAAAAATGTCGAAGTTAAAAATGCCGAAATCTTGAATGGCAACGGGTAAAAACTAAAAATATCGAATATTGAAAAGAAACAATCTAGCTACAATTAACACATTATTATAATACAGGCGCATATTCTAATAAAAGCACTTTTTCGTCCAAATTTTCGTTTTCGGCAGTTTTAAATTTCGGAATTTTCTTTTTCGGAATTCTCGTTTTCGGCATTTTTAACTTTCGGTATATCTATCCATAGGCAATGATTACGGTAAATTTATCCTTCTGCAAATTTATCTTTCGGTATATTTATCCCCACCCCTCGTTGCGTAAACAGCGCACCATAGTATTATGGCGTTTCGTCAATACATGAAACTACGTCAGCGTATACTTTTCGCACACCTTCGGCGTCTTCATGCTCTCCGGGATACGTACTGCGATGTGCAGAGACGTGACGCGGCGGCTGCTCGACGCCTCATGAATCGATTTTCCTCTGTGCGCTTTCTTCGCGTGCTTCGATCTTCTGTTATCCATGCATTCACTCCTAAAATCGGTAAAATTTGTTAGAGGATAAACAAAAAATTGTAAAACGTGTATTGACTTTTATAAACTTACAAGGAGAGTGTCATAGCTTCGGGACACAATTTTGATGAAACTTTGGGAGGTGCTTTCTGATACCTTAAAATGAAGCCCATCACCTGTAGTTTATTCTAATTGGCCCTCATATTCGAGATATAAGCGTTTCTACTCCGAATATACTTTATTGTAGTGAACTAAGGTACCTTTTCTAGTGATTATAACTGTGCATGGGTTAGTACTAGAAAAAATGACCCAGAAGATAATAGAAGTAGGCAAAAAAAGCTTTAATTTAAGACCAGAAACGTTAATAAATATTAAACTGAGCCAAAGTTATTAATAAGGAAAGATGGTGACTGAAAATGCATGAATATTCAAAAAAATTTAACTGTTTTAATTTCGTTGATTTTTTATGCATTTTACGTCACTATATTCAATTGTGAATACCTTTCGCTCAGATTAATATTTTTTAACGTTACGTGTCTTAAATGAAAATTTTGCACATTTTGTCTAAAGTCTGGCATAGTGGCCAAGAGTCGCGGTAATCGCCTACTTTCCGCCCTTGATGCACAATATACTATTATGTACGTTATAAAGGGTCATTTTTTCCAGCGAATCCTTTTGTCGCCGCCAGTCGGGACACGGCCATTTAAATTTTGTTAATTTAGAATTGCTTTAATATCGATTTTTCAAAGAGACCAGGCAGATGAAACAATGTCGGTAGACAAGAAATAGCTTGTATGAAGAAAGTATAATAAATATTTTTTTGCTAATATAATATAATAGTACTTTTTGTCACTAGGGCGTAAAGTTGCACTTTACGCCCTAGTGACTAAGTTTTGATAGACGCGCACGAGAGCCGGTGCATCAGATGAGGGTGTAAAGATTACGCCCATGTGGCGAACATTATTTTTCGATGCAGTGTACGTAATTAAATTGGATTTTACGCACGTTTTGAGGGCGTGAAGTGCCATTTTACGTAACCATAGAAAAATAATGTTTGCAACTCAGACGTTGAATATTGCGTCACGTTATGCAATCCTTATGTTATGCGATCACACTGGAGTGTGATATTTCATGTCTGAGTTGTAAAAACATGTATTACACGCCGAAATAGTGCGTAATATAGTTCAACTTTACGCACACTGCATAGAAAATTTAATTTTGGCTGTGCAATATATACCAGAGACAAGAGAAACTAGCACTTTTAGACCCTTCTAATATTATTTTTTAAAAAGATAAAACCTAAAAATAGAAGTACTAAAATTATTCGTTGTATAACCAACTTAAAACCTTAACTTAATAAATAATTACATTCATTTGTGCACAAAAACAGTAAAGAATCAACTACTTTAACATGCAAAAATTCCATTTTAATTGAGGTGGCTATCTGGAGAATTCAAAAAATCCCCAATTTTTATTTTTTATTTTACAGGTATGTTTCTAGTGATTTTGTAAGTTATACATCAATTTTCTGCCATCTTTGTTAAGACGTTTTCAAGTTATCTAGGATAAAGTGATTTTTTTCTATTAAAATGCAGGTATCTTTAAATTTATCCTCGCGCATTTCACATTGGTATACACCTTTGCAAAAAATTCTATACGTACAGCGTATAAATACAAATTAAACTACTGGTTTAGATTTTTTTAAATTCAATCAACAACTTTAGAAAAAGTTGATTTATAATTTTGTTTTTAAATTGATTAAAAAAACCCTCATATTTCAGATAGAAACTACTTTAAATAAGCTTTTATATTTAAATTTCGAAAATCTACACCAGCACTTCTTTTTAAAATACTTTGAAATATATTCTGAAAGTTTCATAAAAATCCATCAATATGATTTGCGCCAAGACAATTTTTATGGGTCAAAGTACAAAGGCGACCAAGTCGTGTCCTCGTAATGTTACACAAAATTAAAAAAATATATTGGCCTAAATTAAAATCATATATATTAGATATCACATGTAGAACATGACTGCAAAGTTTCAATATTATTGATTGATTTGATTTCCAATGAAAAATACACGACTTTTCCATCCACACAGCCGTACATTTAATAGTATTCTGGGTGAGCGTTAGAGTGTTCACCGCTCACAATACACAGCGTTTGTGTGTGTATACATTCTCTCGTATTATGTGTGTATATTTTGCTCAGCTCTATTGAGGCTTCGCTTCGATTCGCCTCACTAAACACATGCGAAAATTTACCCATGTGTAGAAGTTAGCGACAGTAGCAGTTCCAATAAACAGGTAACAAAGTAAATATTGTTAAAGAAAGCAGTTGTTATAAAACTAACAAATTTTTCTTCCTCATAGAGGAATCTTTGTGATGGTAAAAAAAAATTTCTTAAAAACATGTTAGAAATATGTCTTGGTCCAATTGGAATCAAAATACACTATTTTTAGAAAATGTCTGTATGGATGTGTGTGCGTGTGTGTGTGCGTATGTGTGTGCGTGTGTACCAACATATCCCGAGTAACCTCGGTAAAAATTAATGTTTTAGGGCTCCTTTTTTCTGTTTTTCTTAAAGGAAGACGACTCAAAAATAAATTTTTTTGTTTTCCGATGCTTTTTTGTTTTTTAGTGGTATTTCGATTTTTGAGTTTCAGTTTCTCGGGTTTTGTGAAAAGGCATTTGAAAGAGCATAAAATTACCTAACCTATCAGACTTGAAAGTTTGGATAAGGTAATACTCTTCTTTTGTTCACAAAACGTCATTTTCTGTTTAAACGGTAATATCTCGGAAACATATGACGAAAAGTTTTTGAAAACATTTGAGACAATTAGGAATTTGGAGAGGAATATTTAGTAAAATTTTTAAGCCATTTTATTTTTATTTTGAGACAGGAAAATCATTTTGTAAAAAAATCAATTTTCTGTGTCGAAAGATATAACTTCAATAAAACGGCATTATTTTTTTTTGAAAATTTTCAGAAAAGTAGCTTTTAACCAGCTCTTGGCTAAGTTCTTTTCCCAGATCATGAAGACTTTTATTTTTCAATATATTTTCAGGTTATGTTTTTTCAAACTTTTTTGTTCGATTATATTTCAAGAACGACACGGTAATTTTTTGTCTACTGCAGCTCATTTTTTCTCATTTGTTAATGAGGTTTTGGAATTAAAATGAAATTTTAAGAACCATCGACTTGTTTTTGTTTTACGACTTTTCTATTTTACGTTATCCTGAAATCAATGAGGCATATTATTTTAATATGTAGAAATAATATGATCGTTTCAGTGTAAATGCATTTGAAAGAGAATAAAATTATCTATCTTTCCCGACGCCAGATTTTCTATAAGCTATATTTCTTTTTTTGTTATACACAAATCTCTTGTCTGAGCTCTTTGCTAAGACTGTAAGGTCTCTTATCTTTCAAGACATTTGACGTTATACTTTTTGTAATTTTATTACTTATATCTCGAACATGTTGCGGTCATTTTATATTAAACAAACCAATTTTTAATTGTTATTTTGATAAACATACGAAATCAGAAAAAAATAAAGATTCTTTGATTCGTTTTTGTTTTATAACGATTTTTCTATTTTAATATTTTGAAATCGATAATGCAATCTATGATGATCACAAGCTTATAATTTTTTGTAATTTACCTTTTGACAACAATCGATGATAAGAAAATCCACCTTTTTGGGCTATTAATAAGAAAGAAATATAGCAATTTAAAATAATGTATTAGAATAAATAAATTTATATTGGAAAAATTTATTTAATTTGAGGAAGCTAAATGTAAATGTTTTAAAGAATTGCTTTTATTCAAACTATTTTTTGAAGCTGGATTTCGAGGATTGTTAAATAAGACTTCGGCTGGTACGTTTCTATAAATTCGACTCTGTTCTAAACTTTCTTTTGATTTTAAAGATTCGGCATCTACGATTGTTTCATGATTCTGAATTTCAGTTCTTAGGCTTTATCTCTGACGTTAAACATTTGTTGGGAATTACTTTTCTTGGAAATGAATACTTTTGTTCGAGAATCGGTATCAACAATCTCATTTACGTGCTTTAGATATTTAGTATTAGATTTTAAATCGCGATTAATAACTCTAGTTTCGTTACTCTTAAAAAATTTTAGAGCAGAAATACAAATACCAATGAAAATTTGTGTGTCTGTGTATGTGTGTGTGTGTGAGCGTATATGTGGGTGTGTGGGTGCGTGCGTGTGAGTATGTGAGCGTGTTCAATAAAAATTCAACAGTAATATGTGCAAAAAATATTTTTTTATATAAAAGAAAATAGTGTCTATTTAGTAGTACGATAAAAACTGTGCCTGTCCAATACATGAACATATGTTTTACGGTATTGTTTTGATTATTAAAGTTAGGTTAAACATACACTCAATAATTATATGTCTTTAAAATTATTATTATTCCGTATTGATATACTAATCATACTCTATGTACCATAATGATGAGTTTTACTCTAAATATTGCAAACGATTATATATAAATTCAGATTCATGGAATATAAATTCAATTTAAAATTTTAAATAACTGACTTGATAAGAAAATTATTACTTTATTATACGCCCAATACTAAGATCTTTCACGCAGCTTAGAATAACTTAGTTTATAGCACACTAACCTCAAAATGCCAACTTTATTGTCGATTTTGAGGTTGTTGTGCTATAAAATATCGTATGAGACTGTTGTGGGAGGTGTTTTTCTACCTTGCTCGATTTTCTCACTCGCTTCGCTCGTGCGAAAACCCTCGAGCAAGGTAGAAAACCATCTCCCACAACAGTGTCATAATATACTATTATATTTTCGCGTGGCCGAGCGAAATTTCCAATAGCGCAGTTCGCGTCGCCGCCAGGTGTCGTTGTCCAACTCGCGGTAGAAGTAGGCAAGGCAAATGTATATATGATGGGCCGCCAAGGCACTCGGCACCCATGACACTGACTCAGGCAAATTTCCACATTAACGCCTAGAGATGACTACAGGGCTAACCTCTTAAGTTTGAGAAATATATCACGGCATAATTAAACTGATTGCTTAAGAATGCTCCTGCGCGTAATGTCTCGAACTCGGACATATCATTTTTTAAAGTTTAGAATACGCTCAATCTAATGGTGCCCTTATTTATACCGCTTATCGGCCAAAAACTCAAGAAATTTGAGCTCAAAGTTGGCAATTTTAACATGGACTCTTATGGCAGACAAAGTTGAATCAGTTAATTACGAATGAAATCTGATTTGTCCAGTAATGTCATTATATCAGTTTTGTAGGAAAAAATCTCCTCTTTCAAATGACATTATTTAAAATGTCGGTTATCGAAGTAAAAAAAGAGATATTAGCGAAAGCTTGAATAAATTCGGGTTATATCCGGCAGCTGTTCGGAAGTCAGACATGCAGCACGCACGACGCACGACACGACGCTATAGTAATATATATAGATATAGCTATATTCTCGCATATGTTATTCACTGCTGAATCCAAAATAGTATCTGTATTAATATTTATTGAATTGTTAATGTTTATATTATTAAAAGTTTGCTGCATTTATATATAATACATTATAAATACATCTCCTTAATTACTTTTGTTTTCCCCTCCTCTATTTATATTTAAGAACCGGACTCCTTGAAGTGTTAGCTCCGCTTCTTTGAGGGCCATCAAGGACTCGTCCTCCATCGTCCAACGACTTTTCTTGGCCAAGATGTTCTGGCGCGAGTCGTACCAATCTTTATGGGCCCGTTGTTGATGGACCCCTTTACCTGTTGTTGTGGTAAAGGTCCTGCCACAGTCAGGATATTCACAGGGGAAATCCCCACGAACAGGTGCCGGCCTTACACCTACACTCCGGTAAATTGGATTTGCCGGGACGCTTGAGCCAGAGGGCCCTTCGTCTGTATGTTTATTATTTCTTAAGTTAGGGCCGGTATAATGTCGGCCCAAGGGGATGGCAACCCCGTGGGCCCTTAAGCCCCCCTCATTAGTTTATCCCATGTTACAGAGAGATTATCCAGCTTCACCAGTCTAGGAGGTGAGGGTTGGCACATGTGGTAGGTCAGCGTTCGAATACCCGCCACTTCCGAAGCCTGTATATATATATACACACAAATATTATATATGTTAGCGCCGCGAATCTCTCTAAAAAATTAAGTATTTAAACTTTGATTATCGTCCGCTTGATAATTAACGAACTGCTGGCGTTCCCGGCGAAAAGAAAACGGAGTAACTTGACACGTGGTTTTTGTAACAATAAACGACAGAGATTTATTCTCTTTATAAAAGTAAAATTACAGGTGTACGTGTGACTAGTGGTTTAAACAATTATTAATTAAATCCGTAGTGTGTAAAAGTGTGAATGTGTGTGTCTAGCAATAATGTGCTCGCTACCGCGAGATAGAAGCACGTAATTAGTGTTACTTATCTCGAGGCGTCCGGAAGAAGAGAGCGAGCAACCCCGAGCGCTGGAGTTTTGTCGGATTTCGAGGATTGTTATATAATATAAAATAGGTCGGCAGGTACGTTTCTTTAAATTAGACAATGTTCTAACTTTCCCTTGAGTTTAAACATTCGGCATTTGCGATTCTTTTGACAATTCTGAATTTCATTTCGTATTCGTTATTTCCGACGTTAAACATGTTTTGCTTTGATTTTTGATTTTTCATTTAACATATATGATTTTAGGTAGGCAGAGGAGGTAGTTGCTAACTGGAAAGCTGGTCAGTGAGTGAATCTTTTAGAGTACGTCGGAAGGCTGCTGCCCCCCAGCCCAAGCTTTTCCGGCCCTGCTCCAATGTAGTACCAAGGGTTGCATTGCACTTGATTGGCTCTTCGTAACTGGCCGGCGGCCAATGAGGGGGCGACAAACCCTTAGTCCCACTTTTCGGGTCTCCCCTCCTTCCTTTCTTATCGATTTCCAAGATTTCCGTAGAAGTAGGATAAGTCTATATCGTTAACTTTAACCTCTGATAAATTTAAAGCTGTGTAATGAGGTTTTAGCTGTAATCCGGATTGCAAGTTTGACTTCCTAAAGAAAAAGGGACCGAATAACTAAAATACTCAGTACTGTGGTGATTAATGAAATACCCGTGTTTTTTATCTTCTGAAAGGTATTCCGAAATTACTGGAGTGTTTGTGATATTATGGGCTGAAACAGTTAAGTTGTGAGAAGTGCAAAATGGGTGCTCGAAAAAGGTAGTGGGGTAAATGCAGCCGTCTGCAAGCTCTAAATATTCAAAGTGCTCATTATTATATTTAACGTTACGGATAATTCCCGAAGTTACTCCACCTATATGCGAGTAAAATACTTTCTTGTCAGAACGTAGGTTATAAAACGCGGAAGTAAGATTTATACCAGTTAAATAATGAGTATCAAGTGCGACTGTTTAAGCCAACACTTGTAAACTCATTTAAATTTATTTAAACAATAATACTATGATTATACAATATTAATTATTATAATCATTTTTCTTATTTTTATCAGTGTTACTTTGTTTTAAATTTAGCTTCGTATTTGAAGATCTAGAGCTGGCCGATGAGTGGTGGACTTGTTTTCGGTTTTCACAGTCGTTTGGTAAATGTTTGAAAGATTTCATTTTAGCCGAAATATTTTCTGAAGCCAGATTTCGAGGATCGTTATATAATAGGTCGGCAGGTACGTTTTTATAAATTAGACTATGTTCTAAACTTTCCCTAGTTCTGTTACGCTTCAAAAATATAAAGCATAAATTTGATCTTTGGAATTATTATCGACTGGTAAAGGTGATATAGAACTAAATAATTCTTGGAAGCGGTTCTTAAGTTTCTCTCCTTTCCGCTGCAAGTTTACTTCTTTATTTATGGCTAATATGTCCATATTATTATATAAATTCGACTCTGTTCTAAACTTTCCCTTGAGTTTAAAGATTCGACATCTACGATTTTTTTCATGATTCTGAATTGTGACGTCCTAAGTGGATATCTATTTCGTTATTTCTATTTTACGCCTACACTCTCGTGTAATAGCGTAAGATTAGACAAATTGTATTATTATACCTTTTATCCTAGGGAAAATGATAGTGGGTGGAAGGATTAAAACATCATCATAGACCGATTAGGTAGCGTCAGACTACAATCGATCCCAATAATACGTTTTATAGGAAAGAAAAGATGGAAAAGTGTATCAAGCCTATCTCCAATTAGAAGGCTCAGGGTACACCACGGAGGACAATTCTAATATTTAAATTGTGTGTAATACAGGTTGGAGAAAAGTTAGACAGCAACGTTTTAAAATTGACTTACTTTTATTCGAAACACTTGAACCTAAACGAAGATCCTCTCTCTCTCTTTTTCCTGATGGAGAAAGACTGTCGATGAGGTGGCTCGGTGATCTCGTTGAAGGCGTCTAAGGCAGAGCGTCGAAGGCGTCTTGGCGGAAAAGGCGTAATTGGCCGGCAGCCAATGAGGGGGCGACAAATCCTTAGTCCCACTTTTCGGGTCTACCCTCCTTCCTTTCTTATCGAAAACACGACCTAATTATTTTAGCATAAACTATTTGAACATGGAATAAAAATAAATCATTCAATAACCAAATTGCAGAAGTAGTGTAAAATTAAGATTTATTTTGTATTCCTTTATTTAATGATCTTTTTACAAAAGCAACTCAGTGATTTTTTTTTACTTAAGTGAGTTGATGATTTATTTGACATGTTGTAAAATAATTAAGAATAATAAAAAAATTCTTATTCTAAGTACAATTCTTAAGGATAATATTTACAAACAGATCGTTATTGCGTCCTCGATACATTTCAGACGTGATTATGTAAAACGCAGCTATAACTTATTAATAAATTACTATGTACATTTTATTATAATCTATTCTTGCTGGGGTAAAATCGGTGGACAGGTACAGAAAAGATTTTTGTTGCCGTAAATGTCGTCTATTCTTCCAACGGTAGGCCACATTTTGGTACTTTCCTTCACGAACGGCTGCAATATAGATACGATAAATTTATCGTTAAGAATTATTCGAAGCACTTGAACCTAAACGAAGATCCTGATGGAGAAAGACTGTTGATGAGGTGGCTCGGTGATCTCGTTGAAGGCGTCTAAGGCAGAGTGTCGAAGGCGTCTTGTCGGAAAAGGCGTAATTGGCCGGCGGCCAATGAGGGGGCGAACAAACCCTTAGTCCCACTTTTCGGGTCTCCCCTCCTTCCTTTCTTATCGATTTCTAAATGTAGATCCTTGGTATTGCTTTTCCGGAGTAGCGGGAGAGAGGGAGAACATCGTTAGAGACAGAGAAGATCGTTCGTCATTAAATGACTGTTTTAACGCTATAGTTTAAACTTTAAATTAACATTTATTTGTATGTAATTTTTTATAGACGACATTATATATTGATGTTGAGCTTTTTAAATAATGTTTAAACTGATTGTATGATATATTTGATCAGAAATTATTGGTTTGATATAATGAACATGTGTGAACAATTTTAATATATTTTTACTTATAACTTATTGTAGTTGCATTAAATCAGATATAAAAGTTATTATTACCTCTAGATATAATCTGACCAACTTAAAGTTAACATTAACATTACAATGAAATAATAGTTGGTTTCTTATTTTCTTAATGATTATAAAGTTTAAACTAAACAATATTACTTCACGAAAAATAGATCGCAGTCTGTTTATAACATAATATGATAATGTTCTTTTCTATGCTAAACATATTTTTATATAAGGTAAAGTAGGTAGTACTTAGACACTTATTGAAACGAAAATACGAAATCAGTGTTTGTAGAGCCAAAACGCAATATTTTCCCAAATCTTTAATCTAATCGTTAATTCGGCATGTTTTACCGTTATTACGCTGACATACTTTTTTATACTAAAAATATAAGTTTAAAAATTGAACTATATGTCGCAGTAGTTGGACATCATATCTCAAGCTTGTCCGAGTACTTGGACATAGTTAGGACCTAGTAGTTGGACATATGAATTGAATGTGTCCAACTTCTGGGTTCAGAAAAAGTAGCGGACGTAAACTTGGACAATACATTCGGCATATTACTGTTCTCGACGTAACCTCAAAATGTTATATTTACATTTATAACAAATTTAAGACGTAAATTAACATAATTTTGGTTAAATTACATACTACATATCATAAACAATCCGTATGAATGCCAATGAATAGATCTTTTTATCATCTTTATCAGTAATTACAATCTTTGTCACTGTCAAAGTACTGGTCACAATTTTCATTTTGTCCAAGTAGTGGGCACTTTACCTTAGTGGAAATATTTTCAATACTAAATTGAATTATCATACTATTATTTATTTATATTTGTTATACAAGCTTATTTAGAAAGTATAATATTAGCATGTGCATTTCATATAGTTTTGTAAAATACCTATCACATATTCAATATATGCTAAAAATAATTATTTACAATGTAATGTTAATTTCCTTTTTATATTTTCAATTTTTCTTCCATCTGCGCTTAAACTTATAGAATGATGTTCAAATTATTAATTATTTTGATGGCTCATAATATTTCACTCGAACTATTATTACTAATACATACGCAAATCTTAATTAATAGAGCTAAATATAATGTTATTTACGTTGTGCGTTTGCTTAGTTAATCCTAAGTTCTGTCAATAAATGTTGTTTTAGATATATAATGGATATTTTATAAATGCTAAATAATAATGTATATATTTTCGAGTGATGTTTTTATGCGCCTTGGGCCGAATGTACTTTGCATTGCTACAGTACATTGAAAGTAAAAATATAACTAATTTCTTAATTGAAGAGAATTTTTAATAGAATAATTTTTTTCTAATAATATTTAAATAATAAAAATAATTTAAAAAATGGAAAAAGGTAGAGATTGTATTGTAGCAATGGAATTTTCTGGAATGAGGGGGGTCCAATGTGCACGCATAGATAATGGTTCTCTTGGCTGCACACATACATTACAGTCGGCACGTGTGGGTTTTCGGGTGGACAAAATGGGAAAAATGTAACCTTTTTCCCGCCTTTCATTTTGCGGGCAAAAAGTATATTTTTGATCTCGCTTTTCAGGGAAAAAAGTGGCCATTTTCATTCAGATGGGCATAAATTACATTTGCCATATTGTAATTCTGCAACTTTTTGTATTTATTGTAACTCTTTATAATTCTGTATAACTTCTTGGCATTTTTTGATAATTTATTGTCACATCA
Source organism: Gastracanthus pulcherrimus (assembly GCA_949152435.1). Lineage (NCBI taxonomy): Eukaryota > Metazoa > Arthropoda > Insecta > Hymenoptera > Pteromalidae > Gastracanthus > Gastracanthus pulcherrimus. The sequence continues at coordinate 4,289,729 of OX424575.1, read as the reverse complement.
TCTAAATTCAGTTGAAAAGTTACAAGGAAACTCCAAAAACTTACGAAAACTTGCAAATAATTACTAAAAGTTATAAAGAATTACAAATATTTACAAAGAATTACACAAAGAATTACACAACTTCATACAGTGAGTTTTAAAAATAAATATTAACTTGTCATTAATAAGGAAGTGAGTATACACTGTGAAAATGATTATAATAATAAAACTGAAATAAAAAACAATACATAGTAAATAGTGCATACAAAAAATATTGTATTTTAAAAGTGCAAATAAATTATTGTAAACAAAATCTAGCTAATATACCCGTCAAGGTTTCTACCAAATAAATAAATGGCTAGGAGCTCTAATCTGCAATTTCAATACTTAACCTTAACCTTTTTTCTTATTGTAATTTAAATTAAAAATTTGCTGCCTAAAAAGCGCGTGGCATAACGAATTCAAAACTTTATTGAATCAATTTGGATACATACACCTATTATAGGAAGAGAACTACTTTTGCGACGAATGTGCCGATTATTAACGACCATCTAAAGATGTAAAGTCTATGATGCAAACTGCTTATGACATGACATATAGTAAACCATAATTATCATATTTTATTTAGCAAGTAAAAAAGCCCAAATAAATAAAGTTATTATTATTTCAAATTCTTAAATTTAAGTTGGCCCCTGAAATATGTGCATTTAAACAGAATTGAGGGGTCAAATAAATACAAAATAATAAATAATTTATTATTATAACATCGGTGGTATATAAAACCCAAAATATCCTATTGTCCCTTCATTTTTCTATATACAATTACTCGATTTACTCTTCAAAATACGACGTCGAACGTGCCAATTGGTTAAAATATATTGACATGAAAATTCTCTGAAAATAGCAGGTTTTTTAGTGAAAAAATGAGCAAACTACAATTTTATTTAAGAGGAAACAATTTTGTTGGCTTGCCGAATGCGGTGAAGTTGTTACTAAACTTATAATAAACGTAAAAAAAATTGGTAGATGGATAAATTTACATACAATTATTTTTAGTTCATCTAAAAATTAAATATTAAAACCTGTTTGCGGTGGTAGAGTTCTTTTAAAATTCAAAATATCTCACTTTTAAGTCAATTACAACATTTTGAAGGAGTTACAAAAAGACAATTTAAGATTCGGGAAATTTATGACCACCCAAACGCTCACTCATGCGCCACACACACACATATACACACACACACGCACACGTACACGCACACATACACACTTAGGCACACGCACACTGAACACCCACACTCTTACGCATACACACACGTAAAACACACACACACATACATACACAAACACACACACACACACACACGCATACACACAGATACAGACAGACAGACAAATGAACTTTACATTTTCTTTCTTTGGTTTTAGGAAAATATTTGTACAATGAACCTTATCTGGGAACAGGAATGTATAAAGTTGCCGGAACTCGACCAATAGACTGCTGAAAATGTAGCATACATTATGCCAGGTCTTAATTAGGATGTTGCATAAAAATAAAAAGTTGATTATTTCACATGAAATAGATAGAATAGCAAAAAATAATTAGGTCGTATTTTTTCTTTTATCATAAAAATGAAAAATTTGAAAGTTGTAGGCGTTTAAAGTTTCCAAATGGTCGATATATATAGATACACTCTAATGCTACGTGACGTCATGAAAATATAACATCGTGACGTCACGCAAATTTCAAATGGCTGTAATTACTTCAATTTTCGTTAAATTGCGAAATTAAAAACACGATCTAATTATTTTAGCATAAACTATTTGAACATGGAATAAAAAGAAATCATGCAATAACCAAATTACAGAAGTAGTGTAAAATTAAGCTTTATTTTGTATTCCTTTATTTAATGATCTTTCTATAAAAGCAACTCAGTGATTTTTTTTACTTAAGATGAGTTGATGATTTATTTGACATGTTGTAAAATAATTAAGAATAATAAAAAAAATTCTTATTCTAAGTACAATCCTTAAGGATAATATTTACAAACAGATCGTTATTGCGTCCTCGATACATTTCAGACGTGATTATGTAAAACGCAGCCATAACTTATCAATAAATTACTATGTACATTTTAGTATAAACTATTCTTGTTGGGGTAAAATCGGTGGACAGGTACAGAAAAGATTTTTGTCGCCGTAAATGTCGTCTATTCTTCCAACAGTAGGCCACATTTTGGTACTTCCCTTCACGAACGGCTGCAATATAGATACGATAAACTTTCCGTTAAGAATAATTTTTATATTGAGAAAATTGTTAGTATTAATTAAATAAAAATACATACCGCTGGGAAAGCAGCAAGTTCCCTAGAATATGATCTATCCCAATTATCCCTGATAACTTGTTCTTGAGTATGAGGTGCCATTTTCAGAGGATTAATACTGGCATCTAACTTTCCATCTTCAATGTCTTTGATTTCTTGTCTTATAGCTGCAAAAGAAGATAAAAAGTTATTTTTTTAATGAAAATTAAAATTTCGAGTTTATTACAACTTAAACTTAGTTCTAAAACAGGAACAATAAAATTCTTTAAATTCGAAAATTTTAAATTAAATTTTAAATTTTCAATCGCATAACAAGAAATACCGAAAATAAAAATTGATATAGAAAAAAATCTCGATTATCATAATTTATATAGACAAAGTTGCAAATTTCGGTAGTGGAATTTAAATTAAAATAATTAATTTTAAATTAAGTAATTCAAAACAAAAATTCTACTAGTATTATTAATTTTTGTAACAACAGTATAGAGCACCTTTATTTAATTTTTAAGGTATCTGAAAAATTCTAAATGTTCCTGGTGGAAATTATTTGTCAGAATTTTGTCAGAATTCGTCAGAATTAGTCATCAAATTGGAACAACACTCAGAATTGATTCTTCCGACAAATTTTGACAAATTCATTTTCACTAGGGTAATAAAATATGTCGTCCTTAGCAATTTTATCATAATATGACGGATTTTGTCGTTATTATAGTCAGAATTGAACAAAATTAGTAATCAAAGTGGAATGCACGATTTTAGTCAGAATTCCTACTTTAAACAAATTCTGCAGAATTCTGGCTACTTTCACCAGAGTTCAGAAATAAAGTATCAAACCGTTATATGAAAATACGATATAAGAAAAATACGTTTCTCACTCAATTTGCACCACCATAATAAACAGACTGCAATCAACTTCTATTTATTAATTCACCGAATCACTAAATAAAAACTCTCAACTCCGTGAGAAGTGATAAACCCTCAATCCTCTCACATCCAACAACCAACGAAAAAAAATTTTTACAAGATAACATTGAGATATCAAAAGTGCACGACGCGTGTTAGGATGAATTAATGATAGACATACTTCTAGAATTAATTCACAGCAATATTAGTTGCAAAGAAATTATAGAAACTATTATAGATAGTAAGTCAATTAAGAAATTTGACCGCGAAATACACACACTTTTAAACAGAAACGCCGAAATGACGGAAGTAACTGCCTATCAATCTATTATCAACTCAACAAATACGACAAACCCACCCAAAACGGATCCTAAATTTCCGCTACAAACTAACGACAACACCCAAAAAATCGACATTACAAAAACATCTCCACTTCTTGCCACTCCAAATACACACACAAACCCAGCAACTCACAGATAAGCGCATCGCAGAATTGATCCAGCTCGACCTTGTCCTCGGACTCGGTGGGCTCGATCATGAGCGTCCCTGCGACTGGCCAGCTCATCGTCGGCGCGTGGAATCCATAATCCATCAGTCTCTTCGCGATGTCGACCGCCTCGATGTTCGCGGTCTTCTTGAGGTCGCGCAGGTCGATGATGAACTCGTGGGCCACGAGGCCGGTCTTGCCCTTGTAGAGGGTCTTGTAGTGATTCTCCAGGCGCTTGCTCATGTAGTTGGCGTTGAGGATGGCGACCTGGGTGGCCTTGCGCAGGCCCCTCGGGCCCATCATCTTGATGTAGGCCCAGGAGATGGGCAGGATGGCGGAGGAGCCGTAAGGCGCCGCGGATACTGCGCCCAGTCCTTGGTTTGCCTGGTTTAATGAAACGGGAGGATTGATGAAATTTCGATTTCTGGAATGTACTTTTAATTCTGAAATAGTGGTGGTTGATTTGCGGTTTAACACTTAAGATGGGGTGTAGCTGTACTGCGATCACTGGTTGGAAATACAAAGTTTCTATAATTGCATTTCCTTTGATTCATTAAAAGCTATGACTGTAAATTTTAAATTCAGAAATAATCTATTTTCATATTGGACGGATTAATATGCATCATGAAAATTTCTAATCATGCATTTAATTTAAGAATACTTTTTTTCTAACAAGATTTAAAGCATAGTTTTTACTAATTCACTAATTTTTTTTCTTTTTGATTCTTTGATAGTTTCATATTTTTTAAGAAATGATAAAAGCAATCCAAAGTATTGAATCTCTTATTATGAAAAATACGATTTTAAATAAAAATTAAACTCTTCATAAATCTAAACATTTTTAACAAACTGTTAATTATTGCAAAATATCTTCAACGTCAAACGATTTACAAGATTTTAACAAGCTTATTCTTCAAAAGCATGAGTGAAACTGTCAATTGAATAAATGCATTGAATTTTATTTATTTTTGCTAAACATACAAGCTAAAGAAAATCGAGGTTTCTCTTATGACGCATAAATCCAAACACATGAGATAACCGGGGGTAATTCGCTAATTCGCACCAGTGAATTTATTTAAATCTCGGTATTTCTTAGTCAATAGGTGCGGGGCTCATCCCTCACTACAACAAATATGTACTAAGGGTCAAATGGTCTAATTCCGGATGCTATTAGCTTTCAAGACTATGAAAGAGATACTTGGAAAGTTTAAAAATTGATATTTGAAGAAAAGTTATTTTTTACGTTTTTCTTGTAACTTTTGGCGTATTTATCAAATAATATCGAATAAATGCAAATTTTGTAGCTTAAGATATATACTTTGATACCAAAATAATTATATGTATACATTTATATTATTCGTCAAATTTAACACATACATAAAATGTTACTTACGATAAAATACGTAAAGAATAACTATTATCTAAATGTCACTCTTTTTAAAGAATACTATTTTTAACAAAGTCATATGTTTGTCAAATTTAAATATTACAAATTGATTCCTCATATAATTGTATCCCAGAAAATAATTCGCACGTGTGTGGTAACAGTATAACACAGAACGAAGTGCGAGAACCTAGATCTAAAAATATCACCATCTTCGCTAAAGTGACTATACTTCTTCTATCATCTGCATTTGTCCCCAAATGCATAAACCTTATAAACGCAAACTTTCGCTCAATCGATTCAATCAACCGCCAAGCGAAAACTCAAGATTAACCAAAACTATTAAAAAAAAAAAGATTAAAAATTGACTCAAAAAAGATTAAACTGAGAAGTTTACTCATTTGCAAAGAATAAAATGCTGCTTCTCTACTTTATAAAAGTAGAAAATGTTATTGTAACTTATAAATAGTGAAGTACCGATTTTTATCTTTACGGAATGAGTAAATACCAAGATTTCTACTTTTTTACGTATATCTACGCATACAACCTCCTTAAATCAATTTAATGATTTCTTTGCTTAAGATACTACTTAAATTCATCTTTATTATGGATCAAAGCATTTATAGTTGATTTAATTTTATTTTTGTACAGTGTGATCCATAATAAAGATGAATTTAAGTCGTATCTCAAGCGAAGATTTTATTAAATTGACTAAGGAGGTTATATGCGTAGATATATGTAAAAAAAAGTAGAAATCTTGATATTTACTCATTCCGTAAAGATAAAATTCGCTACTTTACTCTTTTAAAAGTTATAATAACATTTTCTACTTTTATAAAGTAGAGAATCAGCAGTTTATTCTTTGCAAATGAGTAAACTTCTCAGTTTATTCTTTGCCAATGAGTAAACTTCTCAGTTTATTCTTTGCAAATGAGTAAACTTCTCAGTTTATTCTTTACAAATGAGTAAAGTTCTCAGTTTATTCTTTGCAAACGAGTAAACTTCTCAGTTTATTCTTTGCAAACGAGTAAACTTCTCAGTTTAATCTTTTTTGCCGTCAATTTTTAATCTTTTAGGTTCAAAGTGTACGTTACCTTGATTTCTCCGGTCGATGGATCGACGACCGGATGGCTGGGCAGGAATGGCGCCAGGTGCTTCTTGACGCCGATCGGTCCCATTCCCGGGCCTCCGCCCCCGTGCGGTATGCAGAAGGTCTTGTGGAGATTCAGGTGCGACACGTCGCTGCCGTAGTCGCCCGGTCGGCAGAGGCCCACCTGGGCGTTCATGTTCGCGCCGTCCAGGTAGACCTGGCCGCCTGCGGCGTGCACGAGCTCGCACACGTCGCCGATCGTCTCCTCGAAGACGCCGTTCGTCGAGGGATACGTGATCATCAGGCACGAGAGATTCTCCTGAAATGAACGGGGGTTTCATTTTATGTCAAGTAATTAATATTACCCGATGTGGTAATTTTACTACTCAATTTTGTACAGTGTAGGTATCCCATCAGAACCCCAAATAACAATCCTACAAAATCCTCCCAACAAACGTACAAATCCCTACCTTGAACTTATCGGTCATAGCCTTGAGGTGTTCTATATCGACCGAGCCGTCCTTCCTCACGTTGATCGGTTCGACCTTCATGCCCGCCATCTGGGCCGAGGCCGGATTCGTGCCGTGCGCCGACACCGGTATCAAGCAGACCTGGCGGTCCCTGTTGCCCCGGGACTCGTGGTAGCACTGTATGGCCCGGAGCCCGGCGTACTCCCCCTGGGCCCCGCTGTTCGGCTGGAAGCTGATGCTGTCGTAGCCCGTGATCTCGCAGAGGTCGTGCTCCAGCTCGAGGAACATCTGCTGGTAGCCCCGAGACTGCTCGACCGGGACGAACGGGTGGATGTCCGTGAAGCCCTTGAAGCTGCAGGGCATCATCTCGGTGGTCGAGTTGAGCTTCATCGTGCAGGAGCCCTGTGGGAAAAAGATTTCGTTCGTTATAGTGTGTTGTATCTACGGAGTTATAATAGCGAAATCGTCTGTCATTTTTAGCATTATGTTTTTCTAATGTACTTTGAAAAGATTATATGAGATGTCATCTGTATCTTTGGGAACATCACACTCCTAGAGCAAAATAATGGAAACTCTGTTTTTTTATTTAAAGAAATTTTGCTCTTCTTCTTTTGTTGTCAGTTACAAAAAGAAATATGAAATGCCGAACTTGTCGCTCGCTGAATATATTATATACCCATATCATATTATAGACCCTGCCTCTATATACACAGCTGAATGTTTCACTCTCGAGCTTGCCTTAGATTTAGTATTAAAAAACCAGAACCACAGCTTTCTTATTTTTCGGACTCTCTAAGTGTTCTTCATTCTCTCCAGTCCGTCAAGTTTGACATTAAAGTGAACCCAGTGATTCTTAGCATCAATGAAAAATATAAAAAACTTACTTCGTTAAATCAACTAAATAGTAAAATCGACTTTATATGGATTCCTTTGCACACTGGGATTCCAGGAAATGAGGAAGCTGATTACGTTGCAAAAAACGCAACTCTAAACGAAAACTCTCGAAATTTACTGCTTCCCTTTAAAGACTTTTATGAGCTACTTAAAAAGCAGGCAAAACTTAATACAGTCGAAAAAATAAAAAATCAAGGTTTAAGTAAAGGCACAAATTTCTTTAAATATTTTTATAACCAGAACAATAATCCATGGTTTTCTAAAAAAAATTAACGAGAGAACTTATAGTCACATTTAATAGATGTAGATCTGACCATTACAATCTTGGAACATCACTGTCACGTATTGGTATAATTAAAAGCCCGTATTGTCAATGTAGTTCTGGGGAAGAAGATCTAAATCATGTTATTTGGCAGTGTAAACTATACGATGCGAATAGGGAAAAGCTTTTTGATAAATTAAGGAAACTTAAAATTTGTTTTCCTCAAAACATATCTACCTTCATATATGAACCGAACATTGCAAAACTTAAAATTTGTTTTCCTCAAAACATATCTACCTTCATATATGAACCGAACATTGCAGTATGTTTGTATATTTGTTCCTTCTTCAAAGAAATAGGTCTCGGTGTATAAAAATGAAAATCTTTATTGTAAACCGCTAAGAGGTATATGGAAATGTTCTAAAATGTAAATATTTTATATGTATTGTATGTATTGCTCACACTATGTTGTAGCTAAAATAAACCTCATATAAGGTTTCTATAGCTTAAATAAATGAAAAAAAAAATATATTATAGACCCATATCTCGAGGGACTTATACATTTCGTAAAATCTGGATAAGTGTCTACAGTCCTAAACTCATCAGATATAGACTAATTTGAAAATGGAATTCACAAGAAATTAAATTTAAATGTAATTGTTATAATTTCTTAGTTTGATTTTAGCGCGAACATCAACTAATAAGAAAATAAAATTTACAATATTATAGTTGTAGGATAATTAATTTTAGTTGGATATCAACCTGAACTTAAGGGTTTATTTTGTCAACGAACGTAACATATAAATTTATTCAAATTAAAACATTTTAGCTCGCGTTAAAGTTTGTTTCTTAATCAGTTTTCTAAAAATTAAGGGTAGTTTACTACTTTTCGAACATTCTTCAAAAAGTCTCACAGTCTCGAAACGTAATAGAAATTCTATTTCTCTTAATAACGGATGTTTGAATCACACTCACCAATGGAATCATACTGTGTACGAGCGAGATATCCTTGTTCTCCAGAGACTTCATGTATCTGACGATCCTCGTTTCCGAGTGATGCGAATTGAAAACGGGATGTTCCAGGTACGAAGTCGTACGATGGAACGGCGAAGCGCTTAGGTCTTTGCCTTCGGTCAAGCCGCTGTCGATGACTTTCTCGATCGTCGTGTCGGCCGAGAATATCTTGAAGAGATCGTTCACGTCCTCGGGTTTCGTCGTCTCGTCCAGTGATAATCCTACAGTTCCGTCTTCGTTGTACCTGAATAAATAGCAATGTAAATATATTTAGTTTGGTTGTATAGGAAACGTAAGGAAAATTAAAAATTTAAACTTCCTATATGAAATCTTACCAATTAAAGCATTAATAGTTAGTTGTAATTAAATATGGATATATATAGACCAAATTATGTAAAATTAAAACATAATTTTTCTTCTTTACATAACTACAATATATTATAAAAAGTTTTAAGCAACTATTTCAACGAATTGACGAATGCCATTCGAATGCAATCTTCAGGCTGGACTCTCGAGATTTTGTCTGGTTAGCATTTTTGAAATAATGAAATATTTGCTTGAAACTTTGTAATGGTAGATTAATATATTATCAATGATAATTCAATATTTCAACTTTGCATAATAAAAGATATGCCGCAAAAACTGAAACCCCTCAATTCTTGCCTTTTTTCGCAAAATTGCAGAATTTACAGATATTTAAAAAACTTAAACCTATGGTGAATATAGTTCCACACCAAAATATAAAATGTAAGTCATAAAAAGTCATGCTTTGAGGATATTTTTACGAAAATACATTCGACAACCTCTACAAAAATGCTGAAAAAGTGAGGATATTAAAAAATGCCTACTTACAAGGAAATGCAAGAAAAGCACTGTTCCACTAAAACTAAAGTCCAAATTTGGGGCCCCCTTAAAATATCGGAAAGTTATTTATTCGGAAAGCCAAAATATTGGAATATTTAAAATTCAGATATTTAAAAAGTCGGAAAGTTGAAAAATAGGATTTAGAAAAATTCGGAAAACATTTTTACTGAGAGTTAAAAATTCGGAATATTTAATGTCGGACATATCGAAAAGTGAAAAAATAATTCAAAGGAAACTATGTTTTCTCCTATCTAACAAATGTACACTGATTACAAATCTAGACACTTCAATTATTTTTACATGGGCCTTATGGCGCCAATAAGAATATGCTGTTTTAATGTTAGATTCCCTACAGAATGCGTACTTTCAGTACGGCGTACCACTCCATTTAATATTCCGAATTTGCGGCATTCCGAATATCTAATTTCCGTTATTTTAGTAATCCGATTTTTAATTTTCCGAATTTTGAACTCTCGGTAAAAATATTTTCCGAATTTTTCTAAATCCTATTTTTCAACTTTCCGATTTTTTAAATATCCAAATTTTAAATATTCCGATATTTTGTCTTTCCGAATAAATAACTTTCCGATATTTGAAGGGGGCCCAGGTAGGCGGTACAATAGAATTCTCCCCACTGACGCACTCACCTCAGATTGATCCTCGCCGCCTCGGCGTTCCTCCTCACCGCCTCCACTCCAATCTTCGGCTTCACCGTGACCGTATCGAAGTACCACTCGCTCCCCATCACATTCCCCTGGGCCCTCAGTCCCTCGGCCAGTGCCACGGTCAACCTGTGCACCCTCGTCGCAATGTCCCTGATCCCCCTTGGTCCGTGGTACACCGCGTACATGGCCGACATGTTGGCCAACAGCGCTTGAGCCGTGCATATGTTGCTGGTGGCCTTGTCCCTGCGTATGTGCTGCTCGCGGGTCTGCAGGGCCAGGCGATAGGCCTCCCGGTCGTCCGCGTCCCGGGTCACGCCGATCATGCGCCCGGGCATGAGGCGCACGAGCCTCTGCCGACAGGCGAAGAAGCCGGCGTGGGGGCCCCCGTAGCCGAGGGGCACGCCGAAGCGCTGGGACGTGCCCACGCAGATGTCAACGTCGAACTCGCCGGGGGGCTTGGCCACGGCCAGGGCCAGCAGGTCCGTGGCTGCGCAGACGAGGGTCTGAAAGAGAGTGGAGAGAAGTTTTGAAGGTTTGCAGCGGAGAATGGCGAATGTTTCTGTATAAGGGAGAACGGGGTAATGCCGGTCACCATTATTTTCAATAATCTAAACATTTTTAGGTAATAATTCGAATAGTATATTAAACGCAACATAAAATGCAATTAATCAAACGTCCAAACAACCTTCTACTCAGTTTTATTAAGGAATTATACGTAATCAAAATGTAGGCCTACATTTCTTATAAGAAATCTGGTCTATAAAATAAGCTTTTATGCATATTATTTGTTACTTTATGCAGTTATTCTTTGTAAGTTTATTAATTTGAACTATCTGAGAATAAGAAGTAGTGAAGAAAAAAGAGTATAAACCAATTGCTTTTTTGTCATTTCAATTTAAATTACTAAGCAGAATTGGGGTAATCTCGGTCACAATGTTGTTTATATGACGCTCCCGAAAGTGAAGCTAAGAAAATGTTGCGCTGCGCTCTCAGGTACGGTAAATTTGCTTAAGTGTTTTTGACTGAACAGTGGTTATGATATTACATATTTTCCTGTGTGAATGTGAATAATAATGCGACGTATCATATGAAAGTTTATATAATTGATTTAAAGAAATTTTTCACATATAAAAGTAACTTTCTAATAGTGATCGGAATTGTACCAAGGCTGACCGGTATTACCCTTTGATGTGGAGTAAATCTGGTCAAAATGCTTTTATTTATTTTGACTTATTGCTTCGATATCTTAATTTTTATATTAAACCAATAAGAAATATTTAAAGTCAATGGTTTGAACTAACATAATAATTATTTCAAGTTAAAAAAAACAATTTGAAAGTAGAAATAATAAGCACGTTTGCTTAGGTGACCGGCAATACCCCATCCTCCCCTAAGGGATGCTCGCTGGAGAGTGGAAGGTTCGAGAGCGATTGATTTTTAACGGGCTGACATTTACAGATAGCTGGTAGCTGCTATTTGAGAGGTCTTTGAGGTGGAGCTCGAAATGCTAGAGATAGATACACTGAGATAGGTTTGTGGTATCGGTCACTAAACATGTACAAGAATTTCTAGTTCTGTATCAAAAAGATTTAGTAATGTATATTAAAAAAGATGTACTACTTTAAATAAATTCAATTTTGTAGGAAATATATATTCCGTTGTACAATTTTAAAGATACTTGAAAAAATAATTGTTTTTCGTAACTCCGAGTAGAATTGGTTTTACTGGAGTATTGAGAAGTTCAATAATTTAATTTAATTTTCGCAAGATATGAAAAGTATTCTCCAAAATTTTACGTTCGAGTACTTGTCGAACTATGTGTTATGTACGTTGATTGATTTGATACAGTTATTATGACGTACCCCGATCGCACTAAATAAACAAATGATTAAACACCAGTCAATGACCAAACATATGAGAAAAAACGTTTATACATTCGTTTTTACAATTTATCGCGGATTAGCTGAAATCTCGTGCTCCGTATATTTATAAACCTGAAAAACATCGCTTTGAAAATCGTCGCACGCGACGATTTTGAAACTACATCCCCGATAAGAAACAATAGGCAGATCATAATAGATCAAGGTCACAAAAAAAATTCTTATCGATGTTCGTGACGAAAAGTGGCACGTGAACTCAACAGACTCTGCTATTTTTAATAAGTCAAAATATGTATGCAAATGAATAAACTACATTTTTGTTATTAAGAAGAACTCTTGAATACTAAGAAATATGATTTTGAATACGGCGAAAGCATTTATTAAGCATTTATTCGTTCATAATCTTATGACTTGACCAGTTAAGTATTCGTGTTTTTATATACAATATAATACAATATAGTTAAATTTTCTTGTTAACTATAAATACTACCACAGTAGAAAATATTCTAGATACATGAATCCTCAACTATACATAATCCTTTCTTTCTCAATACCGTGAACCGGGGTGACTCTGAGCCACTTTGGAAATTCATGTAATACGTATCTCTATCACATCTACCGACATAAAAAAAATTCTCACGTTATGATAACAGCCTATAGAACATATTCCAAGAATAAAGAAATTTCTTTTCACGTGTGTCGTAATATGAAAATTCAAAAACATGGTGGTCAAAGTCACCCCGGTGTTCGGGGTGACTTTGAGCCATATGATTAATAATTTATATCTAAGCTAAAATAATGGTATATAAATTAATTAAAATTGATTTAAAAAATAGTTTTTATGTTAAGGAAACTGAATGTAATAGTTTTTTTACCAATAAAAAACACAAATGGCGGAATAGTGGGAAGTTTGAATTGGTGTAGGGGTAAAGTTTTTAGGTTTAAATATAGTATTAAAAAATTAATTTATTAAGAGAGATAGAAGTAAATAATAATTACGATTAAAAATTTCTTTAGTTGCATATTTTGTTTCTAGAGAACCTAACCTTCAAAATAGACCCGAGCTAAATTTTTTTTACGTCTTTGCGAGTACATAACGCACATAATAGTATTTTTAAATATTAGATAGCAATTTAAATATAGATAGTATTTGGCACAAAGTCACCCCCGTTGTCCAAAGTTCGCCCGGCCCATGTAAAAAAATTAGTCTGGCACTAGTCTGGGATTAATCTGGCTTAACAATTCTGGCGAAAGTCTTGCCAAAGTCTGGTAAAAGTCTGGCAGGTCACTATGCCAGACTTTTTTTGGAATTATGTCAAGAAAACTCATTTTTCACAAGTAAAAAATTAGAGTAGTACATTAATTATTAGTATCGACTAGAATATTGCAATCTTGTTTAAAATATGAATATTTGTAAAAAAGAGACAAAAACTTAGGTTACTGGCAATTTAACATGACGCGATGCTTTTGTTTTGCACATTTTGTCTAAAGTCTGGCATAGTGGCCAAAGCCAGACTTCTGCCGGACTTCTGCAAGACTTTCGCCAGACTTATTGAGCCAGACTATTGCCAGACTATTTTTTTACACGGGGGGGTTAACGGTATACGAATTAAAGCCACATCCCACTTCTCAGAAATCGCAGCATGCACTCACCCCATCGGTGTGCGCCTTCTTCACGACACTCGTGAAATCCTGTATGGTCCCCGTGGTGTCGGGATACTGTATCAGCAGCCCCGCGATGTCCTTCCCACTGGTATCAGCCCCGAGCACATCGCCGATCTCCAACTCCAGCCCGAGCGACGTGGCGCGCGTCGCTATGACGCTGATCGTCTGCGGGTGCACCTTGTCCGAGACGAAGATGCGCTTGCGCTTGTTGTAGCGGTGGGCCAGGCCCAGAGCCTCGGCTGCGGCGGTGCCCTCGTCGAGGAGAGAGGCGTTGGCGACCTCGAGGCCGGTCAAGTCGCAGATCATCGTCTGGTAGTTGAGGAGGGACTCTAAACGGCCCTGGGCTATTTCGGGCTGGTAGGGCGTGTACTGCGTCGTCCTGGAAAATTCAACGGGGGTGCTTTAAGGTTTCTGGTCTGGTGGGTGGGAATTTGGGATGACGAGGGGGAGCATTCTTCGGGAGTGTAAAGAGTGGACAATCTTCTTTTGCGAATTGTTCATTTTGACTAGAAAGTTATATCTATTTAGCAGAGATGCAATTTAACCCATTTCTTCCCAAGCGGTCATTTTATAGTCGATTAGGTTTTTGCCTAAAACCGCCATTTTGAAATTTTCCAATGGAAATTTCAAAATTCTGACTTCGGAATCGAAAAGAGCGGACAATTTTACTTCAGAAAAGTGCTATTGGTTATTATTATTTTTTTTTTCGACAATTTTTAGGCAAAAAACCAATCGACTATAAAATGGCCGCTTAGGAAGAAATGGGTTAAGAAGGCATTTTTTGGTACTTTGAAAGATCGTATTTTGGAAACAGTCGTAAAAACGTCATATATCAAAGAAGCATTCTACAGCGTCATATTTCATGTTTTAAAAATTGAAGCAGTATCTGATTTACATAAAATGCATATCACAAGTGTATCACGTAGTTTCCTTGAGAGCGATATACAAGTTTTTAAAACGCTTATTATCTAACAGAAGACTTTTTAAAATGTGTTTTCAAGATAAGATTTTATAGAAATTAAACATGCATTCAAAAAAACAATTTTTAAAAACAAGCTTTGGACCCTTCTTTATAATGAATGACTGTAAGATATTCTAGACATTTGAGTACTATTTTTTACGATTCTACATTTTTTTAATAAATATATAAAAGAAAAATACTTTTTTATGTTCACTTGATTATACAATATTTTGTCATTTGAAACATATCAAGTGCAAGTACATGAAATGCGACAATTTCTTGTAAATACTATTATGTATATATTCCATTCTGATTTGATTTTTTATCTTAAAGCTAAAATTATTTACATATTTCTCTACATGAATTTAGAATAACTAATATTTCATACAAAAGAATACTAAAATTAAACATAAACAGCAAAGTTTCTTAATTAAATTGTATAACTTGTAAATTATAAGAATGACTATGAATTTGAATAAATTGAAGAATATAATTACCATCCTGGATTTTCGAAAATGTTTCGCATTATGGTGTGGGGGATGCAGCAGTTGTAGTATCCCATGCCGATGAAGCTGCGCCATACTTGATTTTTATCCGCGATGTCGCTGATCCGCTTTATCAGATCGAATTCAGCTGGAAAAGCATTTATTGAACGCTCGATAAATCGCACAACAATTATTGGGAAATCAATTTGCTCTGCGGGGGATCGTTGAGCAAGTATCAGCCTCGTCGTAAAAATAGTACATATATACAATTTTTTTTTTATTTTCACGCGCTCGCGCTGTTCGACGACGGCATCACGCGACGAAAGATTCGATTTCGGAAGACGAGGATGATCTAATGACCTCTGATAACGAAGGGGAAAAAACGAATTATACAATTTATCACGGTTAGTGTCTTCATCGCGTAGCTTTATGTGCCAATAATGTTGTTGAATAGTTTGTGAGGCTAGTTTTAATAGGAAATATATTTTAGTGAGTGTTGCATTTATCTATGCTTTTCTCTGCATAAGTAACTTTTTGGTACATTTTATATTTTTAAATGAATTAATTAATTATGACACAAATTAGTAACCTAAATTATATTATTTTATGTTCTGTTAAAATTATTATATGTATTTATTTCTTTAGAAACTACATTTTACGATATTAAAAACTTTAACTTCAGTAGACGGTTTTTAAAGAAATATTACAAATAAGTATCTTAAAAATAAAAGAAATTATAAACATTTGTCAATTGCCTCAAAGAATGATAAATTTATTTTCATTTGTCTTTAATGAATTATTATGAATAAAGTTACTATGCTAAAAAATGTTACTGATAGATTGTATACAAAATCGTTTCTGAAATGTCAAGTTGAAAGAATATTTAGGCATATCGGTATTTCGTAGATTTAATATTTGCCTTCAAAAAGTAATCAATTGTGTATGGAGGACCGGTAAAATTAACCAAATTTGCTCTTCACGTCGCCACTAAAATTCAAATAGATTATTATACGGAATGCGATATAATATTGTTCAGATCAAAACCCGAATGAGAATTTCATAAAATTTAACAAAATAAAATATCTTTTAGAATCATCGCTTCTTAAACATTCTATATATAACAGTTAAC
Organism: Gastracanthus pulcherrimus; assembly: GCA_949152435.1. Taxonomy (NCBI): domain Eukaryota; kingdom Metazoa; phylum Arthropoda; class Insecta; order Hymenoptera; family Pteromalidae; genus Gastracanthus; species Gastracanthus pulcherrimus. The sequence continues at coordinate 4,273,273 of OX424575.1, read as the reverse complement.
TCGTAAAACTGATATTCAAATGACCTAACCATAACAATACCGTAACGCAAAAGACGCAACTCTTACGATGCGAATGAATTACATCGACGGCACCAAGCTTCCATTCATTTTTCTACCTAAAAGAATTATTTCTCCTTTCGCATCACCTTAATACCGCCAATCTGCGACCTCCCTCCTACAACCCACACCCGGCACATTCCACTCCACTTTTCCAGGGTCAATTATTATTTTCCCCGTCCATCCAAGATCTGACCCCCCCTGCGAGATATATAGGGGAGAACGGGGTAATGCCGGTCACTGGCTAATTCCGCTCACCCTTATTTTCAATAATCTAAACATTTTTAGGTAATAATTCGAATAGTATATTAAACGCAACATAAAATGCAATTAATCTAATGTCCAAACAACCTTCTATTCAGTTTTATTAAGGAATTATACGCAATCAAAGCGTAGGCCTACATTTCTTATGAGAAATCTGGTCTATAAAATAAGCTTTTATGCATATTATTTGTTGCTTTATGCAGTTATTGTTTGCATCTTTATTAATTTGAACAATCTAAGAATACGAAGTAGTGAAGAAAAAAGAGTATAAACCTATTACTTTTTTGTCATTTCAATTTAAATTACTAAGCAGAATGGGGGTAATCCCGATCACAATGTTATTTATATGACGCTCCCGAAAGTGAAGCTAAGAAAACGTTTCGCTGCGCTCTCAGGTAGGGTAACTTTGCTTAAGTGTTTTTGATTGAACATTGGTTATGTTATTATATGTTTCGCTATGTAAGTGCGAATAATAATGCGACGAATCATATGAAAGTTCATATAATTGATTTAAAGAAATTTTTCACCTGTAAAAGTTACTGTCTAATAGTGATCGGAATTGTACCAAGGCTGACCGGTATTACCCTTTGATGTGGAGTAAATTCGGTCAAAATGCTTTTTTTATTTCGACTTATAGCTTCGATATCTTACATTGTTATATTAAACCAATAATAAATATTTATAGTCAATGGTTTGAACTAACATAATAATTATTTAAAGTTAAAAGAAACAATTTGAAAGTGGAAATAACAAGCGCGTTTGCTTAGGTCACCGGCAATACCCCATCCTCCCCTACCCCGAGGGGTTATCACCGTCGAGAGGCAGTATATACCTATACACACACACACACCGAAACGTCTCGTGACCGCGGTCACGTTTACGCAGTCAGCTGCTGCGCTTCTCTATCGCATCGGCTGCCATCGCGGAGATATGGACTCGAATCCGTGGAAAATTTTACCCGTGGACGTGTGCGACTGTCCCGCGGCCCGGAAAAGTTTTTATAGCACACTAACCTCAAAATGCCAACTTTATTGTCGATTTTGAGGTTGTTGTGCTATAAAATATCGTATGAGACTGTTGTGTGAGGTGTTTTTCTACCTTGCTCGATTTTCTCACTCGCTTCGCTCGTGCGAAAACCCTCGAGCAAGGTAGAAAACCATCTCCCACAACAGTGTCATAATATACTATTAAAGCCCGGCTATCGGGTTGTGTGTACTTACTCATTGGCTTCTCGATAGCCAACTCCTTGTTGAGCTGGATGTTCGCTGGGACTGCCCGGGACGTCAGCTCTTCCAAGGACTGAAAGAATCATTTGTGCTTTGTTAATTTGGTAGTCGAATTTGGAGATTCTGCGAGCTTGTAGATTGATTATAATATTACTTTTACGGCAACGATTTTCTTAATTAATATAATACGTACTGAATGGACATAATTGACGAGTGGAAACAGACAAGTTAGTCACCCTCGTATTTTACAGTAAATCCATATTTAATATTTATTATTTTTAATGAGTTTAAAGATTAAGTATGTTTTCCAAGCTAATTATAAAAACAATTCTTTCACTATTTCAGATTATGTAATATGACAGGTCCTATAAAGTAGTATCTCATATGTTTAATATATGCGTTGATATGACCCGTCAAATTAATAAAAGAAATCTTTTTTTCTTTTATATTGATGAATATGATTCAACATATAATTGAATATCAGCAGACCATGGGTGTTCAAGGGTTCCCAAACTCTTTGCTTAATAAACTCCGTCATAAAAATCTCAATTTTTTAAACATTATATTAAAATCATATCTCGAAAAATTTAGTATCAATTTGTCAAAAGTTTTGAATTGTTTGAAATTTGTAAAAATTTACCAAATGGAGTGTATTTATTAAAAAAAAGGCTATAAACTCTAAAATAAATTGTCGAACTCTTCAGGATAACTTTCTTTTCATAAAGTTATGAAAATTTAAAAACAATTATGAATTTTCGAGAAAAGCTTCTACTGACATAATAATTTCGCGCGGTAATGCATAAAGCATCCCATATAGTAACAATCCCATAATTTAAACAATTACTCCAAGTTATCATACTAACAAGATATTTTGCTAAAGAAAAAAAGAGTTTAGGAAATCGTATTAATCGCCCATGCTCCTCTAACCCTCGCACTCGACGCATTCGCACTCGTACCTTGATGCCGAGGGTCCTGAGCATCTCCGCCTGCTCGTGTTCGCGGGGCCCGATGTGCCGCGTCTGGAACTCCTCGCGGGGCGGAAAGGCGTCCTCGAACCTCGCGCACCTCGCCGCGGCCAGTCTCAGGCCTCGCGCGTGTCTCTTGGCGCCCTCGCGCACCAGGAACAGCCGCGAACATCGCGAGAGCCTCAGGGTCGACTGCATTCTCGCTGTCCAATTTCCTGTGGGTGGAAAATTTTTGTTCGTTACGATCGAGGATGTTAAAGTAACATAGACCGACTGCGTGTTTGGTTTATGTAGAGTTGGGCGAAAAGAGGAGAATGGTGTAAATTATTTTGATGGATCGTTTGGTTCTAGGTGCAGTGATTAAGATATCGCTGACGAGAACGTGTGAAGAAAAGTGTGAAAATGTATTATAATCACTACAAAAAGAAAATCTTATTTTAAGATTGACCGATCTTAAATTTGTTGCATCTTAAAATTTCAAACGCTTGAAAAACATAAAGATAATATTAATATTAAAATAATTAATATGATTATTAAAATAATATTAATATTATTTTTATGTTTTTCAAGCATTTGAAATTTTAAGATGCAACAAATTTAAAATCGGTCAATCTTAAAATAAGATTTTCTTTTTGTAGTGTCATTTATACTTCTTTGCGGGAATTATAATTTTTGAGATGATTGAAAGATGTTGATTTGAAATCGAAGAATAATGATTGGGTATAGTGTCTTAAATGGTGCTGACTGCAAAATGGATTTTAAATTGTAACCAAAAATAATATTATAGTGATAATTTTGAATATTTGGATCAGCAGACACTTTCAACGAAAACAGAATGTAATGAAATGTTAAAAGTAAGGATTTATTAGTAATAAGAAAATAAGCTAATTTCTAGCTGGAAATTCATCTAGGTTCCTTTTGTTTTCAAACTCTTGGATTTCTAACTGAATTTTCAACTAGATTTCAAGCTGTATTTAGAGTTGGAATTTAGGCGTATAAATACGTGAGAGCCATAATTTGGCTCACAAGGCAAATCCAGCTAAATTATCTAGATTTCCAACTAGATTTACCAGCTGGTTTACGAGGTAAAACTGTAGTTAGATCTTTTGACAGGATTATTGTTAATAAAAAAATCTCAAGATCCACAACTGCCCACGCTGCTCAAATAAAATCACACTCTTAACACTTGTTTAACACCAATTTCACGCATTATCTTCACATCCGACATTGAATTTTTGTAAATATCCCCAATGAATTAGCCTTCCTTCAAAGTTCAAGCACTTACTTTATTCTATATACACTTAATTATCTTAACAATTTACACCAGGACCGTCGTGACGACTCAGCACGAGCAGCAATAGCAACAAGACCGAGGCACGCAAGGGCTGGAGGGCATATTACTCTACTGCTATCCGCTCTCGTCCAAGTCTGACGCACGACTAACGTCGCGACAACGTGCTCCGCGATATCTCGCACATATATACCCGCACGTGGTGGTGGTCAATCGTGCGTTCACGATGTCACAACCGCAGCTTCGCTTCTGCCCGATTATTGCGTTGCGCGTGAACTTCTTAACCCTGCGCGTATATGCGACTGCCACAGAGAGAATTTTCTGATAAAAATTACCGTGAAAATCATTGTAAACGTGGGATATTCTGTCTTCAGGGGAAAATTACCCTACTGAACGGTAAAAATTAAGATTATTCATTATAAATGTTACCATTCAGCACGGTAAATTTTACCGTTCAGTGGGGTATTTTTTCCATGAAGTCAGAATATCCCACGTTTACAATGATTTTTACGGTAATTTTTATCAGAAAATTCTCTCTGTGTGGTAACATATACTTCTAGGGACAACAACTTCGTTCTAACGTCGGACTGAAGCTAATATAAGTATTATTGTGATTTTTATATATATTTTTACCTTACCTTGATGTAAAATAGAGATGTTTCTTTATTATACGCAGGAAGTTGCACGTAACAGTAAATACAATGTATAAATGAAACGAATAGAATGCACTGAATATATTCTTCTGCTCTGGTGCTGTCGTCTCGAGTGCTTTAGGCGGAGTGAGGCTGCTGCCTGTCGGAAAATGAGGAGCCCCTCGGAGTGGGCGGTACCCCAGGGGTGCAATAAAATGCAGGTCAAGCCGACCGTTCCTTTTGGGCCTGAGCGGAGCGTCTTTCGCACGTCTGTGTATTACACGCGGTAGTGTGTGTGTATCGTTGCATTCCAACGAGTATTTACTGTGCGTGCAGTTTGTTTTGAAGATCCACGCTTGGAAAAGTTTCCTCGGTCGGGGTACGGCTGCGTGTGTAGCGCAACTGCGTTTCGCAAAGCGATATTGAACGCTGTGACTGGGGTGACGCGTTTAGACGATGCGAAAAATGAAGTTTGCACTTGAGATGTCGATCGTCCTTCGGCCTTACCTTAGCTTGATACGTATATTATTGGGATGATTTGTGCTGATCGTCTTTTTTTGCCTCTCCTCGTGTTACGGCACAAAGCCGTTGTCACGCGAGGAGGAATAAATAATTCAATCGCAGTTTAAACTTTCAAAATTATATTTATTTAAATGTGTAACCGAAATATTCCTGTGAAGCATTTACGCCAAAAGCCGATGCTTTTCCTACTAGTCACACGATCTGAACCGTGCTAGAGTCTACAACGCCTTGTTGTCGAGAGCGCCAACGCTGGCCCTTTTTTTACGACTTTCTTTCGGGAAATTGCACTTGAGACAAAAACACGTGCTCAACCTCTACGCGTAGTCGATTCCTTTTGGTTCTCTTTCTTTCATAATGCTGTAGCTATTACTTTTCAGCAGTTTTACATTACATATTCATTTATTATCAATTTAACATTATTATATTCGCCGTCAATTTTACTTTACAATAATTATCATTACTTCTGTTCGTAACACCTCGGTTGGTCATATAGCTTTGGCCCTTCTCCTTCTTAGCGATAAATACCTTATTGATCGAGTCGTGAAACTTTTGTTTCTCACACTGTTTTACTATAACAAGTCACTTGTTGTTTTATTCAAAACGAGAATTTTTCAGTAGGCTCATCTAAAGCAAAAAAGGTAGATATTTAACACAGCAATGTAACCAACTTGATTGATCTTTTCGGGGTAGAAAAATGCGACTGAGATAACTGTAGATTTCGTATATTTATTAAAACACTCGATAATTACAAATTAGTACATTTATGTTGACAGTTCGAAAATTGCTTCACAACTAATGCTTCGTTGACAGAGTATATACACTGAGAAAACTATATCGTAACTCACGCTATATATATCGTAAAAATGTATGTATCGATATCGTAATTATTCAGCGTCAGATGCGATATGATATCGTGAAATTAGTAATTTGAAATCTTAATTTCTACATTAAAAATACAATTTTATATAGTTTAATTTCATGTAGATTCCATACTCATGATTTTACAACATTGGATCGAAAGGAATCTGATCTACGATATATGAATCGAAAAATTTACGATATCATAATTTTACGATATGAAATGTACAATAAGGCTTGTCCGTGCACGCTTTCTACATTTACAATACTTTGAACGATACTTTTATACATTTTACTGTATATAATGATATGTATAAAACGTATTGTGCAAGTCTAAACCTGCCAATACATAAGTAATGTACAAAGGTTCGCTATATCCCCAGCAAACCAAAGTTATATGCAGATATCTTCGAGCGTCTGAAATTATTCAAGAATCAAGAACCACTCCAAAAATACCTCAGAACGCAAGATATCAGACTATACCCTCACCCCATTAACCAGGCTTGCCGCGGCAAAATCGCGGCAATAGTTTCTGTGCAATGTTTGTTAGCAATTTGCTTCCAACTTACGCTCAAAAAATGACGAATATCAAGGATTGATGTCAATGTGCCGTAAAATTGACTGCACATGCTAGCCACCAAATTGCTGCCATATACGGACGCAGATTTACTTACATTTGATGTGTAACTGTTGCTGCAAGTTTTGTACATCAATTTGCTTTCAACTTGTTTTCAATATTATTAATATATTATATTATTTTATTTTCAATATTATTCACGTAATATTCAATAAAATTACTCATATATGCGACAGTGCAAGAGAGAAAGGAAAGAAATTAATAACGACATATTGATGGAAATTTGTATAACACAAAAATCGAGAAATGTGACGAAATATGATGTCAATGTATGCCTATGATACGCCTGCACGTCATGAGCAATAGTTGCTGTAATTTTGCCTTCACTTTGCCCTCATAATTTACTTCAATACTTGATACCAAATTTCCAGCATATACGGACGCAGTTTTACGTGAAACGTACGGAAATCGATAGCAAAACGCGTATGTCAAATTGCTAACAATTTGCAATACATCTGGCTAATGGGGCACGGATAGCAGACATTAAAATGGCATTTGGGTCGGCGAACTGACTGTAGAAGTCAAGCTGCGGAAAGTGTTCCATCGTTCCTACTCTACAAAAATAAGGTAGATATCGCATTAATTACATAGCTTTATAATACATATATAGGATTTCTTATTCTATTTATTTAATTATGTGAAACGTCAATCATTAAAAAAAAATTACTCGCGTAGAAAGGCATCTCTGCAAATTTTTGACAGGTTTGATTTGATAATACACCAGTTAATTTATTTTCTTTTATATAAAAATATTGTACAATGTCCACGTAGACATATCAAAGCCCTGAGGAGCTCAAATTAGACTTTATTTTTCTCGGTACGAAACACCTGGACCTCGTCTCTGAAAGTCTGGGTAATATGAACGCCTTACTCGAAGAGAATGTTTGCGTGGACAGCAAAACCATCGAACCGCACAAGTTACTCGAAAAGAATGTTTACGTATATGGACATCAAAAGCTTCTGAGCGCACATTCTAGACATAATTTTTTTCGGTGTGTAACTCCTGGACCTCGTCTCTGAGAATTGGGATCTGTAGAAGAGGGACGACATTTTTTGTTCCGCGTCTTAATTCACTCTTAATCTACTTATGATCATAGTGTGAGTTAATTTTCTTTGTATGGATATGATTCTCCAAGCAAACAAATTTTTACGCAGTGAAGTTTTAAATTAAAAAATCGGGTTATATGAAAAACGATAAAAACTTTTTAAATCGCCAACCGTGTATACTTTTGGTTGATTTAAAAAATCAAACCATGCTGCTTTTTTAGAATGTGTTTCTAGCTTCATTTTGCTTTTTGTAACTTTTTATTTCATTAAGGTTACAAAAAGTTATGATACGAAACGATAATTATTGCAAATGGGACATAACAGGCGACTTTGTTAGGGTATAATAAGCCACCATTTTTAGCACATAAAAACGTTTTATTTGATTGTAGAAGAGTAGACATATCGTTGAGAGCTCCAAAAGAAAGAGGTTGACATGTTTATTAATAAAAAAAACATAATTTGAAGAATTGAAATTGTAGCAGATATAAAACAGGAATTTGAAATCGTTTTAGCCGTAAAAATGACAAAAATTTTCATGCATATCGTATGTAAAGTTTCTCTTTATTTATGAGTTGTTGTTACGTATCTCGATCTAATATCGCGATTCATTAAGCATAACAAATATTGTAGTTCCCTCTTACGGTAGTTTGGTACCCATAATTTAACAGCAAGAGCGTAAAATTATGCTGACCCGTTATACCCCAACTATTTCTTAAATCGCTATTTTCGATGTAATTTAAAACTGCATTTTATTATTGGAAAGAAACATTAATCACTGATATCAATATAGGATAACATTCTTCAATTAGATAGTAACTAACTGCTATTTTAGTTCTTTTTTAATTATGCTTTTCATAATTTCTATGGGTCATTGCATTTTAGTGGTCCGCTATACCCCAGATTCCCCTATAAGCCGTAGTCTAGGACAATATGCTCTTAGACATACAAAACTTCGAAGCGCAAAATCGAGGCTTCATTTTCCTCGGTACCAAACACCTGGACCTAATCTCCGAAAGCCTGGGGAATATGCACGCCTTACTCGAAGAGAATGTCTTCGTGGACTTCATCACCGAGAGGCTCGAGTGGTACACACGCCTTACTCGAGTACAATATGTACGTATACATCAAAAGCCTCCAAGCATGCTTGATTTACCTCGGCCCGCATCATCTATTCTCGGTGCATGACACACGGACCTCATCTTCGAGAGGACTTGGTGACCTACTCTAGTGTGAGAAATCTATTAAATCCTATTAATTCCTTTTTTCAAATATGAAAAGATCCTATTTGCGAATAGGATGTATATGCAATTTTTATATTGGTGTTAGGATTTAATAGATTTCTTACACTAGGGTAGGCACTGTACTCGAAGCCTTGAAGCGCACTTGATTTACCTGGGTGCGCATCATTTATCCTTGGTGTGCGACACCTGAACCTCTTCCCCGAGAGATCCGGGTAACTTAGGTACTGTACACGAGTACAATATGGACGTAGGCTTCAAAAGTCGCAAAAGATACCACATAGACTTAATTTTCCTTCATGAGCAAAATTTTGTCAATCAGATCATAAGATTTTAAAATTCAATTTTTAAATACGCGAGCGCTTACAACATCTAATCAAATGTCTAATAAGAGTCTAGATAGGATTAAAAATTAAAATCATACAAGAACCAAGTATAAAAGTGTATTTATATTGAGCAACAGTTGCAGTGCCCATACTGGGCAACAATTGCATTGTACCATTTCAGGTTGTATTGTCTCGTCAGAAAATTATAATATCAATATAGCGACACTATTTTACTCATTCGTAAAGTATTAAAAATGATGAACTCATTGCTATTTAGACAAAAACATATTTATGGAAACAATGATCAGTTTCGGAAATTATAACTACTAACATGGAGAATAACGATTTATCCATGATTTTCGCTATAAGTTTTGAAGGAACAAGTTAAAAAACCGCTGCCACACAAACACACACACACACACACACATATACGCACACACACACACAGACGCACACACACGCATACACGCGCACTCATAGACACATACGCACACACACACATACACACGCACACAATCACATACACACACAAGCACACGCACACACACACAAATTCTCATTGGTAATAGTACAAATCCTTTGAGCCATTTACACTTAAACGTTTACCATTTCTCGGTACTAAATCTTTTTATATGAAACCTATGTCTACTGGCATGAACCCTTCCAGAAAGCACTAAGCTTTACGAATTCATTCATATAAATACTTGTAGAGTCACATCAAACATCAGTTCTCCTATGCTTCCCAAACGGTACAAGTCAGCTATCTAAATTTTGTCGAAAACTATTATTTGCTGTTTTTTCTTTTATCTTTTGCTCACTATTACTTAATTACGCGAATCAAAATCTTCATTTCCTCGCATTCTAGAAAATGTCTGTTTCTTTTAAACGATCATTGACATCTCGTAATAATATGGACATAATAACCATGAATAAAGAAGTAAAATTGTAGCGTAAAGGAGAGCAAATTAAGAAGCGCTTCCAGAAATTATTTGGTTCTATATCACCTTCACCAGTCAATAATAATTCAAAAGATTTAATTTCTGCTTTAAAATTTTTGAAGAGTAACACAACTAGAGTTATTAATCGCGATGGAATGACACACACATACACGAACCCACACAGACGCGCACATAAATACACACATGCACATACACACGCACACACACACGGACACGCACACACGCATACAAACATCCGCACAATCATAGACACACACGCACACATATAGACATACACGCATACACACACGCGCACACCCATATACACACACGCACACACATACACACACATGCTCACACATACACACACTCACACACACACAAATTCTCATTGGTAATTGTATAAATCCTTTGAGCCATTTCCACTTAAACGTGTATCATTTCTCGGTACTAAACCTTTGTATATGAAGCCTTTCTCTACCGCTACCGCTGTGGAAACTCAGTATTTTTTCACAAATTCGTATTTGAAAAAAACAATGCCCACGGTGAGTTACGGATTATTCATTTAAATCTCTAATGTGGTAGTCTATCTAATCTAAATAGTTGCCTGGATATAAATCACATATAATTATATATAACTCTTCTGTATATAATAAAACATAATTATACATAATGATTATATATAACTATAATATAAATGTAATAAACAATAATGTAGAATATTGTAGTATCACATTTTTTTATAGCCCTGTAAGGTCGAAAGTATTTAAAAGGTGAAAAAAAAGGTGTTTTCGTGCTTTTAGTCATTCTTAGAGTGGTCTTACACTTAGATTCCAACAGTTTATTAAAAAGTTAAACTAAGCTCTAAATATGATTTTTTAAAAAGCCTTTAAAATCGACTAAAAGTCCTCCTAGTCTTAAATTAGTTAAATTTGAATAACCAACATGGTAGGTCGTTAGTTTGAGTGATTCAGTTTGAGTGTCCTTACGTAAGAATCCATAAAACAATCACGAAAATATTGTCTTAACTTTTGCATACGCATTGCTGTTTCCAATAGTTTTCCTTTTGAGCAGGTGAAGGAAGATCGACCAATTAAGGATCTTAATTTCGGGTTTTGATTTTCATTTCACCGCGGAAAAGTGGGTTGCACGTATCCGGAAATAACCAAGTTTGTATTGATTTGGATATGACCATATGAAACAGGATTCAAAATCCGGATAAAACAGGATAATATCGTATAGGTATATTTTACAATCACGTCTCATATGTTTTTTTAACCAGGGATAAGCTTTCAGTTGGAGTATGAAAAAATTAACGCAAGTTTATAGCTCGGGTGGCAAACACCTGCTATGGGGTGGCCATTTTTCCTCCCGTAGTGCGTATATGTACTATTTTTCGCAACAAATGCATGATTTGGCGTTTTTACGGGATTTTTAACAATATCCATTTCTTTCCTGAAACAGGTGAGAAATTTCCATTTCTCACCTCTGTTTGGGTGAAAATGGATATTTCTCACCTGTTTTTCATTTCTCACCTCTTTTTAGGGAAGAATTGGATATTTATCAACCCTTTGATCAAACACGCTTGAAATGCGTATTTGTCCAACCGGCTTACAAGCATGAAATAGGCCTTTTGCTTTGTAACGATGATAACATTTTTATTCAGAGATTCTAAAATAGTAATGTTTTCGAGGTTCCTAAGTCGTAAAAATAGATTTACAATACGTTTTCAAAACATGTTTGTCTGCATGTATGTATTTATGTATGTGTGTAGGTGTGTGTGTATTGTATGTATGTATGAAACCAACATTTATATCTATAATATTTGTATCCATTCGAATTCTTCAATGAAAGCATATCACGCACTGAAATTTTGCATGCATATTACATATGTTTGAACTTAGAACTGATTAGATTTCGGAGCTGAATGGATAATATTAAACTCATTTTTTAGCAAATTTATTAATTTTTAAAAATGTGTAAAAATTGAAAAAAAAATTTTGTTATTGTGCAAACACACGAGGTTAAAAAGGTCCTCTTGCCTGTGATGCATACTATACATTTTTTTAACCATATATGCGGGAATAATGACATATTTCATGACGATTTCGCGTATGGTAGATGGTCAATAACACACTGTGGGCGTTATTCCGGTATATTATATATTCCGGTATTATATATTAATTTCCGGTATTCATACCATAACTGAGGAGAGGCCAAACAAAACCGGATAATTCCATTTTTCTTATTGGTGGGGAAATTAAAAAAAAACTGCATTCTTTTTATATTAGTTTAAATGGAATAAGGTATTTTAGATGCTTTTTAATGGGCTGTTTTTGAGTTTAGATTAAAAGTAATACCATAAATATGAAGACAACATTATTTTATGATGAAAAAATATATAAAATCAATTTTCACAAAAAGTGGAATTATCCGGTTTTGTTCGCCCCCGCCTCAACTAATTTATTGAAAAGTAATATATCAAAATCTGGATAAATTTAGTTAAGTTCACTTGGAATCCCGCGGACAGTGAATTATGTCTTAATAACTATGGTGATTTTATATGACGTGAGGGATGAAGATTTTGAGGGTGTATAACGATAAAATTCTAGGTATTACCAAGTAATTACAGTAAAAAATTCAGAATAATTGCTTTGAAAAGGAAGAATTTTTAGGTACGAATACGTTTTGTTTACGGGTTCGAAGGTGGTGTGCCCCCTTCATTCTCAAAAGTTTACTTTAGACAACCCACTTGTTCAGAAAACTAAATTCAATACCGCTGGTTTTCAACGCGCTGACTTATAAGCCGTAGACAGTTTTGCCGTAGTATAGTTTTAAAGCTCCAAATGAATTTTAAAATGTTTTATTTTGGTTTTCTTTCTCTACTTTATAATATAGCCGAAAAGGTGCCCCAACAGTTTCAAAGAGATATAGTTACATTATAGTTACTTTACAGAAAGCGATACAAAACACCTACGTTTTAACGGGCGTTACAGTATCTTCCCCCTTTAACCCATTACCTCCCTAGTGACCATTCAGGTAACGATTAAATTTTCGACTAATAAAAGGTAAATCAATAAAAATCGTCCTAAAACGGCATAATTTAGAAATTAATTCTAGTAAAAATTTGTATTGTTAATCTGATCTTTGAATTGAAACAGCGTATACCTATTATGCTTGTTAAACCTTTGGAAAAGTCAGTATAAAAAATCAATACATAAGTACCTATATGCTGAGAATGATGTAATGGGTTACAGGGAGTTCATCAGACATAATTATATGAAGTGAAAATATTTTGTATTAGTCGCCATACAAACGGCGTTAGTGTCAATATTCTCTATAAGAATTAATTATTTGTTGAGAATTATCTATTATATACTTTTTATATACACTTACGTGTTATAACAATAAATATTTTAACTTCATTCAAGAATTTTAATTTTTCAAATAAAGATAAACTACTAATTTGTATAAAAAATATTGATTCTTTCAAAAAATATTTTAAAACAGGATGAAAAAGGGGAAATAGGGGCAAAATTTGCATTTTAAGGTAAAAAAGCGGAAAGTTAAGAAAAAGGGGAAAAAAGCGAGAAAGGGGATGCACTGTGATGCCTGCACTTATTTAGGGGAGACTACATATTATGATATATCGTCCGATCTTGAAAATGACACACTTTTATTCCACTCTATAGGCATGTAACAAACGAATAACTCAAGCATGCGTTACAAAAAATATGGTGTACACTATGGTCGAGAGGTCGGTTTAGCCCTCGTGTGTTTGCAGTACTCGTTTACGACTCGCGATACGCTAAACACCTACTTCTCGCCTCTGGTAAACAATAAATTATTTTGAAACTGTAGCAAGAAACTTAATTAAAAGTATTATTATTCCCTCTTTTAAATTTGCGGGAAGTAAATTAGATTTATGGGAAATAAAGTAAAGTCAAGTCAACAAAGGTGCCACAGTTAAGTCGGAAATAATAGTACATTATGCATCAAGGGAGTAAAGTGGGCAATGTACGCACCGTGTGACGTTGCCGAGCGAGCGAAGCGAGGTCGGCATTTCACACAGTGCATGCTTGCCTACTGTACTCCAGAGGTGCGTATACTACTTTTCACTACACCCCCGTAAAGAAATGACTGTACGCATCTCAGCAGGCCGTACAGTACCCCATGCTCTGCCTAGAAGTAAAGTGACTTGTGTACGCGCGACGCGCTGTTTTACCGCTCGAGACGCAGTCGAGAGCGGAAAAAGGCGCATCGCGCATGCGCAAGTCACTTTATTCCCTAGGCAGTCCATGCGGTACTGTACGGCCTGCTGAGAGGGCGTACAGTCAGCACTTTACGCGCAGTGTGGTGAAAAGTTATATATGTACGACGTCAATTAAGAATTCAAATTTCCCGCCTTGATTTTTACCGACCGAGTAGTGAATAATTATTTATAATTATAATTGTAAATATACTTATATTTAGAAAAATCGAAGTTTCATACTTTAAAATCAACGGCACCCTAAAAAATTATTGGAACTAAATTTTATAAAATTTTCATTCCAATAATAGGTTTATTATTATTCAATGAAGGGCTAGGTAGTGAGTTTAGGTTTGTCTAAATATAAATATTTTTATAAATATAAATAATTATTCACTACTCGGTCGGTAAAAATCAAGGCGGGAAATTTGAATTCTTGATTGACTTTCGGACCCCATTAAAATCATAATATAATTTTAAAAAATAAACCATTTTAAGGGTAAATCCCACTTTGAAATTTGCTAATATTCGAATCTTTTTATTGCATTTTTATAATCTTTTCAGTTTTAAAAGCATCTGAAAAAATGTTGAGAGACAAGATTCAAATAATTGATGAAGTTACAGTACTTTTACTTTTTTGTAAAAGTACCTCAATCGCCCGCAATAGAGCTGTTAAAGCTTCAAAGAACACGTTTTTCTCGAAATAACTTATTTTTAAGTGGGCAGGTAAATATCGAAACAGTCTACTTTTGTAGGATTTTTTAAACTTTGTCTTACTTATCTATGATAGTGTCTCAGTATATCCCATTCTTTAAAAAACGCGATTTAGATAAATACAATATATGTATTAGAAGAATTATTCTTTAACAGGTTCGCGCCAGCATGAGTAAAAAATGACTTATTAATTGTCGCAAATTTTTCTTTGCATTTTGTCTTACTGCAATCGTAAAAATTGATGGAACTTTTTATGTAATCGGTGATTGTACTCTTTAGAAAGAGGCAGAAACATCGAGTTTTTATCGAATGTTTGAAATTTTAATTAATTTTGTAGATAATTAAAAAAATCGGATTATACATTAGCCGGCGCAAACTTGTTAAATAGATAGAAAAGAACAGAAATCTATTTAAAAGTTTTGAACGCAAAGCTACATATTTATGATCTATTAGAATACCAGTGTTTATGCACCGTGACAAAACTCATGTCATTTATTCTGCTAGTTAATAATTAATTTTATAAATAACTATTTACTTCTCAGTTGATAAAATTCAAGGCGAGAAATTCCATTTTTAATTGATCGGTCCCCCTTAAATAATAGGCTTGCATGCGAAAATTGAAAGCTCAAAGCAAAGAATACAAGACTCGAAATGTTTAAAATAGGAATGTTATTGCTTGAACATTTACACTTGTACGCGCATGGTATTAAACTTACATTCTAGGATATTGAATTTGTACAGTCACGAAGCTTGTGAGGTCAATTTTGTTTCCTTCAACATTTTATTATAAAACTTTTAGTAGCTTAACCTGTAAAGTACTTAAATAAATTACACCTATTTCATAAATTTATCTTTCTGCTGTGTGAGAATCTTTGCGGAGGACTTGGCGTCGAGGAACAGGCTCTTGACTTCTTCGATGTCTTCCTTCTTTATACTCGACCTTCCGTTGATCTTAGCCGTCAGGGAAGCAGGTGTCAACAGTTGAACCACGTATCTCAGCGTCGTCTTCGTTCCCAGTTCGCTGAGCGACGTGAGGGCCTCGTCCTCGAGCTGCAAACCCTCCGTCACGGCTCTCAATTTGACGATTTGCTCGATTTCGGGCCTCGAGTACGGCAGGGTTTTTATTATGAGAAGTCTGTCGAGCAGATCTAAAGGTACTCCGTGAGGCGAAACGATGTCTTCTGTTCCACGAACCACGCACTGTCCTCGATTCGTCGCGAAAATTACAATCGGTGCGATGGCTGTTTCTAGAGCTCGGTGGAGGTAGGTGAAAGTTTCGATGTCGAGCATGTGCACTTCGTCGATGAATAGCACGCCTGGAACCAGCTCGGCTATTCCCTGGTCAATGTATTTGTTGACTACTTTGTTGATTTCTTTCCTTAATTTATCTGAACAGAAGAAAGTATATGAGAAATAAATCATTTGACAAAATTTTAAATTGCTATTTTACCCCAATCACCAGAAGTGCAAATTCACAGCTATTTGGTGTAAATCTGCGTCTGTTTTTGCCGTTTACTGTTTGTTTGCTATAAGTTTACTGTGAATTTGTGCTATCTGATTATTGGGATAATTTTTATATAACATACCTGTGATTTCAGTTTTCTTTGGCTTCATTAATTGACCCATCATTGACATAATATCCTGTCCACCCTGAGGTTTTGCATTGGCCACGTCCAAATCGTGCAACGTTACATCCTGGATTACTTCCTTCTTTTTATGAACATCTCCCTTGGGCAAAGGCACGTACTCTTCAGCTTCTAAATCAAACTCCGTGGCGTAATTGTCGCTTCTGCCTTGTCTTTTTACTGCGCCGCT
The DNA here is from genome assembly GCA_949152435.1 of Gastracanthus pulcherrimus. Lineage (NCBI taxonomy): Eukaryota > Metazoa > Arthropoda > Insecta > Hymenoptera > Pteromalidae > Gastracanthus > Gastracanthus pulcherrimus. The sequence goes on along the minus strand of OX424575.1, from coordinate 4,256,494 downwards.
ATTGGCTTCTATGTAAATGACATCACCCACTTCAACCTTTTCTTTTTGTAAAGATTCATAAATTAAAGGATCAAGTTTCAGTTGTTTGGTTCCTTTTGCAGTCTTTAATCCTATGACAACGTGAGATACAGTCTTGCCGTAACCACCCATTGGATTTTCCGTTTCTATGGGCGACAGTTCTGTAACTTCTCCCTCGTATACCTCTTTGGTCTCCTTGATTCTCAAGCCAATAGCTCTTCGGAAATTTTCCATCAGTACCTCTGTCTTTTTGATTTCGGAGCTGTAAACCTCCGAGCCCACCATGGGGCAAAACGGCACTTTGTTACCCAATTCCTGAGCTATAGCCAACGCTATGGCTGTTTTACCAGTTCCAGGTGGCCCGGCAAACAAAATTGCTCGACCAGACATCTTTTTGGTCCTTATCATGTCAACGATGATTCCTGCAGCCTGTAAAAACAAAGAAACATTTAAATAATCTAACAAACACCCCATATAAAATCCAACTCTCATAACGTCGAGATGCTTCCTATGGCTATAAAATTAAAACACAAACGAAATAATACGAATGTCACGATCGACAAATCGCGAAACAACGCTTAAACGACGAACATCGATGGTTATTAGGGAAAAAACAATCTTAACCTCTCGAGCCATTTCCTGGCCGACGAGGCCGGCCGCAAATTGTATCGCGTTTCCATTGTCATCGAGGCCCAGGCCCTTTATGTGCGTGTGCGCGGAAATCCGCTGAGTTTTCGCGGTGCTTTTCACCTCTTCGATCTTCATCGTGGAAAAATCTCTTGACAACGCACGCTCCCGCTCCTACGAAAGCGTGACAATTTGTTTGGTTGATAAAATCGGTGGTGCTCGGCGCGTTGCCTCGCCGGTTGTTGCGCGCGTGTGCTTGGAAACGAAATAACGCGCGGATGCGCGACGACCTAACCAAACCTTCATCTGTGTCCCTGCACGCTTGATTTTCTTTTCTACTTTTCTAGTTTCTTTGTACGAATTATACATATAATTGGAAATAAAATAATAAACTTCTTCATTATATTAATTATGGACGTGTTTTTTTTACCAGTTATATTTTCATTTTTATTGTTGAATGTTCATAAGTAGAAATGTTTAAAATGAGTAAAAAAAAAAAAAAAATAATGGTTCAAAAATATTTTATTAATGCAAAAGTACAATAGATTTTAAAAAGTATCAATTTCGATAATATATAGTATCGAAGCAAGTAGCAGTCCAGATGGCTTAACATAAATAAATTCTTATACACTATATTTACAAATTCTTGCAAGTCTAAAATTTGTCAATAGGTTGTTAACTTTTCGAAACAAATGTAGAGTTCTCGTCTAACTCTAATCCGCATGATATAAAATTTTCATTAGAGCCCTGAAAATAAATGTAACAGATATAGTAATTTGTATTTTGCATTATCGTGTTATAATAGAAATTTTATAAAACACTTACTTCGTGTACAACTACTAAGGATCTACTGTTTTGTAAATTTAGTTCATCTACGCTTCCAGTAGCAAGAATTATAACTGGATCATCTGACATATTACTTTCGTCAATATATGTTATATCTATATCTGTATCCTCCTGCTTAACATAAAATTATTGTAAAGTTAATGCTTTAGTAATAATTTGTAATAATAGTACTCTTAAGTTTAAAACATTATTCTATTCCAAATTTCTTACTGGACAATATGCCTCGAAATCAGTTTCATTGAGTTCCTCTTTGGCAATTTCTGCTTTGGCAATTTCTACACTATGTCGATTGGAAGACGAATATCCCCTTAGTTGTTTCCTACCTGGTGTCACTAAACTCGGCTTCTTAACATCTTTTTGGAGTCGCCTCCATATAGTAGTTTTAGGAATTTGATAAGTTACAGAAGCTGTTGCTTGTGACATCTTACCATCTTTGCATGCAGTTACTGCTTCCTGCAGACGAGATTGTTTTAGGTCTTCTCCATCGGATTTCCGCTTTTTCCAAAATGATGTTGGCAATTTTCCTTGATCGACTAAGCGTGCTTTGTCTCGAAACAATGTTGTTTTTGGTATCTACATTAAGAAAAATTAGTCAAAGAAAAGAAAATTACATTTAAAGACTATGTTTTTACTTACTTTGTATTCATTTGCAACTTTTGTAAGAGCCTCTCCTCTTGCTAATGCCTTTACAGCAGCTTCTCTTTTCTCAGATCCATAATTTTGTCTTGTCACATGTCTAGGTGGTTGACAGCCTTCTTTTTGAATCCTTCGCCACAAAACTGTTTTTGGAATTCCAAAACAATCTGCAGCTTGTTGCAAACTAGATCCAGCTAGAAAATAACAATTTTGCTATAGATTATTTATTCCAAAGTTATCATGGGTAAATAGTATTATTTTTAATTTTATTTTATTTTTTAATTCTATATAGGTAATAGTATTATTATTACATATAGTAATATCTGTAATTATGTAAATATACACACCTACTACTGCCTGTATAGCTTGTCTCATGTCTTCGATTGTATATTCACTTCGAGAAGGGTTCAAAGTTAGGCCTAAAGTTTTTGCACGCATGTAAAGGGTGGATCTGGGAATGTGATTTTTTGCAGCTGATTCTAGTAATGAACGCCCTGCACGTATATCGGTAATAGCAGCTGCCAACATCTCATCGCTGTACTCTCTTTTACAAACACTCTTTCTGCGCTTTCGTTTAAGACTTGGAAAATCTGAATCATCTTCCTCGTCATTTGTTGAATTTATTCTTTTGTATTCATTACTTTTGTCAGTAATTGTTTTTTCAAAAGTTTCTATTTCGTCTTCATCTGCCTGACTTAATTCATTAAGAATGTATGTTTCTTCACTGTTTATATCTTTATCTTGAGTTATTTCAGACTCATCGAGACCTTCGATCTAAAAAATATTTTATGTTATTAATTTAAGCACGTATTGTCAAACATTGGAAATCCAAATGATTTTACGTACCTCCATCAACCCGCATATTTTCAGAGAATGTGCAGCATCCAATAAATTATTGATGTTCTCGACAGGAATTCTAACTTCTCCATTATAACTGAACTCCACAATTGATCTAACATCTTGTGGAGATATATCACTCAGAATTATTGTTGCATGTTCTTCATTAACCTGGCTGAGTATATCCTAAAAATAAATAGTTTTAAATTTTAATATTTTTTTAATAAACTTTTATCATTTTTGGATTTACATATGCAGGAAAAGATAAATAAGTATTGGTCGGTATGTTTCTATAAAAATTATAGAATAATATAGATATACAAACAATTAAATTAGTGACATTAGAATCATATCATCATTCGTGTCATTGACTTTTGACATTTAAATTAAATAACTTTCCCAAACTTTTATTAAGATACGGTTTTCTTCATGGATTTAATAGTCTTTAGAATATGTATCAATTTTTATGTCAAGAAATTTATGGCAGAAGCATGAAAATTATCGAAAGAGTAATACAATATTGTCATCGTTTGCCATAAAAAGTTTGAATTTTTTAAAGTATTGTTCGTGCTTGCGAACGAGTTCCAATTTTAAGAACATTTAAAGTTCCTCGGTATCATCATTTGGAAATTAAAAACCCAGAAGTACGATCATTAAAGTTCCCAAGTTCAGTAAATAGAAACTTCCATTAACGCGAACGCTAATATTCAGAAATGTCAAGAATGCAAAAAAATCAGAAAAAAGTAAAAATAATTCACCATACATCTACTACTAACGAACTTCTTCAACACTGGTTCAAATGTAAAATACAAACTTCAAACCTGATATCTCCAAAAAAACAAAAGAATCAAACGGTGGACTCATCTCATACCTTTGACCCCCAGAATCCATCCACACACGCACACCTCCAAATCCATTCTCATTCCACAGGAGTCAATCCCCCCAAAAACCCTCCCACCCCCAAATTCCCTCCACTCTACACACACCCCCTCAACAAAAGCACAACAACCTCCCATCCTCCCAACAGAAAAAAAAGCCAATCAAGAGCAAATCTCTTGTTTCTTTTTATAGTCAGTTATTTCATATTCTCGTGTACCCTAGTGTGAGAAATCTATTAAATCCTATTCACCAATACAAAAATTGCATATACATCCTATTCTAATTATAAAAGGAATTAATAGGATTTAATAGATTTCTCACATTAGGGAAATAGGATCATTTCATATTTGGAAAAAGGAATTTCTCACATTAGGGTATAAGTTATCATGGTATATCGCAAGCACGTACTATTCAACTAGACTCAACATTTTTGCACTACTATTTTTGCAATCGGTCATAAATAAAAGCAAAAGCAAGGACGCACTTGGAAGAGCGTGCTGCAGGCGCAGAGCACGAGCCGATGCGCCTGTATCCTCTCGCCCGCGGCGTAGAGGGTCACGTCGACCATGCATTCCTCCTCGAGCAGCTGGCGCACGACCTCGGACAGGTGACTCTGGTAGTTGCTCCACTTGAAGCAGTAGGAGGTGTCGACCTCCGTCTGCTGCAGCTGCTGCTCGACAACAGCGGCCACGGCCGGCTCGGACATAGCGGCGACGCGCTTCTACACTTCTATAATCTCCCCGCGCTCGTTTCGTTTCTCCGTTTTGTAACCGAGGTACGGGGTACAACACACACACACACACACACACACACACACACACACACACGCGCGCGATCGCGTATCGTTTCGCGTTTCCTCTTTCCTTAGGACGCGAAAATCCCGATCCCCTCGTCTGAGTGTAAATATCTCTCCCACCCTACGAACAGAAGAGACGCGGCGGAACGCGAACGCGCGCTTTGATTCCACTTTTATCCTGCGGCGGTCTGCGTCTTGGATCGGGGATCGTGGAGAACGAGCGCGTACAAGAGGAGAGTACAAGAGGATATGAGCGATGCTGGTTTTGGGGAGGACGGGGGTGGAGGATTTTACGTAACGCGAGGACAAGCGCGCGCACGATGTGCGAATGTGTATTCGACGCGGGGAAAGGTGGGTATATTGCGAGACGGTGGTGGTGATGGGCTGTGGGTGTGTTGTTGGCGAGATGGGCCGTGCGCTGTACGCTGGACTATACCTTTTGCCCCCCCCCCCCCCCCCGTAGTCCACGAGCGCTTTAAGGGGAGGTCGGAGGGAACTTTACCGTTGTGACCTCCACCTCGCGTTGTATTTTTCGTTGTACGTCTAAAATTTACGTAGTAGCGTCAAAATCGAGGGTGATAGTAATTTGTTATTGTGTAAAGAACAGTGGACAATAGCGTTTTTGTTTATTAATAGCTTCAAAAGTTTTTTATTGTGAAGTATTATTGTAATTGACCTATAGAAAACGGTCCAAATGACGGTCATCTTGACGTATCCTAACCTCATCGACGGCTTCACCACGCGTCGTATTTTTCGTTATACGTCGAGATTTCATAAAAAATAGACAACGACGTTTTTGTGCTACAAATGCCTATAAATTTTTATTTTTGTCATGATAGTTTTGGAGGCTAGGTCTAATTTCCACCAATCAGAATAGCTCCGACATCCCCTTAAGGTGTAGAGACTGTAGAGTAATGTATATATATATATATATATATATATATATATATATATATATATATATATATATATATATATATATATATATATATATATATATAGGTATAGGAGAGCTATGCTTGGGAGAATTTAGTTCGGAGATGCGACGCTGGGGAGAAGCCTCTGGCAGGTCGATAGCACAAGTAATTTGCAGGAGAAATAGGGGAAGGTGGGGCACGATGGGTTTGGCGGGTGGATTGGGCATTCAAATGTTCACTAAATAAATGAATATTCTAACATGATAGTATTTTTTATATGTTGTAAATAGCTTTTACTTTTTCCCTCTGCAAATCCTAAATGAAAAAAATCAATACAAATCGTATGAGAGTTATTAGAAATTGAGGACTTCAAAACATTGTTTTTTCCATAATTCTAATCTATTTCTCAAGAACAAATAAATCATATGAGCTTCGAAAGGGAATTACTTTTACAGTTTAAATCGTAAATTTTTAATAGTATTTTTGATTGATGATCTCCGATGCTTAGGATAAAAGTAATATTACATATAAAAATACTCTAAAATGGGGCACGACTGGCACCACTAGCGGGGCACGATTGCCATACGTGAGTCGTCAATTTATTTCCGCCGAGTTTAACAGCTGATTTTCTTAACCTTACTTTTGCGCCCTTAACATTTCGGAGTCGGAGTCTTAGATGTTGGTGAAAGAGTCAGTGTTAATGAAATGGTCTGGTTTTTAGTTTTGATCCTCAATCCTATAAAATGCAAATTTAATAGTAACGTCCAATATTTTTTTTTAAATAAATTTTTCATTAATTCACCGTGCCAATCGTGCCCCACGGGTGGGGAAAATGGGCAGTTTTAGCGGTATTGTACTTTGTATTATAAAAAACAATGCAATATATATTTTATAATAAAAAATAATGTATCTAAATCTTGAGATATTCTACTTTAAGAAGCACTTTTAATAATTTGTATTGGTACAAAATAGAAAGTACAGGATTCTTTTGAAGTTAGGGTGCCCGTACTGCCCCACCTTCCCCTAGTTGGTAAATAGAAATCCTGAGTTCATTGCATTCTGGGGGAAATGATGTAGAAATTTAATTTAATTGATAATTCAAATTTCCCGCCTTGAATTTTATGGACTGGAATTAATAGTCAACTATAAGAATGATAAAACTATACTTATAAGTACTTTTTGTACAAAATCTAAATTTGCTTGTAGTTTATTGAGTAATAATTAGACCTCTATTGACTTTTCATTATTTATTTATTTATTTATTTGTTTATAAGGAAATAGAACTGGCCTTTCGGTCTAAAATACAAAAATTCTACAATTATTATTTGAATAAAAATAAATGTTAGTCGCTATAGATTTTCAAAGAAGATCTTTTAACGTACAGTTGCTATGGCTATACTATACTTATTGTAATTAATTGTAATTATTGGAATTGTTGAAATTAAATTATTTCAACATTCTTTGTATTTTCGATTTCTGTCGGTAAATCAGAATTATACATTATCAATAAATAACAGTATGTTGAAGATATCGTATGATTCTCTTAACGTAAAAATAATTAACAATAAAAGTACAATGTTGATTAAATAAATCAAATATAAAATAGAATAATTTACTGTTATTATTTAATCACGTCATGTGATTGGTTGAACTGTAATGGCAATATTTCTTTATGTCGCTCGTTGTAAATTCCCCTGATGCCCGGCAAACGTATACGTCGATCGACCATCATACTACTTTTCTTTTCCAAGGTAAATGGCGTCATTTATCAGCGTGTAAATTCGTCGATGGACCAACGTTTGTATCATTATTAACCAGTATAGAAGACCATAAAAAAACACAAACATGGTGAGTGCATTATTAACATACTTGCTATTTTTCTCTATCTGCTCCGAGATTAAATATGTCTGTATACATTTTATACTGATACACATGTTACTGTATAACCTATTTATCTGTTTGCATACTTTTTACATGTATTTATTTTATCTCTGCAAGTAAATACTCTTCTGTATAATTATATTGTTTAGTAGATATTTATTCTATATGTAGATGTAATTTGCATTCAAAACATGAAATTGTAAAAAAGGAGCAAAATAATATCTGTTGAATTAACATTTTAGAAACCGTTGATGTTACACGGGCACGATCGTGCCATCACAACAATTAAATACAACAGAGAAGGAGACTTACTATTCTCAGCGAGTAAGGATAAGAACCCAAATGTTTGGTATTCCTTGAACGGTGAAAGACTTGGAACATTTAATGGTCACAATGGTTCAGTTTGGTGTATTGATGTAAATTGGGATACAACACGCTTTCTATCAGGCAGTGGTGACAACTCTTTAAGATTATGGGATGTGCAAACAGGTTTGTAATATAAGATACACCTGCCGGAGACCCCGAAACTTACGGCCTTAGTGGCTCAAGCAGTAGAATGACAAGATCACCAAGCAGTGTCGGATGTAGAACAAAGCAGTGTCGGCTTATAGCATAGCGATTCAGAAACGGGTTACTGTTAATATACTAAGTTTTGCAAATTTCTCGTAGACTCTTATGATGAAAATGAATAATTTATGTTGGAAATACATTTTTCAAAAATATTAACCATTATCTTTACAAAATATAAGTTAATAGGTATGAAATCCCAATATTCGAAAAGCTAATCTCAAATATCTATCATTTCGGCTATTCGCCTTTGGGGGCGAGTCAGGCTAAAACTGCTTTCTTTTACAGCAGCGCTGGCGGTGTGATCCTATCGCTGATTCGACGTTACCACTCAACGCTAATACAGCAGAATTTTTCTCTCCGTGTAGAAATATTTTTTGCAATTCAAACTACTAGAATCACGATACATTTGTATCTTGCCTTCATATGCTAAAAAATATCATAAACGTTGTTTTATTTCCTTTAGGAAAAGAAATTAGCCAATTGACTACAAACAGCTCTGTGAGAGCTTGTAGTTTCAGTTATTCTGGCAATCTTGCTGTGTATGCCACCGACAAAGCTCTTGGTCATCAGTGCGAGATGTTCATCATTGACATCAGGAGTCCTGAACCCATTCTGTCGCAAGACGACAATGTCTGCAGAACTTTGATTTCTGGATCCAGGATCTCATCTCTTCTGTGGGGAGCTCTCGATGAGACAGTTATTACTGGTCATGAAAATGGTGAAATTAATATCTGGGACAGCAGGGTAAATGTTTTTTTAATAATTAGCATAAAAATTTTTTAATACCGAATATTGATAGAATTATCTATAACTATCTTTTTGAATTTATAGACTGGAAAGAAATTGAGTGATGCTCAGGGACACAAGGGACAAATTAACGACATGCAGTTCAACAAGGATGGTACCATGTTCGTCACAGCCTCCAAGGATCACACAGCTAAATTGTTTGACAGTGAATCTTTGGTGGCATTGAAAACGTACAAAACAGAACGACCTGTAAATTCAGCTACTATTTCTCCAAACTATGATCATGTGAGAACAAAATTCTGTTTAAACCCACTGTGAAATTGAAAAATTTAGTTCATGAAATATTTATAAACAATGTTATATTTAAAAGGTGGTCGTTGGAGGTGGTCAAGACGCTATGGACGTCACCACGACATCGACAAAGCAAGGAAAATTCGATGCTCGTTTCTTCCACCTTGTCTTCGAAGAAGAATTCGCCCGATTGAAGGGCCATTTCGGTCCAATCAACTCATTGGCGTTCCATCCTAATGGACGTAGTATATGCACTGGAGGAGAGGACGGTTACATTCGTGTTAATACATTTGATCAATCTTATTTCGATTTCCATTTTGAATACTAAGAAGTTTTATGAAAATAAAATTATTGTATAAAAACTGAATGATATTCATTTTTTACAAAAAAAATATTTTAAATTAAGTTCCTGGCTTTACTGAAATATGATACAAGAACTACATTATTTTTTATTTTACTACCAATCAATTTGATTATAATTTGTAACTTCTTGAATGTTTTTCATATAAATATTGTATTTTTAAATATTGAATTCACTTGAAATAATACGATTTTACTTTTCTTTATACGCACAAATGCTATAGGTATATCGATAAATAGAAGGCTTTTTTAGAAAAGAATTTTAATACAATGTTGGTACACTTTATTTTTACATTGTCTAGTCATTCATATAATATTGAACAAATCATTACAGTAAAGTAGATATATTTGTAATCATATATATGTGTACCTGTGAATGCTTTTGTGTATTACCAACATTTTAGTCCAACTTAAAAGTACAGCCATTTGTTGCAATTAAATTGATGTAACAGACTGAATTCTATTATCAAATATATTGGCTTTGATCTAAATTAACAACCGTTTCTATGATATAACGTACAAAAAATTATAGTACGTTTGATTAATTAATAAAACCCGTTGCTATTTCTTTTAAGGACTATTATCTACATATTAATTTATAGGTTCGTGTAAGTATATTATTCAATGAAAGCTTATCCAGGAGGCTCCACTTCTGTTTTCACAAAACTATGTTAATTTTCTAAATCGCTTTGTCAAAGTTTTGTATTTCCATAAATATGCACTTTTTATATATATATTCTCATTTTAGCATCTGATAGAATAAAATGTTTAGACTCAAGAGTATTTGTGCTATCATATTTTATTGATATATTCGTTTATGTTAAACACTAGATTAATATACACTTTTTGTTCTTATGAGAACGAAAAAATATAACTGGATATTTTATTACAATAATAGATCGTAATAATAGACTCAACTTATATAGGTACACTTTACAGTTTAATTGTATGTATTTTTAACTTCTGTTCTCATGATCTTCATAAATTAATTCCATATTCGCGGGCCATCGTGGGACCTCGTTGATAAATAAAAAGTGTTGCGCAGGGTTGACAGTTTTTTTGTTCAGTAATGATGATTATTTAGAAAAAAATTAAAATTATACACGTTTGATCTATATCGAAGTAAAAGTGACAAATAATTTACGCGTATAGTGTTCAATCCAATGAGACCCAATGAAATTGCAGTATTTCAAAAAAATTCAAACGCATTCGACCAGAAATTTCCCTTGTCTAGTGTACGATATGATTAAATCATTGATTTGAAACTCAATATTTAGTGTTGGCTAAAAAACAAAGAAAATTAACCGTGTCGCATTTATGTGCCCCTTGATATACTAGAATTAGAACGTGTAATACACAATTTTTAAAAACGTTATTCATTAAAAAAAATTTAATTTTCACCATGGCACATCTATAATTTTATCTAAAATGGTTCGGTTCCATTTGTGATCGTATCTTATTGTCCTGAATATTGACATAAAAACTAAGCGGCGTTTGCGTGATTTATAAATTTTGAATACTTAGCTCGTTTAAAAATGTATTATCGGCCAAAAATAACTTATTTTGTAGATATAGTGTGCGGGCTTAGCCGCGGGGTTGCCAGGGCGCATTGGGAATCGCCCCAGCATAGGCCAAGCAACAGAGCATTTTAGCTTGACAAAATTAATAGCAGGATCGGACCAATGTCATTATGTCTGGAAATAGTTGCTGATAGTGGGTGCATACTTTGATACTCCAATTTTCAATTCGTTTTTTTGTAATTAGCGATTATTTATGAAAAAAAGCCATTTTTCGCGTTTTTTGCATATAACTTCGAAACTATTTATCCGATAGTAATACTGTCAACAGCCGATTTGTAGAGAACAAAAAGACGAATAAAATGAGACCTTGAACGTCCCGATCGAATAAATACATTCCGAGAAAATCCAAAAAAAACTATAAAAAATGACGAATTTTCAAAAATCCATAACTTTGATAATTTTTAATATGTAGCGCTGTTCTTCTGGATTTAAGTGGGTATTAACATGTTCTTTGATAGTGCAAAACCTGGACTATGCCCGACAAATACTTTCGGAGTTATAGCGATTTGAAATTTTTAACCCTTTTTTTGCGGAGGGCTGTATGCTCGTGTATTTATCCGATTCTCCCGTTCTTTGAAAGTTTGGAAAATATAGATAAAATACTTGAACACCTCATCTCGCTTTTTTTAAAAAGATGATGGCTAACGGTCGAAAAATCGATGCGAACTTGTGTATGCCAATGACAAGGCTCTTGATCATCAGTGCGAGATGTTCATCATTATACATGGAGTCCTGAACCTGTTGTCACAAAACGACAATGTCTGCTGAACTTTGATCTCTTGACCCAGGATCTCGTCTTCTCTGTGGGAAGCTCTCGATGAGACAGTTATTACTGCATGTTCATGAAAATGGTGAAATAAATATCTGGGACAGCAGAGTAAATATTTTCTTAATAATTAACATAAGAAATTATTTAATAATTATTTTTTTAAATTTATAGACTGGAAATAAATTGAGTGATGCTCAGGGACACAAGGGCTAAATTAACGCCATGCAGTTCAAGGATGGTACAATTTTTGTCACGACTGCCAAGGATCATACAGCGAAATTGTTTGACGGTGAATCTCTGGTGGCATTGAAAACATACAAAACAGAACAACCTGTAAATTCTGCTACAATATCTTCAAACTATAACCATGCGAGTACAAAATTTTATTTAGACCTACTGTAAAACTTGAAAATTTAATTTAACAAATATTTATAAACAACGTTATTTTTTATAGGTGACCGTTGGAGGTGGATGGCACCACGACATCGACAAAGCAAGGAAAGTTCAATGCTCATTTCTTCCATCTTGTCTTGGAAGAATTCACCCGATTGAAGGACCATTTCGGTTCAATCAACTCATTGGCGTTCCATCCTAATGGACATAGTACCACCAGAGGAGAGGATGTTATATTCGTATTAATACATTTAATTAATCTTATTTTGATTTCCACTTTGAATACTAACAAGTTTTATGAAAATAAAATTATTCTATAAAAATTTAATGACGTTCATTCTTTTCAAACAAAAAATTTTTAAATTAAGTTTGGCTTTACTCAAATATGGTCACAAAAACTAAATTGTTTTAAATTACTACCAATCAATCTGATTATAATTTGTTACCCTTATAATTTTTTCTATATAAATATTATATTTTCAAATATTGAATTCACTTGAAATAATACAATTTTATTTTCTTTATCCGTGTAAATGCTATAAATTGATAAATAGTAGGCTTTTTCAGAAAAAAATTTTAATACAATGTTGGTACACTTTATTTTTGCATTGTCTAGTCATTCATATAATATTGTACAAATTATTACAGTAAAGTAGATATATCTGTAATCATATCTATATGTACCTGTGAATGCTTTTTTGTTATTACCAACATTTTCTTTGTCAAAGTGGCTGACAAATTAGTCCAACTTAAGAGTACAGCCATTTGTTACAATTAAATAGATGTAACGGACTTAATTTTATAGTCAAATATATTCCCGTGTGGAGAAAACTCTTAAGTTGAGTGTTATCTTGTACCCTCAACTAAAATTTGGTAGGTTATTAAACTTGTACAATATAAAAATTCAGTTGAGGGTACGAAATAACACTCAACTTGAGAGCTTTTTTCTAAAAGGTTTGCTTTGATCTAAATTAACAATCGTTTCTATGATGTAACGTACAAAAAATTATAAGACGTTTAATTATTTAAATTAAACCCGTTGCTCTTTTTTTTAAAGGACTATCTACATATTAATTTATATGTTCATGTAAGCATTATTATTCAATGAGAGCGTGTACAGGAGGCTCCACTTCTGTTTTCACAAAACTATGTTGACTTTCTAAATCGCTTTGTCAAAGTCGCATATTTTCCATTAATATGCACTTTTTATATATATATAAATACTTTTAAATATTTATATATATAAATATTTACATCTGAAATTCTTTTAAATTAAATTGTCCAACGTTCACCCATATTCTCATTTTAGCATCTGATAGAAAAAAAAAGTTTAGACTCATGAGTGTATGTGCCATCCTATTTTATTGATATATCCGTTTATATTATACCCTAGATTAATGTACATTTTTTGTTCTTATAAGAGCGCAAAAATAAAACTGGATATTTTATTACAATAATGGATCATAGTAAATCCAACTTATAGTAATAGGTACACTTTACAGTTTAATTGTATGTATTTTTCACTTCTGTTCTCATGATCATCATAAATTAATTCCATATTCGCGGGCCATCGTGGGACCTCGTTGATAAATAAAAAGTGTTGCGCAGGGATGACAATTTTTTTTGTTCACTAATGATCATTATTTAGAAAAATACGGCGCGATTCAATTAAAAATTATACACGTTACGTTGGACCTATCCAAGTAAAAGTGACAAATAATTTACGCGTTGCATATATGGTTACGGCATTAATCATACAACAACTCGTTTCATAGCTAGGCGAAGCCATTTTTTTTTAAGGTAACGAAGTCAGCTAATATTAGTAGCCAAAAAACACCTTGATTCGTTGATATTTTTATTTAAAAAATTTTAACATTCGTTCAAACTTATCGAAAGTAATATACAAAATCGTACAAAAGAAAAAAAAATTTATTTAATTGCAATATAATTCCTCTCGGACTAATCTTTCTCAAACAATCGGCAGTACAAACGAACTAAAAGCATTTTCAATCGTTTAAAAAAATATACATTGGGTTTTGATATTTTTTTTTCAATAAAAATATCAATCGAAATTATGCACAAGTTTTGCTCGTTAATATTAGTCATTACCTTAAGTCATTATACATACTTCATTTATTACAAAAACATATGGAATTTCGGAAAATCTTTAGACGATAGCGTTATATAACCCGAATCTTTGTAAAACGCTACATTCGTTTTTTCTCTCTTATACAAAGAACATGTGGTATGGTGACCTCGTGTGCAGCGTTCTTAAGGGGGGGGGGGGGGAGGTGTGCAAGTACCGTTTACGCATGGACATTATACTTTTATTTCTCTCTTTCATACACCGAACCTCGCAACATGAAACGCAGTTTTAACAGTGCCCTCTCACACATTCACCGCACATCGGTTTTCAACCAGAAAATAGAAAGACGCTCGACAGTACATCGCTCTTATGAAAGGAATTTACATTAAATAAGCTCCCCGTTTACTCGGGAGATACAGTCAGAGTATGACAAAACGCCAATATACTTTATGCGCGCGATTCATCTTTATTATTATTATTCTTTTTTTTTGTCATTTTTTTTCCATCCTCCTCTTCGTTTTTCTTACTTTTGTCTGAAAAGATTATCATCGTAGGCGTGTGTGTGTAGATCGGGAAAAATACGACGCAGCTCGATCGATCGATCAACCAAGGAATCGTACTGAAGGCCACCCTTTTGTTAAATGTTCTTATTTGTTTGTTTGTTTGTTTGTTTCTTTTTTTTTCTTCACAGTCTATTTTTTTCTTTCATGTATCTTGATAACAACAATAAAAATTCTTAAATAAATATATCAGTATAATCGTCGATGGAATATTACGCAGTCAACTAGTGTGTGTACTTCCTTGCCGATGCATCCTCCAAAATCCTTCGACTGTATCATGCCCGATCACACTCCTTACTAATGCGCATCATCGTACTATATCCTACATCCTTCCATTAATTTCAAGCAGTAATTAGCATCCTCGCTCGGTGCGTACACACGCTGATCGCTGCCTCGAGCTACACAGAGATCGTCATTTTGGGGTATATACGTGTATATGTGTATGTGTATGTGTATGTGTGTGTGTGTGTGTGTGTGTGTGTGTGTGTGTGTGTGTGTGTATGTGTGTGTCTACAATAAACCACAAGCAGTTTGTTAACACGCGAGTACGCGTACGTGAGACCTTTGCGATGCGTGGTTTTTTGTCTTCCTCGAGAAAGAAAAGTAAAGAGAGAAGAGAAGAGAGAGAGAGTCGTTAAAAATCACTCGTCTTCCTTTTAGTCAGTTTTTGTTTTGTTTGTTTGTTTGTATGTTTGTTTGTTTTTCATCTATATACTTTGAAGGGGGGTTTGGGGAAGGGGGGGGGGGCTTATCACTGCTATTTGGCTCTGCCTTGGGGCGCGGACCTGGTGGTCGGCTTCGCCGGCTGTGGAATAATCGTGATCTCGTCGTTGATCTTGAGGGGCTTGAGGAGCGAGTCGTTGGACCTCGAGGACGGCGACGAGGGGGCGCTGCTCTTCTTGTCCATGACGCGCTTGGCCACGACGCTGTGCGCCGAGTAGACGTGATTCTCGAACTGTTTGTACATGCCGAACGTGGCCGTGCAGACCGTGCACTTGTACGACAGGTGGGCGGGCTTCAGGGTCATGCCGTGGTCGCGGGCCACGTGGTTCAGCAGCTTCCACTGGTAGACCTGGGGAGGGAGAAAGAAGGATTCGAAATTTTTTAGTGAACAGTCGATGGATTTTACGGGATTTTAGATGGTAAGTCAGCGGAATCTCGCAAATTTGAACTAGTTGGAGGAGAGCTCTGTTTGTTTAAGAAATGTTTTTGTTATTTCTCATTGTTATTACAAGAATTTGATTCTAAAATAGAAAATATAGCAATAGGTAAACTGTTGAAAATGTATAATTAAACGAAACCCTGGACAATTGATAAAAGAAGACAAGAAAATGTAATGTAGAATAGATGAGGTAAATTTACGTATTATCTCGACCATTGAATTCTTGTTACTTAAAAATGTACTCGCATATTAACATGAATCAGTGATAACCCTATATTTTTGAGTAACAAGAATGCAATAGATTCAGTGTGATCTATAAAATGTACGAGATCATTAGCTTTAGTCTAATTAAACATTCTTTTACTTAGGAATATTAGTTAGGATTAGCATAAGTTCGGATTTGCGAGATTCTACTGTATAGAGAGAACAAGAGAGTTGTAGTCACTTCAACGAAAACACTGATTAATTTCAAGATTATTTTATCAATATTTACAAAATAATGCATGTAAAAATTAAGAATATTAAAAATGTAAGCTAAATAAAGAAATGTAAGTACTCGGAACTTATTAAAGCAACAGGGTAATGGGGAAAGCTTACTTTCTTTTTAATTCAAAGCTTAAAACCTATCAAAATACCAAATTAACAGAAAAAATCTAACACATTAATTAGCAAGGGGTCGTAAATTCCTTTTGATAGACAAAATTTCTTTAATTAAAAGTACATAAATCTTAACTCTGCGTTTTTAGTCCTTAATATATCAAATAAAAAAAATATTTCTGGAACTTAAAATTTGTAGAAGTTTAACCAGTAGTAATTAGTGACTGCAATTGCTCTGCTCTGTCATAAAATTAAATAGGTAATATAGTGTACTTACTCGTCCACATGCTGGACAACGGCCTGCATCTTTGCCTTTGTTTGCAGCTTCTTGCATGCTAGACGTGACAAGCCCGTGAGACCCAAGCAAATGTCTTTCCAGCCCCTGTTTTACATTGATCAAATATTACTTTCTAATTTCTTACGATTTTTATTATTTTATTGCTATTTTGATGATATTGATGTTAAAATTTACCTGATCTGTGAAGAATCGGAATTGACACTTCTGGCAGTTCAGAGGAGGTCTGGTGTAAATCATCTTTGGATGGATCTTAACTTTATGAATCCATTGCATATGGTTTCTCAATTGTTCCAGATCCTACACATAATTCAGAAGAATTAAAATATTTGTTATAAATTTTGATTGAAAAAGAATTATTTTGAACTAGAATATACCTTAATGTAACCATCACATATTTCACATATAACAAATGTACTCTTTCCTCCGGGTTTTGCTTGGCTGTTTGAGCCTGGAACGGAGGGTTGTGGTGCTGTGCGAGGCAGAGGAGTTATCGATATACTTGGTTGACTTAATAACTTGGCTGTCGGATTCTTGACAGCATTAGTGACCGATGTATTCTGCAAAAAAGAAATTGAAAAGACATTTAGATAATCTTGTTTTAAATCCTTACATCGCCCACAAGTTTTGATGTTAAAAAGTATTTAAAAAATGGTTAGAGTCAAGCTATAAAGTGTCAACATATGCCACATTTCGATGTCTTCATGAAAAATATAGTTCCTGTCTGCATGATGCAAAGCTTTATTAACATAAAAAAAAGTTAAAAATAAAAATATAAAGTACATTGAGTAAATTATCGTAACATGGAAATATCCCTTTATAGGCCATGGGTGTTATTCCAATTATATTGAAAAAATCAAATGGTTTGCCTAAAATACTCTGTAAAGTATAAAAGATCAAAATGGCATGCATTGTGAAGTATCATTTTAGTACCCTGAAATATGTTACTATTAATTAATTTGGTGTGAATATAAAATTAAAGGAAAAATCTTGTTGATGCATACTATATCTAAATATTTAATTGAATTATCTAACACCTAGAATTGTAAAAACTACACATGAAAAATCAAACAAAAAATAAATTATAAAAATGCATTTGTTAAACCATAATACACATAATAATAAAGATGACGTGTTACATCACGAAAAGAATTTCGTAATAAAGCACAATGATTAAAAAATAATTATAAAGTGTTGGCACAAGCAAGACTTTTCCTTATGAATGCATCAGGTTCCGAATGCACGCAATTAATTTATTAGTTGAAAAAATCTGATAGAAATATATTTTAAAAATAATATAATGTAAAAATATTTTCATTATACACCATCAGATTTTTTAAAGAAAGAAGCTCTCAACTTAATACATATTTTCACTGCAACAGTGTCAAAAATTTTTTTAGTGAAGACCATAAAAGTGTTGCAATAAGGTCTTGAGTCAAAACACTTAAACCACGTCTATAACATGTTAAATTAACCAAGCATTACAACCATTTTAAAATCTGGATGTTAATTACAAAGCCAACGAAATGAAAATACGTAAAAATATTCAAATGTTCCATCAAATCAATAACAGCAAAAATCTGTTAATCAGAGCTTCTCTCTGGAATCAAACGGAAAGAAAGTTAGGTTGTTTCGGGGAGGGTAGGTATGTTTTTAGAGCACATCGTGTCATCAGCCATGCGATATATATACATTTGTCTGTCTGTATTGTATGCAATATGTACATATATAAACAAAGTCGGTAGTTCTGCAGCCCTGCATTCCCCAAGTTTAATACAAGTATTCGTGTTCATTAAAAAAATGAAAAAAAAAATAAAAGAAAATTGTAAATAAATAAGTAATTAAATAAGTATATCCCTTTACCCCGGCCAACATTTATTTACCTGTGACGAGAGCAACCTAGACTGGGACTCGTTAACGTTGGGTACTAGGGCAATGGGTGCGGGTCGTCCGGAACTGCCGCCACTACTGCTACTCACCCCCGATAAGGCCGATATGACAGTCCCAGAGCCACCCACCACCTGTTCACCACACACCCACACACATTTGCTTCGTTTAATTTTCAGTTGAGCACTGATAATTGCGGTTAGGTTTTTGGCGCGCGTATATAGCATTGTTTGTTTGTTTGTTTGTTTGTTTGTTTGATTGATTGATTGGTTAGTAGAGGCGACTCTCTGCCCGGAATTGTCAGTGTGCCGCGTGGGCAGTTGAAAAACTTATATTTTCTTTTGGAGAACATTTCCAAAGACTGTGTCTAAGGCCAATGTGTATTTTAAACTTAAAGGTGTCGAATTATTCCATGAGAAACAGTTTTTCAAAAAGACTTAAAATGACGGAAAATATGCCATTATCACTCAATTATTTAGTTTTTCAATTTTATAACGGAAATTTTATCTTCCAGTTGGGTGGGGTAAAAATAATACGTATTTTTCAACATTCCAAACGCCGCTCAAATTAGATTAAAGTACTGGTCATCCTAAAGATGATGAATTTCTTATTATGAAATTGTTTTGAATATTATTGTTTCATTTTATATACTATTTAATTACGTTCATTTTAATGCTTACAAATTTCGGAAAATCTTTGATTTTTTTTTATCTGGTTAAACAGAAGTTTGCATATTATAAATAATAATTTTGTTATAATGTATTTTTAGATTGAAATTTGTATCATTCTTTTAATACAAGTATGTTTTTAGAGATGAGCGTATACTTACAGATATATTTTATACAAGTACTAACTGATTTATATATTATCCCGTTTTTACTCCTCCTTTGCCCACATACTTCAATATAACAAATCAACATCAGTGTATATGTATACACGTATACACATATATGGTATGCGAGAAGAGAAGGGATGACTGGTGGGGCGGTATATATATAATACTCATCTATAAGTATACTTATATATCTATCTCAATGTAAATTATACATAGTTCAATTTCAATGTAAAGATAGAAGAAAAATTACTCAACAAAAAGATTTTCCAACTACAATCTAGGAAATTGGTTTCTAATGGATATCTGACTATTATAACTTATAATTTACTACAAAATAGTCAAATAGATTTAAGGTATTATTAGAAATAATAATGCTATCAACACGACATTTTCAAAACAATATTTACCTGGAATATTTGGTTACTGCCAAACTGGTACGAAGTAGGCACCAATAGTCCTGAAGAAGTCGGCCGGTACATCATACTGGACGGATTGTCTGAATGATAAAAATACGGGAATAATTAATACAAAAATCAATATTAGAGTTATTAATAGCTGTCATAAGAAATTTCTATTTAAATTTAATCGATTATAAATAATAGGATTAAAACGATTTTGTTGTAACTATCTTGTTATAATTATAAGTCATCTATATAAAGAAATACTAGAATGCACTATTTGCAACTAACAGTAATATACGCATAAAGTTGCGAATGTACTAAATATGACAATATTTTACATTCATAAACATATTTTATGTTAAATTTGTCAAGAGTTAAATTATTTGACTTTTAACTCCTTAGAGTACAAAGTAACTAAGATTACTACATTTCCCTTATTTTTCCTCTTAAATTACATAATATTATTAGATTTAGACCCGAATGTATTGGAGAAAATATTTTCTAAATATTAAAATCGTGGTAAAAAAATGTTGAAAATCGTTCGATTTGTAGAAAAAAATCATTTTCAATAACCTACTGAGAAAATCAGAATAAAAATCAGTAATCGGTATTTTTTGCTGTCACGTTTCCCACCATCTAAAATATTAAAAATTTTCGCACTCTTACTTCAAAAGTTCACAATCAGCGAATGAAAAAAACCACCAAAGACCAAGTTTTGCGTAAATCAATCGAAATAAACAAAAAAAATGTATCCGTACACGCTTGAAAAAGCTTAACATTAAATTCCAAATTTCATTACAAACAAGTTATCTCCCGCAAACGAAATTCCCCAAGTTTACCCAGCTGCGCACATCTCCACCCACAGATAAGAAATCGCTCTCTTGCAAAAAGAACCCCTCGAAAAAGTGAAAAAGCTCACCCTGTCGAATGCCACCTGGCGAGCCTCCGGGCCGCTGCATGGCCTTCATGTCCGTGTACCTCGGCTGCATGGGCGGCCTTCCCCTTCCCCTGCCCGTGCCGCCCATCGGCGCCGGCAACAATTTCGGCAGCAGTGGCGGCTGCTGCTGTCCCTTGACCGCCCCCATGGCCGACGCCAGCTGACTGGCCGACAGCTGTGGCACCGAGTTCCTCGGTCGATTGAGCCTGGGTATCTTGGCGGGCGGCTCCCAGTCCATCGCCGGCTCGAGATTTCGCTCGGGCCGGAACTTCTTCGTGCAGGTGAGTATGTGCCGCGTGAGCTTGCCCTTCTGATTGTCCTCGAAGGGACAGTTGGGACACTGGTGGAAGGCCGGGCCCCGCTCCAGTCTGCCCCGGGTGTTGTGCTCCGCCTCCATGTGGAAGAGGATGTCGTGGGGACTGCGCACCTCGATCGGACAGAAGTTGCACTTGTAGACGTAGTTGCGCATGTGGGGGGTCTCGAGGTGGTGCTGCATCGCGAGGGCCGACTCGGTCTTGAAGCTGCAGAACTCGCACTTCTTGAGCTCGAGGTGGAAGGGCTCGTTGTTCTCCTTGCTGAACTCGAGGTTCTTGATGAGGGAGTTGATGGCCATTTGGGTCTCGGCGGAGGTGCTGCCCTTGCCCTGCTTGCGCTTCTGCGTGCGCAGGAGATCGGTCTGGACGTACTCCTGGACGAGGCCGATTCCGATCGACATGAAGAACTTGCCGAGGGGGAGATCGAAGTAGGTGGGGATCTTGTTCTTGTCCTCCTGGACGGAGAACTCGTTCTTTTCTTCGGGGGCGGCTGGCTTCTCGGTTAGGTCCGGGCTCTCGTCAATCTTCTCGTCGTCGTCGCTGTACTTGTCCTCGTCGTCGTCCGCGGCTTCGCCGCCATCCGCCTTTTTCTTATCCTTCTCGGCTTGTCTTCGCAGCTTCTCCTCCTTGTCGTACTCTTGGATGCTCTTTTCTGCGTGGACAGAAATCGAATGTTATTTTGGTTGACGAGATTTAGGTGCGATGGATTATATTAGGTTCATAATAAATAAATGTGTAGGGGTTGAGGATAAAAACGGTGTAAGCAACAATTTATAATTACGAGAAATTTAATTGCTAATGTTGAGACTCGACTTTGCCAAAATAGAATCTGGCTGGAAATTTACCTCGTGTTATCAGATTTTTTTTCTAGCTGAATATCTAGTTGGTTTTCCAAAGAGAAAAATTGTGGCTTTTTACATATTTATAAATCACGTCTAGATTGCACCATTTTATTTTAGTAATCAGATAAAAAATTGATCTGAAAAAGGTACCCGTGGAGAATATTTGACATACTTTTACAACTCTTAAATATTGAAATATGTCTGCAAACATGAATATACTAAAAATAAGATTTTTCAAAATGGAGTCCACGCATGGACAGTTATGGATTAACTCTCATACTTTATATTATTAATTATTTACATAAAAAACCCGAAAATACTAAAATCTCAATATTTTTTTAATTTTGAACTTTTAGAGTATGAACCACTATTATTCTCACCCACACAAGTGTAAAGGTTTATTGCATTGTAAAAGTTTGGTCAGGCTAGGGCTAATCTGGTTTTCAATATGGCGGCTTTCGACCAATCACAGCTCAGAATTCTGGGCTAGATCTGATCAAACTGTAAAAGACCAAGTCGACGCTTCTTATACAATGACTAACGCATTCTTTCTTTTTCTCTTTAATAAATACAATTTTGTTTTATGCTACCGATCGAAATTTACTTTTAAGATATAAATTACGGCAGTACATTCACTTTATCGATATGTTAACTTTTATACTTTATTGGAACATTTGTTTTATTCCTAACAAGCTTTTGACTTAACAAAGAAAAATTAGAAACTTTAGTTGGAAATGAAAAACAAACAAAAAAGGAAAAACGATCAATAGTCTTGTAAAAAGCGTCAAAATGTTTTTTGGGCAATCGGAGTTTAGAAAAGAATCTACTAGATCAGATCTAGATTGACCAGCTTCTATGAACAATAAACATACAAATCTTAATTCGTCAATTTGTTGGAAAAGCGTTCTATGCTAATACACAGAATACTAACATTCTTCCTCCAAACCAGCAAATCCAAAATTTCGCAATAAGCCCAAATAAAAGAAATCCTCAATAAATCCCTGCAATAATCACCTAATTTGCCAACGAAATCCTTGAGCGGCTTGAGCGGCGGCTTCTCGTACACATAAGGTACGATAAACGATGGCGCCTCGACGACAAACATATCGTCCGTCAGCGTGGGCAGTATCTGCTGCTGCTGTTGCATGTGCTGCTGCTGCTGCATGTGTTGCTGTTGCTGCTGCTGTTGCTGCTGCTGCTGCTGATGCTGCTGATGCGCCTGGGCCAGCTGCTGCATCTGATGATGCATGGGATTCATCACGGGCGTGATCGTCGTGGACTTGTTGCTGTTGAGCTGATTCGACTTCATCGGCACGGGGGTGATCGTCGTCCTCGTGTTGGCGTAGATCTGCTGGGGCCCCATGCCGATGGGCATCATCGAGAAGCTCGAGGAGCTCGAGCCCGAGCCGTGGTGGTGCATGTGCGAGGACGACGAGGACGAGGAGTGATGCGAGGAGGAGGACTTGGAGCTGGAGACGGGGACGCCACCCTTGCCCGAGAGGATCGAGTTCGTGTCGATGATGACGAGGGTTGGCTCCTTCTTGCCACCCTTGATGTTCTTGCTGCCCGCGGCTATCTCCACCAGGCGCTTCGTGTCGTTCACGACTATCGTCGTCTTGTTGTTGGACGTGCTGATGTTCTTTATGGAGGATTTGAGCTTGGAGTTCTCCTTGTCCTTGCTGTCGACCTCGGCGAGCGGGTCCTCGGGCTTGATCTCCTCGATGTCCGAGCTGTTGTCGATGACCATGCCACCGTCGTCCTCTGATAGGAGAGAGAGAGGTATAGTTTTTTGGGTTATTGCATTTTGGACGAGGATGGATTGTAATTCAAAGCGTAATCTCTTTTCTCTTGTAGATAACACCGTTTAAGAAAGTTATTGAAGCGTGAAAGATTTGCTGTGACGTCGTGATTGTAACACTTTTGAATGCTTATGCTTTGGTGATTTTCAGATGTAGCGCAAATTCAAAAACATTACGGTTGCACAAGTGCCATACGGAGGTTTCGATGGGAAAGTAATGGTACTGGTTATTCTTGGAGCAAACATAAAATGAACATTGCAAAGGAACAAAACAAAGCAACTTTTTAATACAGAGCGAAAGAGTCAATTATGGTGTCCCCGCAGTATTTTTATTCAATAAATTATAGAAACACATGGTAACTCGATGAAATAGTAGTTTTTAATGTTTGATATAAATTACCATTGCATCGAGGGAGTACTCTAAATTACGAAGAGTGGTATTTTCACTCGAAAGGCTTGGAGTAGCTCATTTATAATTCGATTCGAATGAAACTTCACTCTAAACAAATGATAAGTGGGTTACTCAAAACCTTTCGACTGTAAAAATCACTCTTCAAAATTCAGACATTATACGATTGTATAATTATTAAATAAAAACATGGAAGTGCACAGTAATCAACTCCTCGCCCCGAGGAATGAATTTACACAGGATATCCAAAGAAGCGTTCTCGTTAGTGACATTAAGAAAAAAAAGTAAACAAAGCTGGGTGTGTTAAATGTAAATGTAAAACAAAAAAGAACTGCAATATTAAAACAAAAAATAAACGAGGAAAAAGCAAGCAGAAAATCACTGTTTATTCATTACCCAGATAACCCATTTCTCGCTCCAAGTAGCTCATTCGATTGATGTTTCGAGAACTTCTACGGGGCGTTACGCTAACACTGGCTTGGGCGGCTTTTTTACTTTTCTTTTTAGGTGTGTCTCTAAGAGAGTCCGAGCCGCTGTTGCACCCGTTGCTCTTACCGCCGTCCGTGATCTCCTCGACCTCCGGGCTGGCAGGCCCGCTGTTGTTCTCCCCGTTCTCCTCGCAGATCTTCACGTCCGAGGTGTCGAGGCTGCTGTCGATGATCTCGGCGCTGCGCTCCTGCTCCGCCACCTCGGTCTCCCTCCCGGGCGCCCGCTCCGCCACCCCGGCCGCGGCCTTGACGCCCGGCGCGGCCTCCTCCTCCTCCTCGTCCTCCTCCTCGTCGACCTCGTCCTCCTCGTCCTCCTCCCCTAGGCACTCGACGTCCGAGGCGTCGTTGCTGCGCGCGTCAACGTCCATCGACTCGGCGAGGGCGACGCCAGCACTAGTAGCGTCCTCGTTGCACTGTGTCTTGCTTTGCTCGGGCACTGCACTCGACTCGACTGTTTTGTCGACACTGCCGGGGGGATGGTCCTTCGAGGATGGGGGCACTGCTGCTGCCGGTGCCACCGTCGCTGGCTCGTACTCCTCGGCTAGGTCGGCGGGGGCCTCGTGGCTGGCCTCCACGTCACCCGAGTCCACCTCCATGCCTTCTTCTTCTTCTTCTTCGTATTCTTCGTCGTCTTCTTCGTCCTCTTCTGCGTCTAGGACCTTCTCAATGGCAGAGATGACATCGTCGTAGCTACCGTTCATTCCATTTGGAATTACTGAATCTGGAATGAGATATGATTTGTTAGTCGTGGGCTATTTTTTGGGAATGGTGAATAATAATGATGTTGCGAGTAGTAGAGAGTTGAATTGAGGTTAGAAATATATAATGATCCATCTTTGGGAATAAGTGGAAGCTGTATATCGAAGCTACACGACATGTTTTTAACGGATACAGGTCATGAGATACCATTAGTTTTCTAATTATATTGTCATTCATTAATGGAGTTTTATAAATGAGTGTACATAATTTATTTATACACAACATTAATTAATATTGAAAAAACATTGACATGCAGTAAGACGTAAAACTACTTAAGTAAGATTCAGTTTACTAACTTTAATGTATACAGACATTTTTTAAACTTTCTTTTATTATGAATTGATTTTTCACTATGCATTTATCAATTCAAAACATTAGCAAAATATTAATGTATTTGTAAGAACATTTTTTACAAATATTAACAAAAAAGTGTTAATAATTACAATATTTGCATTAAATTAGAAATGCTTCAATTCTATTGAAAAATATATTGGAGCACTTGGTAGTTTAAATTTAAAATTGTGAAAAAATTTGCCGTACTTCAGTGAACTAGAAACATTCTGTCACTACAAGCACACCACATCCATGTTTATAAATACCATAAAAATTAATTTGCATCAATGCATTTCCACTTTTTCTATTTTTAATAATAAAAACAACTATTCACTGCATTTTGGAGCACAGTATCATTTACCAATCGTTCATCCAGCAGCACATCCGATGAGCGAGTAAAAAATCGGTGCCCCAAAAGCCACATCGCGATACAAAGCAAACTATATAACCCAATTATCGTCCAGGCGTAAGTACCTTTGTGAATCGCGTTCGTATCACCCTGCGGCGGGTCCTTGACCAGAAGTTCCTCCGCGCCGCCTTCCATTGGGGATCAGCGTTTGCTAGCCGATCTGCAACAGCCGGACAAAAGAGGGAAAAGAAACACGTGAGTCCTTCTGTTTCAATTCCTTTCGGTCGCAGTGTAAGATACGAACGCTCTCGCGCGACGTAACGGTACCGAAGTAGCTACTATACAATCAACCCTACATTCGATTCTCGTACAGTCATTCGCCATAAATCTATTTATCTGTGACTGGGATTATGAGGAGTGGTGTTTACGATGTGATGCACCGTGTATTGTTGACAATATGTAATTGAATCTAATTGACGATAATCTATTGTAATAAATAAATAAATAAATAGACACTCGGATGGAGTGCAATTTCCAAGACGTATCTAAAAATCGGTAAGTTATTAGAACTGTTCAAAATACAAATTCATTGCAGTGTTCGAATTTACGGTTAACCTGAGTGGTTTTTTTTTAAAGTGACGAACACATGATTTTTTTCTATAAAAACTGACAGATAAGTTACGATATTTATATGATGTACATACATTAACGGACATTGTAATTATCGATATAAATTACTTGGTATTCAAAGTTTTTAAAAATATGCAAAAAATTCAAATTGGCTTGAAGAACGAGAATAAATTAAACACTAACAAAACAAGCCTCCACTGTAATATTCAATAAAACCCACACCTCAATCCTCTCACTCAACGCACCTTCCAACCAACAACCAACCCATCTACTATATTTACCCTAAACCCCGTGAAAGCTTGTCATCCTGCTGTGCCGGCGACCCACCGAAAAAAGGGAAAACCAAACCCAAGTAAGCACCATTCCAGTATACATGCAAATGCATATCCAATCCCAAGCAACGACGGTCTCGACAACGCTAAACAACAAGCCAACTGCACCGCGACGTCTATACTCGCCGCAAGCAGCCTCGCAACGAACGAGCGCTAGCGTGTTGTGCATGATCGGGGCAAAAGGGGGTTAAAGCCAGGCGCGCTCGGCAAGAGCCAAGAGTCGGAGACGGCCGTGCGCGGTGCGGGCCACGGGCTAGAATTTTTCAAAATGGCGCTCTCTCTCTCCGCAGACGATCTCTCGCTCCGCAGCGAGCGCGCGCACCATAACCAACCAACCAAGCGCGCGCAGCGTAGAGAGAGAGAGAGAGAGATAGAGAGAGAGAGAGAGAGAGAGAGAGAGAGATGGGAGAGCGCGTCGTCCTCGTGGACGACGTCCACCGTCGCGCTCAACGCTCTCGGTCTGTGTGTACCCTGCGCGGACGCCGTCTACTCTCCGACGAAGTCCTTGTTATCGCACTGTCACCGCGTGCGTCTGCGTGTCTCTCTGGGTCCAGACGATGCGCGGAGATGTATATATATATATATATATATATACACAGACGGAGATGCGCGGTGCTGCACGTTTCTTTTTTTCTCTACACGCGTACTCCCGTACTCTCGTTATCGAGTCTCGAGGGGCGAGAGGGAGGGAGGCATCGAACACTCGCACTCGTAGTCCGAAAAAACGCGCAGCGTATACAGCGGCGTTTTTCACCGCCGCCGCGTGCTTATACTTACGTCGCTCTCGTTCAATCGCACATGCTACACACCTCGCGCACTTTTATATTATCAACACCGCGGTACACACAGATATAGAGAGAGACAGACAGACAGACAGACAGACAGACAGACAGACAGACAGACAGACAGACAGACAGAGAGAACGAAGAGAGTCGTTGTCACCTGCGTTCGCGATGAATGAGGCTGCAGGATGGAAGACGCTCTCTCTCGCGCGCGCGGCGTCGTCGTCGTCCCCGAGAGCCTCTCTTCTCGTCTCTGTACAAACCCAGCGCACGGGCACACCACCACCACCACACAGCAGCAGACGCACGCACACATGTACACGCACACACAGACACACACAGAGGCGGCGGCGGCGGCGGCGCCTCGGGTAGTCGGGTCGACCCTCCGCTGCTGCTGCTCGTTCGCTCTCCTACACGAAGAGAGAGAGAGAGAGAGAGAGAGACACGTACACACGGACGAGGCACACGCTCGCTACTGCGGCTCTGTGTGTGGGATTGCGGGCTCTCCTCGGCTCCTTTACCCGCTCGCGCGCACGCACACACACACAAATGTATGCATGTGTATAGTGTATGTGTGCAGTGTAGGTTTGGATGTAGATGTGTGCGCTCGCGCTATTTCTCTCTCCCCCCACCACTCGGCTCTCTCTCTCTCTCTCTCTCTCTCGGCTGTCTCTCCCACCCCTAACTCTCTCCCTGCTGCACACACACACACACTCACGCACATGTACGCGAAAAGTTCAAGCTGTAAGCCAGTGTGTATGTATGTGTGTGCATAAGTTGTGGAACATTTGTTCAGTCTCTCCCCCCACTTTCTCTCTCTCTCTCTCTCCTCGGTCTCTCTCGGGCTTCTCTCTCTCTTCGCTGTGTTAGTTCTCTCTCTCCTATACACGCGCAGAAAACGCTCTGACGTTATGTACACCCGCGCGCCTTTTCTCTCTCACGCACACAGGCGCACGTAAATGTTTTTTACTCTCTCGACCTCCTCTCTCCTCTCTCTCATCTTTCTAATGAACATACAGTTTGTATTACGTGCACAGATATATATACATACATATATAGATATATATACCATTTAGAACTGTGTGTGTGTGTGTATGTGTGTGTGGGGCAAACGCGCGCGAGCGAACACACACACACACATATGCACATGAGCATACATTAATGTACATGTAGAGGCATACGTATATATAAAATTTTATTACGTATGCTATAAAGAAGAAAGGTATGTATATAGGAGAAATTACGGGAATGCCAGAGAGAGAGAGAGAGAGAGAGAGAGAGAGAGAGATGGTATCGATGATTATTATTATTATTATTTGTACTCCTTTTTCTCATTTTGCGTTATATCGTTCTTTTTTTTTGCTCGCAAAAGTCATTCCGAGCCTGCAGCTTGCTGAAAAGCGCAGAGAGATGGTTGCACGCGGTGGTTGGCGTTTAGATTCGCACATCCTGCAGCAGATGCACTGGGCTGGCTCTCTTTCCTGTCCCTCTTTCTCTTCTCTCTCTCTCTCTCTCTTCCTTTCTCTCTCTCCATCTGTCGAGCTTTAATTTCAACAGTAGATTTCAATCTCGAGTGGAGCTACCACGGTGGATATTCCATTGTGAGTCGGTGTCGAGCTTTTGCGAAAAGCTCCCAAATGTCTTTTACCTAATTGCAAAGGTTAATTACTATTGAATAATATCAACCCGACCAGCTGGTCGCAATAAAGATAGCTCCGCGATAACATTACTAGTTAAGCTCTCAATCACCGCTACCCGAGATTCATCTCAATAAAACACATCCAATTACACTCCAGTAGCCGAGTGACAAATCGTAACCCGATCCTTATTAAAAACCTATCCCATCGACAAGCCAAGATCCAAAGAAACCGTACAAGACTGCGCACACAGAAGCATACCAACCGCTGATAAGAAGACAAGCCTATCTCCTCGCCCCCGAAAAGAAGCTTCCACGCTCCGTCCACCTTCCCAATTCCCCACGAAACCACCAAAAAGCCCGATCCACTTCGAAAACCACCACCTAAAGCATCCCGCAAGCGGTGCGAGCGGCGCTAGTCCCTAACAGCCAAGCTCCCACTATACCGCGCAGAAAAAGATCGATATCGTCGCGCCCACCTTAGCGATCCTTCCTCGCACGTCCCGGACAAGGGGCAGAAAAAAAATATCAACGCTCCGTCCACGCCGAGTGTGCCCGTCTATATCTGTATATATATACACGAGCAGCCGGCGAGCGAGATGCACTGCACACGGAGACACGTGATGTGGCTTTCGAATTTCCCGCCACTCGCGAAGGCGCGACATTTGAAATAGCGCGCGCGTAACTCCGTCTTCCCCCGCGTATAAAGGCGCATTGGAAAATCCTTGCTTCTGGCATAAGAGTAACAATATACAGCGCGCGCGTGTGTGTGTGTGTGTGTGTAATTGTGCCAAGAGGAAGGCCCCGCTCGTCGCTGAAAATCGCACGGCAGAGGGCAGCCCATGTTACTAAAAACGTGTGTGTGAGTGTGTGTATGTGTGTGTGAACGCGCGCGCGCGAGCGAGCGAGGCGGCCGACAACGTTGAACGTTTACGAAAAAGAGGATCAAGAGAGACGGAGAGAGAGAGAGAGAGAGAGAGAGAGAGAGAGAGAGAGAGAGAGAGAGAGAGAGAGAGAGAGACAAAGAAAAAAGGCCGCACATACTCTGGGCTCTCCAGGGCCGTGCGAAGCGCCCCGAGTGTTATATACGCTGCAGCCGCCTCGTGCTCCATTTTCCGATTTTTCTCTCTCTCTCTCTCTCTCTCTCTCTCTCTCTCGCTCAGTTTCCCTCAGTCCGCCTGATTTACTCACTTTCTCACGATTTCTCTCTCGCCGAGCTGTAAGTACACACCGAAAGGATTTACGTCGAGAGGCTCTGTTTAGCCTTTAAGGGGACGCCGGATATCTCTGTCCTTGTCTAATTGAGTTTTCATTCATAATTTTAAGAGAAATCATTTTTCTGAAAAGATAATAGTTGTCCCCGCTTCGTTTTATAGTAATCTAAATATATGCCCAAGCTGGGTTCATATGATTGTTTTGTTTTCGAGAAAACTTTGACGCACTATAAGGGCCAACTACATGGAGATTAACCTTTACATACTAAGTTTGTCAAAGTTTTCTCGAAAGCAAAACAATCATATGAAACCAGCTTGGACATATAATTAGGTTATAATTAGGTTACTGTAAAACAAATTGGGGACAGCTATCATTTTGTCATTGTACGTGTGTAGGATAGTAGGAATCTACTGTCGGTATCCGACGTCTCCTAAAGGGCTTTATGGACATCCGTATATTTGTACATCAGGAGCTAGAGATACGAGGGATACATCGATAAACGCAAGATCGTCGAACGCCGTTGTCCTTTTTGAAATCGCGAAAAGCTCGCGGGGTTTAGCGAGCGTCGCCTGTACTCGGTGCACAACTGAAATCCGAGCGTCCATGATTTACTGTTAACAGTGGCTAACATCCTGCCGCGGTCGTGGTATTTTCTAATACCGTATCCGACTCGATGCGCCGAGGAGATAAGTCGATCCGCACCGAAGGAACGATGCAGAATCGAGTTTGTAGGGCGAATGCGTCCTATCGGAGCCGAGGGAAGGTCCGAAATCGCGATTGCTGATACGCACAGCGAGACTTTATTAATAAATTTTTATTGCATCGATATGACGTCAGGTCGGCCATTTTACTTTTTGTACCTCGTGATCCAAGTGTGCGTTTGTAAGTATGTGTGTGTGTGTGCGCGCGAGCGCGCGGTGTCGGTGTGTCCGTGTCGGTGGAATCCATAATATAACATTTACAACAAATTATTCAACATCGACTGTCTGCTCGTTGCGAGATGCCGGTGTGTACTTTTGAAATAAATGTATTGTCAATAATCAACCGATGTTTTATTTAACGTACAAATAATTGTTGTCAATGTATATCAACAAAGTAATAAATGTACCGATAAAACGATAAAAGTCCACACTGTAAAAATTCGCTTTACGTATAAAAAATACTACTTCGAGAGTAGGTCTTATTATTTTCTTTATTAGTAAATATATTCTCAGTGTAGTATTCTGAATATAGTAGATTTACTATCTTTACAGTATAGATAAAAAAATCTACACTGTAAAAACTCGCTTATGTATAAAAAAACTACTTCGAGAGTAGGTCTTAAT